>CM051830.1:98816499-99206499 GCA_028451465.1 Erethizon dorsatum | reverse complement strand
TCAAAAAAATCAGACCTCCCAAATTTAAAGACCCAATCCAAAACTGGGCATCTGAGATGAATAAACACTTCTCAGATGAAGAAATACAAATGGCAAATAAATATATGAAAAAATGTTCAACGTCACTGGTCATTCAAGAGATGCAAATTAAAACAACACTGAGATTCCATCTCACCCCAGAAAAAATGGTTGTTACCAAGAAATCAACTAATAACAAATGCTGAAGGGGCTGTGGGGAAAAAGGAACCCTTCTCCTCTGTTGGTGGGAGTGTCGACTGGTGCAGCCACTGTGGAAATCAGTGTGGAGACTTCTCAAAAAACTAGGATTGGAGGTCCCATTTGACCAGCTACTCCCCTTCAGGGTATCTTCCCAGAAGAATTAAAAACATCGTACCACAGCGATATATGTGCACCCATGATTATAGCAACACAATTTGTAATAGCTAGATCGTGGAAACAACCCAAATGCCCATTAACCGAGGAATGGAAAAAAAAGATGTGGTATTTCTACACAATGGAGTACTACTCAGCCATAAAGAAAGATAAACTGGAAACTTTTATAGGTAAATGGATGCAACGCGAGAAAATACAAGCGAAATAAACCGGACGCACATTTGTAAACATCGTATTGTCTCCCTAGTATGAAAATGCAATTTCACTGTGACTCTTCCATTCCTTAGTCTTCTATTTTTACCTAGCTTTTACATGGCTTAATCTTATACTGAGTAATGTTTTTCTCCAAAAGGTATTTGTACATTCTCTAATGCTTGAGTTTGTTAATACATAAGAATGTTTACTTGTTGTCTTAAAAAAAATTAATTAATTAATTTTTAAAAAATCATGTCAGAGATAAAAACAGTGTCATATACCTAATCATACCTAAATCTATGCATCCCTGCTCAGGGAACTGTGAGCTGGAAAATGGGCTCTCAGGACTCCCAACATGCTCTACAGACCAGCAGGGGAACCAACAGCCACCAAACTCAGCACCCAGCCATAAAAGCACATGTGATGAGTGAATAATCTAGCAGCACACCAAGGAAGACATTTAATCTATTATGGGATCTCTACTAGGTCCTGTTTGTCACTGACACACATTACTGAAAGTTAAAAAAAAAAAAAAAAAGACCAAAAAAAAATTATTACAGTAAAAGACACACTGCCATTCATCCCCCTCAAAATACTCCCCCTTGTTTTTTGAGAGATTTTTTGCTTTTGTTTTTTGTCTTTTTGGGACAGGGTTTCACTATGTAGTTCAGGCTGGCCTTGAACTCACTTTGTAGCCCAGGCTAGCCTTGGACTTGCAGTGATCCTCCTGCCTCAGGCTCCCAAGTGCTGGGATTACAGGCATTTGCCAACACGGCCTGGGACCCCCCCCCTTGTTTTGAACACACTTATCCCATAGTTCTTACCACTTTCTAAACAGTTCTGAAGTGCTCTTTTGTGAGTATCTGCACTGACATGGCTGCTTAGATGTCCTGGATCAATTCAAAACATTTACGTTTCATGGTCATTTTGATCTTGGGAAAGACCCAGAAGTTGCACTGTGCCAGTGAATAAGGAGGATGAAGACACACTATAATGTTTTTACAAGCATGTCTTTCTGTTAGATGGCACTCAGCTGCTGCACTCACTGCATTTTTTATCACACCTTGTAAAGATACTCAAGAAAGAGGACTTCCAAAACCGCTTCCCAAAGTGGCAAGGACAGAGAGCCAACAATGGGAGATAAGCAGGACATCTGAGCAGAACGCCAGGCTCTCTCTGCTCTTTTTGCCTTGCTCTTATGGCTGCGGTGCACCTGCTCACTGGAATATCTTTCACCATGGCCACCTCAGCAGGTTCCCACTTGAACAAAGCCATCAAGCAGGTGTACATGTCCCTGCCTCAGGGCAACAAAGTCCAAGCCATGTATATCTGGATTGATAGTACCAGAGAAGGACTGGGCTACAAGACCCACACCCTGGACTGTGAGCCCAAGTGTGCAGAACAGTTGTCTGAGTGGAATTTTGATGACACAAGCACAGTGATGGTGAACCTTTTAGAGCTTTCAATGATAACAAACACCCCGCTGCAGCACACATGCCATAGGTTCGCCAACCACTACAAATCTAGCACTTTCCAGTCTGAAGGCTCCAACAGTGACATGTACCTTATCTCTATTGCCATGTTTCAGGACCCCTTCTACAAAGACCTCAATAAACTGGTGTTCTGTTAAATTTTCAAGTATAACCAAACCTTGCAGAGACCAATTTAAAACACAACTGTAAACAGATAATGGACATGGTATACAACCAGCACCCCCAGTTTGGAATGGACCAGGAATATACTCTCATGGGGACAGGCCACCCCTTTGGTTAGCCTTCCAACAGCTTCCTGAGCCCCAAGATCCATATTACTGTGGTGTGGGAGCACACAAAGCCTATGGCAGGGATATTGTTTTGTTTTGGTTTTTTGGTACCGGGAATCAAACTCAGGACCTCACACTTGCCAAGCAGATGCTGTGCCCCTGAGCTATATCCCTGGCCAGATGGCAGGGATATTGTTCATCGTCAGGCCTGCTTGTATGCCAGAGTCAACATTATGGAGACGAATGCTGAACTCATGCCTGCCCAGGAGGAATTCCAAACAGGATGCTGTGAAGGAATCTCTACGGAAGACCATCTCTGGATGGCCCGATTCATCTTACATCATGTATGTGAAGACTTTGGAGTGACAGCAACATTTGATCCTGGGAACTGGAATGGTCCAGGCTGCCCTACCAACTTCAGCACGAAGGCAATGCAGGAAGGGAACAGTCTGAAGTATGTTGAGGAGGCCACTGAGAAACTAAGCAACTGGCACCAGTACATTTGCACCTACAATCCCGAAAGGGACCTGGACAATGCCCAGAGCCTAACAGGATTCCATGAAACCTCTGGCCTAACAACTTTTCTGCTGATGTAGTCAACCGTAGCGCCAGCATCCTCATTCCCCAAGACTGTCAGCCAGGGGGGCCGGTGAGACGGCTCAGCGGCTTAAGCGCCTGCCTGGCAAGCGCGAAGGCCCGAGTTCGACTCCCGGAACCCACATACGAAAAAAAAAGGGGCCGGTGATATCGCTCAGCGGCACAGGTGCCTGTTGGCGCGTGAGGTCCTGAGGTCGTCCCCCCGGTACCCACAAAAAAAAAAAAAAAAAAAAAAAGACTGTCAGCCAGGAGAAGGTTACTTTGAAGACCATTTGAAGACCTTCTCCCAACTGTGACCCCTTTGCTATAACAAAGCCCTCATCTGCACATGTCTTCTCAATGAGACTGGCAATAAGCCCTTCCAGTACAAACACTAAGTGGACTAGACTTGCTGCTGTCAAGGCCCTCCTAGCTCTTCACTTTGCTGCAGCTCTTTCCCGTCTCCCAGTTGTCCTACTTGTCCCCAGTGTAACTCCAAGGACGTAATATTTAGATCTTTTTATTCCTCCTGCTTAGTTAATCTTACTTTCTTTCCTCAGGATAAGAGGGGTGAAGTTCTTAATCTTTCACACCCACCCACCCCCTTTTTTCCTATCATGGAAACTTTTTAATGCATTAGTTGGGACACAGGTAGGAAAACTAACCACTGCCCCTTCATCAGGTGTGCTTGTCCCATTGGTGTAGCTATACACCTGTCGCCTGTAGGACAGAGCAGATGTGTTCATGAAGGAGCAGGAGGGGAAGGGATTTTTTCCTTCAAGGTAGTTAACAGGGGAAAGACCTGAGTTTTGTTAAGTAAAGACCTCTCTCTTGGTGGAAAGTTCTATTTTCTAAAGTATAAGTAGAAATCAGAGAAAGAGGAGTAGTTGGGGATCAGGGAGGAATGTTCTTCCTTAGTCCCTTGCTACGATGATCCCCTACGTGGGGCTCCATGCCCTCTCGTGAACACGAAGCTGAGTAAACAGATGGGAATCTCTACCTTCAAAGAAGAAAAGTTCTTAACACTTCTTCCTCCATTTGTAACACAAGGCAGTGTAGTATTTTTATACTTAAATATAAAAACAAAAAAATTATATGTGGACATTTGTGTTTTTTCCTAAAAGGAGAAAATCATCCTGGTCATTGGGTGGCAAATTGGGTTAAGAAGGATCTCTTGCGTAGGGTTGGGCAATATGAGTCCTACTCCTTCACTGTCATGTAAGGGTGTCCCTGCCTTGCCCACCCTTCTGCAGGTTGAGGACACTGGACAATCAGCAGTGGATGCGCAGCACTAGCAGTTACCTGAGCCTCGTGGCTGGGTTAAAAGACACACACATACCTATCCACACCTGGGTTTAGAAGTGTAAGTTGGTCAACTTAAGCACACAACTGACGGGTATACTGGGGTTGTTTTCCGGTGGCGCTAGCGTGTTACTAAAGCAGGCCCTTTTTAAAATTTTTTTATTTTTAATGGTACTGGGGATTGAACTCAGAGCCTTGTACATGATAGGCAAGGGCTCTACCACTGAGCTACATCCCCAGCAGCAGACCTTTTGATACATTAATTTTTTTTAAAGCAAGTAAGTTTAGATTTTAATCAAATTTTTAGGGTTTTTTAGTGTAATTTTACCCGAATTGCCTGTTTCTTTCAGCTGTCTCCTTCCAACTCTGCTCTTAGAGTTGGGGACAGAGACAGAGTTAAAACACTTGTGGGCCGGTGAGATGGCTCAGCGGCGTAAGCGCCTGCCTGGCAAGCACGAGGGCCCTAGTTTGACTCCCGGAACCCACATACGAGAAAACTGGGCGCCTGGCGCTCAAGGTCCTGAGGTCGACCCCCGGTACCCACAAAAAAAAAATAAATAAATAAATAAAACACTTGTAATTTTGTATCCTAATGTCTTTCCTCCCAGTGCAGACTATTCCTTTCTTAAGTTTCCTAAAGACTTGTTTCTTTTATAATAAAACCCACCTTCCTTCCTACCAAAGAAAGAAAACAAGAAAGAAAGAGAAAGAGGCAAGGACAATGGGGTGTGTTCAAAGAAAAAAGGAAAGGAGGAGTATTTTGAGGCAGATTTATGGCAATATGTCTTTTACTGTAATAAACATTTTAGGGGGTGGAGGGTTGCTTGCTTTTGAGACAGGGTCTTGCTATGTAGTTCAAACTGGCCTTGAACTCACTCACAAACTCATGGTAATCCTCTTGTCTCAGCCTCCCAAATGCTGGGATTACAGGCATAAGCCACCACACCCGGCATGTTACACCACTTTCCAACCAATAAGAATGAAATTATTAACTCAAATCTGCCAGAAGGACAAATTCTACAAAGTGTTATGAGACAGTGGGCTGTACAGGAATGCACTCAAAATGCATGAGGCAGCCGTAAGTGTGGCACACGCCTGTCATCCCAGCACTCTGAGAGGCTGAGGCAGGATTGTGAGTTCAAGGCCAGCCTGGAACATAGCAAGACCCTGTCTCTGTGCAGACAGAAGGTATCTGTGGTGAGGCCACCCAGGAGAGAGCTGTGCCTGAAACCACGGCCTAATTTTGTTTCCCAATTGAAGTCAGAAAAAGTGTTTTAGAATGAACAACTGATGCTGCCCCTGCAAGGGTAGAAAAAGGCCCAATGAGACAGTATCACAGTGACTCCCAAAGGCTACTCAGATCACAGCTGCAGTTACTTCAGCAGAGGTCACCAAACCTTCTCCCACACCGAGAGCCCATAACACACATCATGAGTGGTCACTATGGCCAACCAAAGAAAGAGCAAGGGATCGTGCTCCTCAGACCAGAGTACTCAGATGGGGAAGATTCAGCACCCAAGCTGGAGGAACCATCAGGGGATGCAGGCAGCCTAGGGCCCCACAGCTGGGGTTAAGGAAACTGCTCCCCAGTGTGGTGACTAGCATACACCTGCAATCCCAGCTACTCAAGAGGTTTATGGCAGGAGGATTGCCAAATTCAAAGCTGATTTAGCGAGACCCTGAGACCCTGTCTCAAAATAAAATTTTCTTAAAAGAGCTTAGGATGGAGCTCAGCACTCCCTGGGTTCAATCTCTAGTAAAGCAAAACAAAACAAAAAGTTCAAATTACTATATGAAGTTCTCCTGAGGCTTGGACACACACAGCTAAAGTGGACAGGGACCCAACTAACGGTGCATAATGACAGGACGAACCAGGCTCCTAGAATAAAAATCCTGAACCACTCACCTGAGTGCTCTGTATTTAAGTTCTGCTGTCTAAAATGGGGCTAATAATCATATACCAGGCACCATCTTAAATTATACACAACTTTGTGCGAAATGCCTGTAAGCCTAGCTTTCAGGACAGGAGGATCATTGCAAGTTCAAGGCCAGCCTAAACTGTATAGCAATGCCCTGTCTCAAAAAAAAAAAAAAAAAAAAAAAAGGAAAAGAAAAGAAAAGAAAAAGAAAAGAATGTATAAGTTCATGCTCAGAACAGTGCCTGACAGATTAAACACAACCTCAATCAACAAAGATCACAGGCTGGTGAGATGGCTCAGCGGCGTAAGCGCCCACCTGGCAAGCGCGAGGTCCTGAGTTCAACTCTTGATACCCACATAAAGTAAAAAAAGGGGCCAGTGATATCGCTCAGTGGCACAAGCACCTGCTGGCAAGCGCAAGGTCCTGAGTTCAACTCCCAGTACCCACATAAAGGGGGGGAAAAAAAAAAAAACCAAAGATCAAACAAAAGCCAGGCATGATGGCACACGCCTGTAATCCCAGCATCTGGGAGGCTGGGGCCAGCCTAGACTACATAGTGAGTTCAAGGCCAGCCTGAACTACACAGCAAGACCCTGTCTCAAAAAGAAAGATCTAACCTGCATTTCAAAAGAAACTGACAAACTTGGGAATGGTGACACACACCTGTAATCCTAGCACTCTGGAAGGCTGAGCAAGAGGGCTGCAAATTCAAACCCAGCCTGAGCAACTTAGTGAAACCTTGTCTCAAATAGTCAATAAATAAATAATTACAAATCTTTGGGGATGTAGCTCAGTGGGAAGGCCCAGGGTTCAATCCCCACTACCACTTAAAAAAAAAAAAAAGAAAAAAAGAAAAGTCACATGCACATGCTGCCCCACTCCCAATTCTGTAAAAGGCCCTGCCCTGCATGAGAAGAACCAAAGTGGCTTGGCCCTGTCCTCAGGGGTAAAACTGCCTCCCTCCCAAAAGTTAAGTTCTATCTACTGCCCATCTCATACCCAAGTATGGTTCAAAGTCAGGGCCTGAACAGAAAGAATACATCCCCAAACCAGAGAAGTCCCTACCTTCGGCAAGCACCAGCCAAAAACGCCTGTTCCTGGCACTCTCAGGACGGTCACAGGGTGAAGTGTGCAAAAGTATACACAGAAGCACACAAGTAAAACAAATGACCCAGAATGAAATGTACCCTTGCTGACCAACAAGTTAGGGGGCTAAAGGGACCCTTCTAGATTTTGTAGGGAACTCAAAACACCCAACAGGTCTGCTGCTAAGTTCTGATCCACAGAGCCATGGAAGTGAAAGAATAACTCTGTTCCTTTTTCCAGAGCCACCACCACTCCAACTCAGACCAAGGCAAGAGGTCTCCTATGAGGCCCCTCCCGTTTCACAGGTCCACCTCTGCTGCCTGCCTCTGGGCTCGCACACTCAGAAGTACTCAACGTACAGAAGCGTCCTGACTAACCCAGCCTCTGCTTCCACATCCCATACTCGACTGGGATGGGTGTGTTCTCTTTACCTGAACATCCCTAGTGATAGGCAGCCAGCAGCAAGCACTAGCACATACTTTCTGAACTGTTCTGGCCACACTGGCAAGGAAAAAGGGGTTAGGGAATCAGTGATCCCTGTGGTCTAGGAAAGAGATGCTGGACCTGCAACCAGAACCACTCCAAATAAGACAGGCATGATGTGTGACTGAGCCCAGCGACCTAATCTGCAAACTAGGACCCAGGGGCGGTGATATCGCTCAGCGGCATAGGCACCTGCTGGCAGGAGCATGAGGTCCGGAGTTCGACCCCTGGTACCCACAAAAAAAAAAAAAACTAGGACCCAGGAACCAGAAAAGGATGACGTTTTGCCTCTCTACGGGTATATTCATGTTTACAATGAATTTAATCCACAAAAACTCAAAAATCCATTGACTCTGATGCCCAAGTGCCTATACGGTACTCCCTCCACATAGATGACCCTTTTTCTGTTGCAACTAAAGCCACTCCACAACTAGTCCCATGCTGCATTGAGAAGTCATAAGCTTCGAGCAACCAGCTATACTCAGGGAGCCCAGGGAGCCATCACTGAGTCTGTCCAAGTTAAATGCGGTAGCCGGGCCTAGACCCCCAGGTAGACATTATGGAGGAAGCAGATGACAAAGGCACAAAGCAGAGAAGGGCGGCCTGTCCAGGGTGGGACCCTGACTAGGGCACCTCAGTGCTGCCACACCCAACCTTGATGTTGCTCACAGATGGCCCTGGGCACTTCTGCCTTCATAGGAACTTTCCTACGTTAAAAAATATTTAAAATCATACTTTCCACTGAACTGGCTCAAACATGACTGTATTAATATTCATACACTTTCTTTCACCTAAAAGTTAATTTTTTTCCTGCTGATTGTAAAAAATTTGGCAGACCCTAAAAGTACAGTCGCCTGCAACACGGTCTCCCATGCCTGATGGATAAACCAGACCTGATTTAGTTAGATGTTCTCGGTGCAGTTCGGGGGTAGCCAAAATAGGTAGAAAAGGCCCTTCTGGTTGTTATGTTCTGATTCCTTACCCCACACATACACACACAAGCTCCAAAGGAAGTTCCAAAAGCATTTAATCAAATCACATACAAAGGCTGCTAAATGCTCAGCACCACTGCACTGTCTCTACTCCCTGCACACCGTGCTTTGGGGACTCCTAGTATCTCCTCTCGGCCGGGCTGTGAACTGAGGACTTCTCTGGGGCAGTGCCTAACGGGGCGACAATTTGCCACCCAGCCACTGATGCCCAGGGCCGCAAGGCTGGCACGAGGCCGCAGTCAGGCTACGCCTGTGAATCCAGGTGCCTCTGAGAGCTGCTCTGGGCCCGAAACACATCAGTCCCTCCCCGAAATCCAGCTCGCAGACCAGGGGCCCGAGGCGCAGCTCCTGGCCGGAGGCTCTCAGAGACTACAAAGCTGCCGCCGAAGCAAGTCCAGAAGGGACACCCTCGAGGGCAGAGCGGCACGACGTGCGAGGTGCTCTGATCCCAGGTACGCCCCTGCTCGCCCGACGGTCCGCAACTCAGGCCTCACCCGCCCCTTCGCGAGTCGCAGCCGCAGCCGGAGATCTGGGCCCGCGGAAGGAGGCCCCGGGGCGACCCGGGCCGGACTCGCGGCCGCGGCCCCGCCCCCGCCCGGTTGCCCCGCCCCAGGCCGCGCCCGCGCCCCCCACAGCGCCCCACGGCGCAGCGCACCTGGCCGCAGCGGCTCTGTGACGGTGAGCACGAGCAAAAAGAGCAGCAAGAAGGCACCGCTGTCTGCCTTAGGCACCATTTATCCTCCGTTCATCGTCCTCGGGGCGGCCGCGCGTGACCCCGTGGCGAGGCCTGACCGGGCCGGGCAGAGGGTCGGAGGGCCGGGCCGAGGCCGGGCGCAGGGAGGCGGTGGACCAAGGCTCTCGAGGGGCCGCGGCCAGGATCGACCGTGGAAGAGCAAGGACCGAGGCTCCCGAGCGCTGTAGGTCGCAGCCTCAGAGTCCGACTCAGGCTTCGCGCAAGATGGCCGCCGTCCTTCTTGGCCCCCCGCAACCCCGCCTACGGCCTGCGAGGCCAGCGCGGACCAATGAGCGCTGAGGCAAGGGCGGGGCCAGCCTGCTCCCCTCGGAGTGCGGACCATCTGTTCAACGGGGGGTGGAGTCCGAATGGCAGGGCGCGAAAGGGGCGAGGCCTAAGGTCGGAACAGCAGAAGGCGGAGGCTGAGGGCCGGGTTCGAAGAGGAAGGTGGGACGATAAACAATGACGCGTGCCATTGGGTAAGCGGGGGCAGGGGCTCTGAGACCAAGCCAGAGCGGCAGACCCCCCCCAAAGGTACTAGAGTCCCCGAGTGTGCGGGTGTGCGGTGAGGGCCGTAGGGGAGCATCAGAGGGTTTGGGACCACAAGGATGGACTAAAGGAGGGGGAGTAGGGAATCTAGCGTGAAGCAGGACCTCGGGACTGCAGATGAAGGCATGGGACCATCCGAAGTTCAACGGTGGTCTTGTTTTCTTTTTTTTTTTTTTTTAAGACAGGGTCTCGCTGTGTAGTTCAGGCTGATCTTGAACTCACTATGGAGCCCATGCTGGGGCGAGTTCAAGGCCAGCCTGAGCTCCATAGTGAGTTCGAGGCCAGCCTGAACTACACAGAGAAACTCTATCTCAAAAAAAAAAAAGCCAAACCGCTGTGGAGGACAAAAACTGGAAGGTCTGATGTTCTCAGGATGGGGAAGAAGTATCCATCCTGTTAGGAAAAGGCAGGTATGGCTTCACAGACACGCAAATCTGATGAGGAAATGGCCTAAGGGAGTGTCATATAGGGAGTAAAGGGAAGACCAGATCTTAGGAGCAGCTGGCCTCCTCTGGAAGAAGAATCTGCCAGAAGCACTGGGGGAAGAGGAGAAGCCACATCTGCGTGGAGGAAAGCCCTGGGCAGAAATGAAGCTAATAACAAAGCTTTAAATGCTTATCTCACACCTTTCATCTTGAGCAGATGACCAAGGAGGAGAGACACAGGTGGGCCGTCCTCAGCAGCAGTGAAAAGCAAGCTGACCAGAAGCACCACCAGCTAAGCACATGGGCAAAGTGGTGGGTGGTCAGGGCTGGGAACAAGGTGAAAATGAGCCCGGCCTGACCCACCCCCATCTTTCCTAACTCACTCCAGAGTATCCTAAGAGTTTCAGGATTCCAGTGTGTGACACTTGGGTTCACAAGGGAGGATAGTCCCAAGGGTGAAGGGCAGTTCACACTCTCTAAACAGATATGCCCAAGGTTAAACCCAAATTTAAGCAGACTCTCAGGGGCTCCTACTCTCCCAGGGTATGGTACAGAGTAGGTGCTGGACAAAGGGACTGTCACCGGAGAGGGGCCCAACGACCTGCCAATAAAAAAGGTCGCTGTCCAGTGCTGTCCTGGCTGCTTGTGCTGTTCTTATGGAGGCTTCCCAGGAACAGCTGCCGGTGCTCAGTGTGGGATCTGGCCCAGCCTTCTGCCCACAGCCCCAGTTTGCCCTGGAAGTGAAGCCGGGGCTACAGGTTGCGCAGGTCCCTAGGAGGGAACTCACAGCCTGGAACGGAATTCCTGCCGGTTGTCTCCCTGCAGACCCACAGTAAGACAAGCAGGCCTGCAAAGGTTTAGATAGGGAGAGAAAAGGACACGGAGGAGATAGGCCCAGCCTAACCATGCGGCAAGAGGGCAGTGTCCTGGCTTCCCACACTGCAGCGATGGCTGCACAAGGAGTCTCTGCCCCTCCAACCTTCCTGGCCCTGCTCTGGGACTCTGCAGGCTGCCTGTGTGGACAGTGTCAAGAGCTGAAGGGAGAGAAAAGCAGTCAGGCACAATATCTTCCCTGTCACTGGCCGGTGGGGTCCCTGTAACCTGGCTCTTTCCTTCCACCCAAGGTCACCACCTCTTCCTGGTGCTCCTCTATACTGCTTTTCCCATTACCTCCCTCTTCCAAGCAGACCAGGGGTCTGTTTCTACCTTACAGTACCTCCTGCACCGTTCTTGGGGTTCCCTGTCCTGCTCCCACCTTTGTAAATTACCCCTGTATTAAGACCTTCTCAAATTGACCTAAAATCAGTGTGCCTTCTGTTTGCTGCTGGGACCCTAACTGGTAGGGCCACCTGCCCTAGATTCCCTGTGATTACCTGATTTGTAACCATTAACTCCACCACTCCACATGCGGTCCTAACTCCAGGTTTGGAAATAGTGACAGAACTTCGTGTCTTCCACAGCCCCCACCTGCCCCGGGTCCCAGCCAAACCACAAGGCCTCTCTGTTGACCTTCGGTCTGCTCCAGGCTGCTGGTGGAGCTTTCAGGGTTCCAAGACCAAGTGGCTCAAGCCAGTCTCATTCTTGTGGGGTGCTGCACCTTTGTGACTTCACCCACTGAAGTCACCTGGGAGACAGTGCTGAATGTTCCTTCATCTTAAGAGATAGGCGCATAAGTCAGTCCCAGCCGACCAGAGGACTCTGTCTGGGTGTAATTGAGGTTGCTGCTGGCTCAAGTCCCTCAGGGATGTAGAGGGCAACATTAGAGGTCCAGGTACTCCTGAAACTGTAGATGCTGCTGCTGCTGAGGCTACATCATGGGGACAAATTTGGGAGGGGGTTCATTCTCAGCAGCCAAATCTGCTTGTTCTGAATCCCTAGAGCTCAGTGTGGCAGTCAAAATCATCGACCTCAAGAAAGACCCCACAAAATTCATACAGAAATTCATTTGAAGGGAAATTGAGCTTCAGATGAGGTTAAACCACCCCTCCATTATCAACACCTTTGAGATCTTTGAGAGATCGCTGGGCAAGTTCTATATTGTTATGGAGCTCAGGGTTGAGGGGAACCTCCTCAAACTCTTCAGAATCCAGGGAGCCCTGCCAAAGAATGACTGTCCTCAGCATCAAGTGCTAATGCCATGACCTCACCATGGTCCACTGAGACCTCAAGTGCAAAAACACTTTGCTCGACAGGAGTTAAACATAGTTGTCTGATTTTAGCTTCTCCAAGCGTGGGGTGCAGGACAACAGCAGCTGACATTGAGCAACACCTTCTGTGGTTCTGTGGCATACTCCCACAGTGACACGGCACTTCCTCTATGATGCCTGACATTTGGAGCCTGGGTACAATCTTTCACATCATGGTCTGTGACTTCATGCCCTACAACCTCTACAACATCATGAAAAGGAGCACCATGCCAACTTCAAAGCACCTGACCAGGGTGTGCACGGGCATTGTCTACAGCTGCCCAATGTCTACAGCACTGGGACAGCCATGAGAGCTGCAGTCACTGGTGGATGTAGCCCAAGGCACAGAGTCTGTCCTCCACAACCACCACCAAGGGGGAGAATTCCCAGGGCACGGAAGCCTCCTGAACTTCAGAATCTGGCTCTGATAAGAAGTCCGTGTTACCAGCTGGTAGTGGTGGCGCTTGCCTGTAATCCCAGCACTCGGGAGGCTGAGGCAGGAGGATTGCAGCGAATTTGAGGCCAGGCTGGGCTGCATAGTGAGTTCAAAGTCAGCCTGAACCACAGAGCAAGACTCTGTCTCTAAAAACAAACAAGAAGAGGAAGAAAAGGAAGAGGAAGAGGAAGGAGGAGAAGAGTCGAAGTTCGCCACCACGCTGGCATCTCTGGAAGAGGTGTGGCCCAAAGCACAGCCCAGAAGAAACCTACAGAGGAAATCGTCCAAGTGGCCAGGCAGTTGGACCAGTGCTTCAACATTGAGCAGCTGCCCAGGGAAATAGAGGAGCCCCACACATACACAGCATCCTCTAGAAAGGCACATCCAGTAAACCAGGGGGACAGCAGTGAATGGAGAAGAGCTCATAGCTTGAAGCCTGGGCCTGAGGTGCTATTTTTGTCATATTTTTCTCCTCCCCTTTGAACTCCATAACTGACATGTCTAAAGAACTAATAAATCAGCCAGGTGTGGTGGCTCATGATTGTAATCACAGCACTCTGGGAGGCTGAGGCAGGAGGATCACAAGTTTGACCCTAGCCTATGCAACTTGGCAATGTAGTAAAATCCTGTCTCAAACTACAAAAAAAAAAAAAAAAGTTTAGCCAGGTGTGGTGGCACACACCTGTAATCCCAGCACGTGGGAGGCTGAGACAGGAGAATTGCTCCAAGTTTAAGGCCAGCCTGAACTACATAGTGAGTCCCTGTCTCAAAAAAAAAAAAAAAAAAAAGGTTCGGGGTGTACCTAAGTGTAAAGGTTCTGGGTTCAATCTTCAGTACTAAAAAAAAAAAAAAAAGACATAAATCATAAAGCCCAGGGTGTGATCGTTAACTGAATGTGTCAATTTAAATAAGAAACATCCAACTAGATTAGATCAGCATAGTTCTGGGTGTGGCTGAAGGGATTTACTGAAGACAGAAGACCCACCCTGGGGTGTGAGTGACACCAATCAGTAGGCAGTCACCTGAATGGAATAAAAGGAAAATGAAAAAGGGAGGCTTACTTCTGTTTCTTCGGAGGAGCTCCAGTCTTCATCCTTACCGTGGACGTCGCAGACCCTTTGGCCTCCTGATATGGACTCCATGGGACACTACAGTGAGCTCCAGGACTTTGACTGGATCCTCCGGTTCTCCAGCCCACAGACAGCCCTACGAGTGGCCATTGTAAGGTAATTTTGTAAATTCTTATGTATTTCTATATCTTGCATTAAATTTGTTCCTCTAGTAAGCACAGATTGATACACAGGGTGAATACCTTTGCCCAGCTGACTGCAGTCCTGGACTCCCCCTGGCTTCCCCCTTGTATTGCAGATCCTCACTCATGAGAAAATACAGCCCAGGGACCCCAGCTCAGACTGTGAGCTCAGGCACTGGAGGCAGCATCTGCACCAGTCAAAGGCTGGGACAGTCAAAGCCTGGAACAGGGTTTGGGGGACACCTGGAAGGGTGGAGACCGGAGTAAGGAGCTGAGTAATGAGGCAGAGAGCAGAGTAAGGATGATGTTTCCAGAGGGAGGTCCACCAGTGCAGAGTGGGGGTGGGGAGAGGGCAAGGGGAGTGGGCGCCTGCAGCAGAGTTGGCTGTGGCCTCATTTGGAGCTGAGGATCTGGGCAGCCATGCCCTCATTACCCTTGGGCATCCAACTGCACAAGGCTACCAGAAGGGTTGGGGGAGACTGCAGAGGGCAGGCAGACCAGCCTGTCAGTCCTTCTTCAGTTCCCCCACGTGCAGGGGGATTTTTTTCCCTGCTCCACCCACCGCAGGTTCCCCCACGTCCAGCCAGCACCCTGAGTCAATGGTGCTCTGAGTCATCCTCCTTGTGGTCCTCTGTAGCCAAGAAGTGAGAGCTCTGCTGGATGGCCCAGCATGTCCCCCAGTCCTGTATGGCCTTGACGATATGCCATTCCCCTCTAGGCCCAGCCTATCTTCAGGGGGGATGTCCCTGTTGGAGCTAAAAAGCTAAACTGGCAAGTAGGATGGGCATCTTCACAAAGCATGTCTGGAGGGCCGGTGAGATGGCTCAGCGGCTTAAGCGCCTGCCCGGCAAGTGCGAGGGCCCGAGTTCGACTCCCGGATCCCACATACGAAAAAAGGGGCCGGTGATATCGCTCAGCGGCACGGGCGCCTTCTGGCGCGCGAGGTCCTGAGGTCGACCCCCCGGTACCCACAAAAAAATAAATAAATAAATAAAAACAAAGCATGTCTGGATCCTGTGGGTAGATAAGGCAGCCAGCAGTGTCCCATGGTGGGTGTAGCCTGCATTTGGCACCATTGGCTGCCATGTGCTTCCTGCCCTGCCTGTGCCATCTCCTAGAGTCCTCACTTTGCCACTGTGCCCCCTTTCTCTTTACCTCACTCTGGACAAGCTCATGGGAACTCGAAGGGTTAATACACACCAAAAGGAGTGATCCAACTGACCTCACCCCTCCCCCGGGCCTGAGTATCCATCTTGGGAAGATACAAACCCTCAGACCCCTTGGGAAAAGTAGGGTCCAGCGACCCTACAGCTGCCTCCCTGCTCTCCTCCCCACATACAGTCCACCTCCCTCACCCCCACCGCTCTTCCCTTTCCATTGCTTCCCACAGTGGTCAGACACCCCTCCTACACCCAGCCTGGCCCCACCTCCACAGAAAGGCCCCCAGTGACTGGCCCCTGAGGACTTCCCAGGCCCGCCTTCCTCCTGTTGATCATCCTTCTGGAAGGATGGATCATCTCCTTATATCCCCATCCCACATATGTCGTAATCATACTTGTAGGCTTGCTCCTGAAGATGCTACCTACCTCCTCAGGCTCAGCCAAGGGGCCTTGGGCTCCACAGCACCTTCTGGGCATCCTGAACACTGTACCTTGCTCCTGGGAGCTCTGCCTAGGAGGCCTGTGAGTGCCCAGGGTACAGGCACAGGACAGGCCTGAACTAACACTACAGGTGCTCCCTATCTTTCCCATTAAAAAACTCGTGGTGAAGTGGGATTCCCATAGCACATGGGGCTGGCTAGGTAGGGAGGAGCTCAGAGGTTCCTGAGCTGCTTCACCTCCCTTCCCCACAGGCCTGCTATGGTCCTCAGGGTAAAGGGCAGCAAAAGGACCAGAGGCAACTGGTTGCAGTCCAGCCAGGAATCAGCTGGACAGGAAGACAGCAGTAGGAGCATCTGCTTTCTGTCCATGGCTGGCAGGAGCTTATGGGAAACAGCTCAGAGAAGGAGGATGACCCACCTGAAAAAGCACCCAGGGCAGCAGGCCCAGGTGACTGAAGCCCACTCCTCCACAGATGCCCCACCCTGTTAGACAATTCCTTTCAACCCTGGCTCAGTCTCCTTCAGTGACCTTCAGAGGCTCTAGACCAGGATCTCAATGTGGCCCCTATGGTCTGTCCCCACCAAGTCCATGATCCTCAGGCCATCATAGGCATTACCCATCTTCACCCTCCACATGGCTGCTTCCCCAGACCTCAGCCTTCTTCAGTCTCCCTCAGCTCAGTCCCCCATTCTCTGACCTCATAGCCCCACACTCCTGGATCCAGCACAGTGCTCACTGTGCACTCACATTGTCTGCTATGACTCTGAGCCTCCGTGACCTCTGGGCCCCAGGAAAGCATACAACTGTTGACACTAGCTCATAGTGCCCTTCAACACCTAGAAGAGATCTTCAAGTGCTTGTGAAATAAATGGGTCAATGGCACCCACTTTTAAGAGGGAAGGAAAGCTCAGAGGACAGTGGATTTCCCAAAGTGTCCAGATCCCAGTCCCACAGGACTGCAACACTGGGAGGAACCCTAGAGGTCCCCCATCTAAGACCCCTCCCTCAAACATCTTGGGTGTCCCAGCCCTGTGTACACATCCTAGATGAAGCCACTCACTCCATGCCCCAGCATCTCTGCCTGTGCCATGCCTCTACCAGCATGTCCCCAGTGAACCAGAGACCACACTGTCTTGGACAAGGGCAGGATATAAGGGAGCAGAATCCACAAAAGAGGGAGGATGAGTTGGTGGGTTCACCTGAGAAGGGTGATATAGGAATGCTCCAGATAGAGCATTTTGGGGTGCAAGGGATTGGGAGAGGATGGAAGTGTCATGCTCCTGGGTCCTGGCCTGCAAATCTTAGCCTCTTCTGGGACATGAAGAAGGGAGATTCTGGTCACTTCAGCCAGAACAAGCCCTCAGGAGAAAGAAATTCATTGAGCTAAAGCTATTAACCACCAGTGCTCTGCACAGGGTGGAACTCACAAGGCTGGTGTGCTGCTGGAAGGCAGTCACCATGGACCATTGGTCCATCCCGCCCATCCCATCTCTCAGCCTGGCAGCTTGACTCTGGCTGCCAGACACAAGGCACATCCTACCTGCTCCAGGTGTGTCCACACAGCCATTTCCCAGGCCAAGATGTCAGGTCTGCCTAACACACATGGCTCTTGTCCACCTGGTAGAGCTCTACTGATGCTTTGCACCTGGACTCCTACATCATGTCCTCTTTGAAATCTGTACATACTGGTTTTCCTGTTGCTGTGACAAAATACCTGACACCCACAAGTTAAAGGAGGAGAAGTTTATTTTTGGCTCATCATTTCAGAGATTTCTGTCCATGGCTGGCAGTCACCAAGGCAGGGAACACCAGGGCAGAAGGGTATGGTGGAGCAAAGCTGTTAGCCTCATGGCAGCCAGGAAGCACAAGGAAAGAGAACCAGAGAGAAAGGCGTCAGTGACCAGATACTGTCCCCCATGACCACTCAGACTTACCCAGGAGTGTCCTTTCCTAATCTAGCATCTGTCAACCCAATCAAGTTGGCAAGTTTAACCATCACACCTTCCACCCCACACCACCCCCACATAGATACAGGTCTTCCTCAATCTCCCTCTGAACACAGCATCCTGGGGTCATGGGTCTTGGCAGCTTCCTGTGGGCACAGGACTCCTATGACAGACCAAAAGTGGACATCAGGGCTTCCAAAGTATCTAAGGAGATGCACACACAATGCCATCTTCCAAGCAAAAATCCATGTACCAGGTACAAAAAGTAGCTGAGATACAAATGATATACAATGCTAGGATCCAACAGGCAAATCCTGCCCGCTCTTGCAAATGTCCAAAGTGGCAGGATTCTGGCACCTTCTCCCCACCCAGAGGCTTGTTCTTCATGGGCAATGTTCAGAGTGCTTCCAGCCCCCAGCCTCCCCTCTCCACACACACACACACCAAGGCCTCCCCACAGGGTCTGCTCACTCACTGACCAGATCCAGGCTGGCCTTTCTTTGGCTCTTTCTGACCCCCAGAGGCCTGCCCTGGCCCAGGCTCCTCAAATCTAGCCCAGAGCACTGGCCTTTGCACTCACCCCAAGTCAATGATCCTCTTTTTGCCAGTAGCCACCTTAAAATGGGACTTGGATTATGCAATGGCTGCCCATAATCTAGATTTTAAAAAAAGACCTGACTTGTATTACTCAGCCATTCTCAGAAGCTCTTTCTACCCTTTCATCTATCTGGCCACAGCCCTGCCCATCCTCTATGCTCGCCCCATCCCTCAGTACGTGCATCTGCATGCCCCAGTCCCTAGGCCACCCAATTGGGTACTTGGGGCGTTCTCAGTGCTGCCTGTGCTCCTATGCCCCATTCATCAGAGCAGCAACAGCTCATCTGTCTGGCTGTAGCTCAAGGAGAATACACAGAGCTGTTTTCATCCACCAGGCTTGAAACCACCACTGGCTTGGCTGGACCTGAGCAGGCACCAAGGACATCACCCCAAAGAAGCTTCAGGAAATTGCCCCTAGTGGGACAGAGAACAATCAATGTAGGGCCAGGTCCCATGGCCAGGTAAGGAAAGAGGCAGGGGACTGGCACACTACTGAGTCTAGGCTGCCTCCCCCCAGGCCTGACTCCAGCAGGGAAGCCTCAGAAGGAAAGGGGAGCAGCTGCGCATGGCGGTACGCACCTGTAATCCCAGCACTCAGGAGGCAAAGGCAGAAGGATCACAAGTTCGAGGCCAGACTGGGCTGCATAGTGAGTTCAAAGCCAGCCTGGACTACATAGTAAGACCTGTACCAAGAAAACCCAAAAACCTAAAAAAAGAAAGAAAAGGGAGCAAGAAGCATGACTAGTCTTGGATGATGACTTTCTTCCACTGGGCAGGGAAGGGTATGCTCCTTTTAGGCCAGACTGGCTTCCAGGGGCCCTGTTCACCCCAGCCCAGTTCCCACTCCCAGAAGACTGGCTTTATGATTTCATTCATTCAAGTCACCCAGGCACAAGGCTTAGCATCCCAGCCCTTCAAGTCCAGGTCCAGCCCAGCCAGAGGACTCCCCAGAAATGGGGACAACACCTGCTGGGCCACAGGGGGAGGGGACATAGAGTGGCAATGTCAGCCACTCCTGCCACTATGGACAATGCTGCAGTAAGGGTTACTTCATGGGAATCAACTGGGCAAGTGTTTCTATGCAAAAATCAAGTCTGCCTACACAGAGCACTTAAAGTTCAGTGTGGTGGTCAAGATCATTCACTGCAAGAAAATACTCACCAGCTTTGTAGCGATTCCTTCCACAGGAGATGGACATCCTGGCAACCATCAACCACTGTGCCATCATCAAGACCTATGAGATTTTTGAAACCTCTAATGTACACATTGACATCATCGTGGAACTCAGCACCCTGGGCAACCTCCTTGAGTTCATTAAGCACCAGGGAACCCTACATGATGACACGCCACACAAGATGTTCTGCTAGCTCTCCTTGGCCTTCAGATACTGCTGTGACTTGGACATCATCCACAGAGACCTCAAGTGCAAGAAACGTTTTCCTTTACAAGGACTTCAACATCGAGCTGTCCAACTTAGGCTGATCCAAGTGCTGCCTGTGGGAAGGGAGTCAGCACATTGTCCTCAGTGAGAGCTACTGTAGGTCAGCAGCATATGTGGCCCCTGACGTGCTGCAAGGCACCTCATACCAGCCCGGGGTGTATGGCATCTGGAGCCTGGGCATGATCCTCTACATCATGGTCTGGGTCTGCATGCCCTGTGATGACTCCAACATCAAAAAGATGCTGTGCATGATGCGGAAGGAGCACTGCATGAACTTCCCCCCCTGCCCCAAGAACCTCTCTGGTGAGTGATCTCATCTCATCTATGGCATCTTACAGCCAGATGTCAGCTGGCAGCAGCACAGTAAATCTTCAGTCACTTGTAGTTGCAGCCTCCCAAACTCAAACCTATATGGGTCTTCTAATTCTCTCAAGAGGGAGGAGAAGGCAACTACTGGGCCTAATGCAGATATAATACCAGGCCAGGCTCAAGGACTGAGCATTGGCCTGTCACAAGCAGGGGGCCAAAACCCAGCATCGGCGGCTGCTGGAGGTACCTGAGAACAAAGACTGCGTGGAAGCCAGGCTGGCCGTGACCTCCACAGCTAAAGAGAATCTTATCTGCAGGCCTGAGGTGGGAAAGTTGAGCACCTAGCTGTAGAGAGGGCAGAGTGTGTGAGGGTTGTGCCCATATAAACTAAGCAGGCAGGTAGGACCTGAAAAAGGCACAGGTGGGCCGGTGAGATGGCTCAGCAGCGTAAGCGCCTACCTGGCAAGCGCGAGGGCCCGAGTTCGACTCCCGGAACCCACATACGAAAAAAGGCCCGGTGATATCGCTCACTGGCACAGGTGCCTGCTGGCGCACAAGGTCCTGAGGTCGACCCCCGGTACCCACGAAAAAAAAAAAAAAAAGGCATAGGTGCAAGGGACAAATAAAATCCATCAATTAAACTACTTTGATTTTGTTCTATTCACTTTCTTCCACTTAATAACAAAGGGTGTAGCCCTAGAAGCATAAAAGTAACTATGTCATCAAGGCACATAAATGTAGGTCTTTCAGACCCACGTTTATTTTATTTATTTGTTTATTTATTTATTTATTTTTGTCTTTTTGAGACAGGGTTTCACCAGGGATCACTCAGTGATCCTCCTGGCTCAGCCTTGAACTCAGTGATCCTCCTGGCCCCGCCTCTCAAGTGCTAGGATTACAGACGTGCACCACCACACCTGGCACATTTATTCTTTAGAATATTTCTATTGATGAATTATTGATTTCAATTTTATGAGTTTTATTAAATAATGAGTACTTAACAGGAAAAAAATCACAAAAATAAAGTATTGAATTTTTAATATTTATCGAATGTTTATAAAGAAGCCTCAAAATTTGCAACATCCATGGGTTTTTGGTGTACAAAGTCAAAAAAAGATCATCAGAAATAAATTCCCATATGAACTACAATGAAAATACCAATAGCACTCCACAAAAAAAATAATCTTTACTTCAGTTATCACATGTAAGGTAGTCTGCACAAATGACAACAGCATGTTCCATATATGTGGATCGCTTATGCTGACAGCACATGTGTTTTGCTTTCCTGGGCTTTTTGTAGGACATACTTGACATCTCAGTGGTCTTGCTGTTCTGTCAGGAGGTTCTTATATTATACAGAGTGTAGTTAACAGGAATATAAAATATCAATAAAATAAATTATTATATTCTTTTTTTGTTGTTGTCTTTTCGAGACAGGGTTTCATTAAGTAGTTCAGGCTGGACTTGAACTCACTTTATAGCCCAGATTGGCCTCGAATTCACAATGATCCTCCTGCCTTAGCCTCCTGAGTGCTGGGATTATAGGCATGCACCACCACACCCAGCCTTAAATTCTTAATATGTATTGTGCATTTAGAATAGACATCAACATTTTTACAGCAGCTGAGTACTTCCTCACAAAAACCTAAAACATCAGAAATAAATTCCTATATGAACTACAATGAAAGTACCAATAGAACTCTACCACAAAAATAAGCTTTGCTTCAATTGTCACACCCAAGGCAGTCTTCACACATGACAACTGCATGTTCCATGCACCTGTCTCACTTACATTGACAGCCTGTGTGCTTAGCCCTCCTTTCCTACATGGCAGTCTTGTCACCTCTCTTCCTGTTTTGTCAGGAGCTTCCTATTATATTGTATAACATGCACTTAGCACGGAAATAAGTTGTCAGTAAAATACAATATCAAATATGTAATGAGTGCCTAGAATAGACATCAAGATTTTCACATCAGCTGTTTACTTGCTTACAAACCTAAAAGATAACATCAAAAATAAAAACCAATGTGAACTACAGTGTAAACATAAACAAAAGTCTACCACAGAAATAAGCTTTGCTTCATCTGTCATAACTAAGGCAGTGTTCACACATGATAACTGCATGTCCCATATACAAGTGCCACTTACACTGACAGTATGTATGTTTTGTTTTCCTGTCTTTTTTTTTTTTTGGTGGGTACCGGGGGTCGAACTCAGGACCTTGCGCGCCAAGGCGTCCTTGCCGCTGAGCGATATCACCGGCCCTTTTTTCATATGTGGGTACCGGGAGTTGAACTCAGGACCTCGCGCTTGCCAGGCAGGTGTTTATGCCGCTGAGCTATCTCACCGGCCCTTCCTGTCCTTTCTTGTAGGGCACAGTTAACATCTTTTGTTTTCCTGTTGTCATAGTAGGTCTTTGTGATGCTGTGCCTGCCTGTCCACCAGTCAGCTCACCAGTGTGCTCCACAATTTTTTTGCATAGTTCCCTGGGCAGAAACATTTTGTTTTTCTTCTGCTGTAAATGATCTCTTATGAACCACAGTCCCAATCCTCTAAGAAAATTTGTTAGTGAGATTTTGCACTTCTCATTTTCTTTGTAAACTATCAAATTATTTATGCCACACATGTTTAGGATCGAGTAAATCACAACCACTGGCCAAAGCTTTGTGTTTCAAGGGACATCATAGTTGCTGCATAACTCATCAACAACATCTACTCCACTTTTGGTTTTGTTGTTGAAAGTTTCCATCTCAGGCTTCCGTTTTGTTGAGGTTTCTCTATCAATATTTCCCTCATGGTGAAATGTTGACATCAGCAGTACCAGTTTGCTTTTCTTTGCCATATAGGAGGCCAATGTTATACCTTTCCGAAATTGAAAGATTGTACTATACAATTCTGTTTTGAAATTGCAGCTTTTCCTTTGGAATTTCTGCTTTGTTGCTGTGTACATTTCCTGTGCTGGTCAACTTGTGCTCTGTTAGCAAATGTAACATCGATTGGAAACCGGTAAACCAATTGTTGATGTCACATTCTGATTAGTTTGGGAGATGGGAGCAACAAGTCTGTTCACAACATCATTCGATTTATTACTACACGAATAAGGACCTGATGGCTGAGTTCCAGGATAAATGTCTAAATTGAAAGCATAAGTCTTCGCATCTACAAGGACATACATTTTTATGCCATATTTTGACACATCACTTTTCCATAAGTCTTTTATATTCCTGAGATCACCATGAGAAATTTGTGCTAGGTACAGCAGAGCTGTGAATGCTTTCAGTTCAGCTAGTGAGGTGTCATAATAAATAGATTTTTGAATATGGGTATTGGTGCATACAGAATGTTTTACTTGCATTTCAGCCTTTGTGTATTTCACAGCATCTTGTAGCATTTTGTCTGTTACAATTTCCAATACTGAATGGCAGTGATGGGATTCTGTCCAATAGGTTTCACCCCTGCCAAGGCCTTCACTGTATTTTCAAACCTAGTTCTAACATTAGATCCTTCGGTTTGGCTGTGTGGCCATTTTGCAACATTTCAACTAGTCAAATATGTACTCACATCGTTTTCTTCATCAAGGAGGTCTGCATTCTCCATGTCTGTTATCAGTTGATTCTTGCTCTATTTCACTGTCACAGGAACTTTGGCTCACATAGCCAATGTCAAAGTCATTGCCATCATCATCATCATCATCATCCACTCACACCACTCTTCTGTTGTGAAAGCATGCATTTTACCATAATGGATCATCTTCATCATCCACGCATGAGTAATTTGATGATTCACTTTTGACCTCCTCCAAAACTTGCAAATCTGGTTTTTCATGTACCATTGTACTGAATTGGGCTACTTCTACCAGAAAAATCAAATGAAAAAAATTTTTTAACAAATCCTAGAATGTTGTGGTTCTATTGGACCCTCTGTGATGCTCAGGTAAACATATCCAAAACCAGTTAGATGGAGCATAAAGGTGCATCCAAATCCTATTTTGACACTTGTGCACATGTACACACTCCTTGCTGTTTGTCATATCAAGTGGGTAAACACATAAATTGCTTCCTGTATCCTTAAGGAAAAGGTACTGAGACACACAGCCAGCTACTATAACACTAAAGTACAAATTTACAGTAGAAAAGTAAGGGATGGTTCCACTCTACCCAGGCTTATCCTTTGAGGGGAGTAAACCAAAAAGTATATACAAGCATAGAGTGCCAAGAGGGGTCTTTTTCTCTAAGACTCAGCTGGAGTGGGGTCTCTAGTGCAGGGGCCCAGGGACCAGTGCTCAGGCACAGGCAGACTCACAGTGAGGCTTGTGGCCAGGAGATGACCTTTCCTTGTGGTTTACCTGCCAGGCCCACACTTGTCTGCCTCTGACCTATCCCTGTCCCTGTCCCAAAGATGTTCAGGGCTGGGCAGCTCCATGCCGCTCCCTTGCTTCAAGTAGTTCAGCCTGTGTTGACCCCATCCTGCCCCCTCACAAAGATCCTTCCTCAGTGGCATCCTCAAACCCCTAGGGCCATTTGAGATTGATGACCCTGGTGGGCATTCCCTAAAGGGCAACCCACCGATCATTGATTGCCACCCCACCCCTATGGATCAGCAAGCCCCACACAGCAGACCTGATGTGGCCCAGTGTCTTGTTTTTTTTTTTTTGTTTGTTTGGCCACCACCCCTCCCTAGAGCATACTCCTGCATACTGGCTAAGTACCTGACTTGGTCAGCACCTGGGCAGCATTCCCTGACCCTAGCTCTCTGCCTCCCACTTCCAGTGGCCCTCTTGGCTTAAAATTGAACCTTTCCTATGAAGCAAAAGCACCCAGGGCCCCATCTTCCTGATCCCTAAGAATTCCAGGCTCAGGCCCCAGAACCAGCTCCTGAAGGGTCCCAGGGCAGCCACTCAGGAGCTTGTAGGAATGCACTGTATGGGAGCACAAGTTGGCAGAGACACCAGGCAGGTGCCAGGCCCTGGACTGGCCTCCACAGAACATCAGCACTTAGGAGAGTAGGTGAGACAACCCATACAGGAAAACTGGGGAAAACAGCTCATGCAGGGTTCAAAGCACAATTCTAAGCAGTCCCTTGTGTACCCAGAGCCTCCTGAGCAGTGAACATTCTGTGAGTCTTACCTAAGGCCTGAACACACTAGCATGGGAATTAGACATTGATTTAGGACCCAGCTAGGCCTAGAGGGCAAGACCCCTCAGCTCCACTGCTACCAAGTGAGGATTAGGTCCCAGCCCATGGGCAAATGCTGCCCCATGCACACAGCACCTGCGGCTCTCTGCAGCTCTCTTTTCACACTGCAGCCTCAGTAGAGCCAATGGGCAGGGCCAAGAGCAGGTGAGAGCAGAGGACACGATAAGGATGACCCACCCTCACCTGAGCTAGAACTCAGGTGCTGGGAGGTGACAGCTAAGGCTACCAGGAAAATGACTCATGTTGGGGTGGGGCTTGATAGCCCTGTAGCTAGCAAATCAAGCAGGCTAGGTTTGGCAGTGCTTAGAACCCCAGGTGACCCTGAAGAGCACAATTCCAAGGGCTCCATCCCTCACTCAGAAGAGCAGAAAAATGAGGTAGAAGGAAATAAAAGGTAGAGCCAGGCGTGCTGGTACACTCCTGTAATGCCAGCACTCAGGAGGCAGGACTGCCTCAAGTTCGAGGCCAGCGGGGGCTACATAGGGAGTTCAAGGCCAGCCTGAACTACAAAGTGAGACCCTGTCTAAAAAAACAAAAACAAAACAAATAAGTAAATGGTAGAAAGCAAACAAATAACTAAAAATTGTACTTTTAAGAAAAATGTAACAGCCAGACATGGTGGAACATGCCTATAATCCAGCACTTGGGAGGCTGAGGTGGGACAATCACTGTTGAGCTTGAGGCCAGCCTGAACTACATAGCAAGACCCTGTCTTAAAAAAAAAAAAAAAAGACCACAACTTCCAGGACCCAGCCAAAGTTACCGGAGGCATTCTATATCAACATTCCTATAGTTACAATTTAAGCTCCTTTCCTATCAGACCCATCATACCCAAAATTCCTCAGAAATACTGAAAGTCCATAAATTGGTTCGAGAAAGATCTAAAGATAAAGGAACAGGGTGACAGAATGCAAGGAATATTTATTTATTTTGGGGAGAACCAAGAATCAAACTCAGGACCTCACATTTGCCAGGCAGGTGCTGTGCCACTGAGCTAAATCCCTGGTCTGGAATGTTTAAATTACCCATTTTAAAAAAAGAAAAACGGGCTGGGCGTGGTGGCACACACCTGTAATCCCAGCACTCAGGAGGTGGAGGCAGGACTGCCACAAGTTCAAGGCCAGCCTGGGCTACACAATGAGTTCAAGGCCTGCCTGAACTAAGTGGCGAGACCCTGTCTCAAAAAACTAAAAAACAAACAAAACGGAAAGAAAAATGGAGCTAGTACCCTTCTGGGGGGGTGGGCCACCTTTTCCCAGGGTTTCTAACACCTCAAGAAAGAATAAATTTTCCCTGTTCAGGAAATACTCATTTCATTTTTCTGAATGCCCATATTCCACTCTTGTGTACTAAAATTTCTGCCTAATGTACCTCTCCCTGACTAGTCCTGAAAATTATTTTTCTGCAACAGGAGTTTGTGAGCATGCAAACTCTATGTGGGTAAAGTTCCTTAGCTCAGCTTTGCAAACCTCCTCAGACCCTGTCAGGTGACACTTTCTCTGGGGAAAAGGAGCGATGTGTGAGCTCAGCTCAGAAGGCAGTTCTGGGAGCCACGCACAGCTTCCCAAACCCAGGGGGCCCTCAACTCCTTGACTTTGATGGAGGTCCCAGGTTGGCACTAGGGCCCAGGTTCAGGGCGAGGGATGCAAAAGCAGCCTGGCCAGACTGTACCAGGTATTCTTTAATGACAGGTCAGGTGGGGGTTAAATAGAAAACAGTTCCAGCAAGGCCTGAGAAGGCAGCATGGGTGCTGCATCCCAAGGGGACTGGGTGTGTCCTGTGTCAGCCTGGCTGCTGTGCAGCACATATGAACTGCGGTTCCTGTGATGATTGACCACCTCTGGCCTGGGCCTGGGACCCCAGGGGCTGGAGTCCTCTGTACTTCAGGCTCCACGAAGCACCTGTGGGCCCAGCCCGGGCTGGCTCTAAAAGAAGTCCGAGGCTTTGTGCCGTACAGGGAGCTGCAGCAGGTTGTCTGTGATGGAGGCCGGGTCCTGTGTGAGGGGTGTGCGTGGGGCAGAGCCAGGAGCTGGTGTGCTCGTGGGAGTCTGGGGCCCACCAGCCGGGGTCTTGAGGTGAGTCGAGCGTGCTGGGGACGGTGTGTAGCTGGCCCGTAAGGCACGATCTGTATACTTGCTGGCTGTCCTGCTCACAAGCCGCTGCAGGGCTGGGGACATGGCTGGACTCAGACCTTTGGGTGTGAGGCTGGCATGGAGGGATGGGTGAGAAGGCTGAGGTTAGGAGCGTTAGGTGCTGCTGGGAGCAGGGCCTACCTCAGTCCCTCAGGTCAGATACACAGTTACTCTGAGCTGAAGAGGACAACACTTGGCAGCCTGGCACACAGCAGTGCAGCCAAGTGTGAGGTGCAGCCAAGTGTGGGCCTGGGGGAGACCCCAACCTCTGAGAATTCAAGTCTCCACCCCTCTCCAAAAGGAATGATGACACTGTCTCCACAGGGTTGACAGGAGCTCAGTGGGACGAGGGGCCTAAAGGTGCTTCTTAGGGACAGGCCAAGGAGGATGTGGAGGAAAATAGAGAGCAGCCCGCAGCGTGCATCACAAGCAGCCATGCCCTGAAGCAAAGTTGCAGCCAGGGTACCCACCAGAGAACCCTGTGCACCTGCCCTGGGCTCAGTCCCATAGGTCATGCATCCACGTGGCTGGGTGTAGGCAAAGCAGAGGCAGGACAGGGACAATGGCTCATCGCCATCCTTCTCCCCCCCCACCTCTACCTGAGGGCCTGGTGGACCCTCACCTGGCCAAGTTCTCAGTCACTCTCCGCAGGGCTTCCTGCTTCTTGGCCCGATTCTTAGCAGCCGCCTCATTGGCCATCTTCAGGCCCAGTCGCTCCCTGCGGCCAGGCTCCAAGATCTATAAGGAAGTCATGTGAGTGGTCTGTATTGGACCTGCCAGCAAGCCAGGTGTCCCTCACCCACAAGAGCAGCTGCCATGGGTGCCAACCTCTTCCCTCTGGCAGACACAATCCAAGCAACTCACTGTCGCCTCCCCCTAAAAGCCTCACTCGAGACCTGCCCTCCTTGCCTATCCTCAATGGGCCCTCATGGCCAGGACCACCAAGGCATGAACCCCTGACAAGCTTTTAGGGAAAAAGTGGGTCTTGCTTTTATTTCACACCCTTTGATTATTAGAGTGAACATCTTTCTGCTTTTACTGGCCTTCTGTGATTCTTTCAAAACCCTCCAGATGTGAATGAGGCCTCTTTTTCTATAGACGTGCTTATCTCGGTTTTTTTGTTTTGTTTTGCTATTTACATGAGCTGATTCTACCAATTAAATTAAACCATAATCAGGCATGGTGGCACATGCCCATAATCCCAGTACTCGGGAGGCTGAAGCAGGATGACTGCCATGAGTTCAAAGCCAGCCTGGGTTACATGGCAAGTTCAAGACCAGACTAAACTACATAGCAAGACCCTGTCTCAAAAAACAAAAACAGCTGGGTGTGGTGGTGCACACCTGTACTCCCAGTACTTGGGAGGCTGAGGCAGGAGGATCACTACAAGTCTGAGGCCAACCTGGGATACATAGTGAATTCAAGACCAGCCTAAACTAAATGGTGAGACCCTGTCTCAAAAAAAAAAAAAAAAAGTAAAAATAAATAAGCCATCCCATATAATTGCTTTTCAGTTACTTGGTTTTGTTTTCTTCACGACATTTTTGGCTGTACAAAAGTTCATCATTTTCACATACAGGAGTCGTCACTTATCTTCACGGGATATGTTCCAAGACTCCCCGGAGGATACCTGAAAGCTGAAATAGTACCAAACCCTATGTATACTACGCTTTTTTCTGTTCATATCTATGATAAAGTTTAATTTACAAATTAGGGGCTGAGGATGTAACTGAGTGATAGGACATATGCTTAGCATATATAAGACCCTGAGAGTGATCCCCAGCACCACCACAAAAGAAAAAACAAAACAACCCCAATTAGCCACAGTAAGAAACTAAAAACTAATAAGATAAAATAACTATAATAGTATGGTATCATAAAAGTGACTTAAGCCTTATGAATTGTTTATTTATGTAATTTCCAACTTAACATTTTCAGACTGCAGCTGACTTTGACTGACTAAAATCTAAAACTTTGGATAAAGGAGGATTACTGTACCTATTACTTTAATTTTTTTCTTCCTTTCCTTTTGCTTAGAAAGCTCTTCCTACTTTATTTATTTATTTATTTATTTTTTGGTCATTTTTAGAAAGGGTTTCACTATGCAGTGCAGGCTGTCCTTGAACTTACTTTGTAGCCCAGGCTGGCCTCGAACTCACAGTGATCTTCCTGCCTCAGCCTCCCAAGTGCTGGGATTACAGGCATACGCCACCATGCCCAGATGCTCTTCCTACTTTAAGAGCAGACTAAGTAAGAGCTTGGGCTATAGCTCAGCAGTGGAACACTTGCCTAGCATGCACAAGGCCTGGGTTTCATCTCCAGTATGGCAGGAAAAATATCAGATAAATATTCCCTCATTGTTTTCTTCTGTCTTATGGTTATTGTTCTTACATTTAATCCTCTCAACTTTCTAGAATTTATTTTGTTCTATGTATCAAAGACCTAGATCACTTTAATTCCAAATACTCTGCTATTTAGCAAAATGTGAATGCCATCTTTATCATACCCTCAATTCTCGCTTCGGCTGGTTTGTTTCAGAACCTGCCCTTTGCTATTAGCACACAGGCTCCTGGCCCAGTGGGATGCTGCTGGGGCATCTACGGCCTGAGGATATGCTTTAATGTTTGACAGGCTAGGTCTTTCTTGGCTACTCCTCTCTCAAGTCTTTTTTGGTTATCCTTGAATCCCACACAATTCTAGAACCAAGGCACCCAAAACCTGTGCACATTCTGTCTGGACGTACAGTACCTCTAGAAGGCCCTTCTGGCCTGGGTCAGGGAAAGCACAGTGCCCTCAGGTGGTCACGGGGTGGATGTTCTCTCAGGACTAGAGAGGAGGACTGCAGTTTTCTTTACAAAAGCCATGTTACTCCTAGTTCTTCTGCTTCTACTGGTACCCAAGTGATCTCTTTCTATACCATATTTCAAAATGATCACTGCTGAATGGTACTGGCTCAAAATGACCTCTGACCCAGTTACTGAACCAGACCCAAATATTCATTCTTTTTTTTTTTTTTTTTTTTTTTTTGAGACAGGGTCTCACTATGTGTTGGGAGCGAAGCTGTCTGTACCTCGGGTATCTAGGATAAGGCCACTGCCTCTCATGAGTTTGGCAGGGCCCCATGAGAACTGTGCACAGCTCAGGGAGCTGACACACATAGTGACCGCCCCTCGCTTGAGATCATACAGATGGTTTTCTCTTGTTTCCCATGAAGCCACCAAGACCTGCTGCTCTGCCAACAGATTAGATGTTCTTCCTGTCTCAGATCCTACCCTCCCCTTAAACTCTCCACGAACGTTTTCACGTGCTGATTGTATAAATAAATGCGCTGCAGGTGCTAGGCAGTTAGCTTTCTCCCATCAGGAGAGAGGGCTCCACCTGAGCTCAGCTTTTGTATATTGACTCCTGTCTTTCTTTGCCCCCGCCGTCCCCTCTCCGAAGTTTCAAGACCTGCACTGGATACGGCAACTATGTAGTCCAGGCTGGCCTCGAACTCACAGCGATTCACCTGCCTCAGCCTCCCGAGTGCTGGGATTACAGGCGTGCACCACGACACCTGGCTCATTCCTAACTCTACACCTGATTCTCTTGGGTTTCCAAAGCAGATGATGTAATCCACACTCCTGGCCTCTACAACAACACAAACCTCTGCCTCCTTCTGTGACCTTGAGACACCCCAGAGTCAGCACAGGTAGGGGCTCAGAACCCCAGTAGAGGTTTCAGGGGTCTCTCCTCCTTCCCTTTCCAAACTGCTACAGTCAGTTCCCCCACAGACTTCCAGCAGACCAGGACATCTTGCTTTCCCCATGGCTCACACTTGCTCACCTACACATTCATGCTATCCTGGGCCACCAATTTCCTACAGGCTATCTGTCCCCTGCTTTCCACCCCACCTCAGAGGCATCCTTCATTGCCTTCTATAACCAGAGGCCCTCCTCTGCCAGCACACAGCCCTTCTGAGGACACAAACTAAGCCCTAGTCCTGAGGCCTGCAGGGCAGCTGGAGCTCCTGGTCTAACTCTGTGACCATCCCACCTCATCTATGAGCAGCTATGGTCTCCAGGCTGAAGACAGGCACAGGTCACTCCCTGCCTTGGTGCCTTGGCCCTACTCTTCCAGATGCCTCCTTAACAGACTCCACTCATCTATTCACTTCCGTCTTCAGAGCCCTGGCATTCAGAAGTGTCAATGTTTGGCCCCATCAACTGGGCCTGCTCTGACCAGTGGCAGCTCAATCTTGAGCCACCAAGGACTCAGGACTCAGGTGTCCACACTGAGTCCTACCCTTGCTCCCCTCACCACAACCCACCTTGAAGGCTGGCCCTGGTGTCCTGTCCACGTAGGGGGTCTCTGACCCTTCAACTCTCAGTGGTGTGTTCTCTACCTCCCCCCAGGTCATCAGCGGGGACTCGTTCACACCTGCAAGTGGAAAGCCCACAGTCACCTCGGGCCAGGGGACCTGATTAGGGCTACCACCCCAGGCCTTCCCCCAAACAGCCAGTTACCCTGTGTCCATCCCAGCTAACGTCAAGGTTAGCAACTAGCCCTTTCTCCTTTTGTTAGATTCAGGTACCACATCACCTTTCATTCTCTGAGCAGGTAATGCCAAGGTCACTGTGTCCCCATGGCAGGACAGCTGCACTTAGCCTGAGGATGTTAATCAGCTGGGTCCCCTTCTATCACAGGGCCAGGGGCCACCTGCAGGTCATCACCACCCCAAGGGAGGATACACAGGGTTCCCAAGGCTCCCAAATCTCCCAGGATTCAGAGCAAACCTATGGCCTCTACAATGCCTAGTCTGCATCAAGCAACCAGTGCCTGAGAGCACAGAGGCTAACGTGAGGAGGCCAGAAGGACGTCCTGTACACTGAGGGACCAACCCAAGTGTCACTCACCTCCTCTGTGAGGAAAGAGGGCATGATGCCCAGAGCCTTCCTACCCCGTAGTGTCCTCTGGATTTAGAGCTGTGAGCACTACCCAGAGCACCCCTTCTGCTGACACTTGAGAGAGGACCAGAAGAGGAACCAGTACCCCAGAGCATCTCAGGTCCAGTGTGCTTCAGAGTCCAGCCTGCCACAGCCCACACCAGCCTTGGCACAAAGCCCATTGCTCACCAGGGGCAGGAGAAGGGGTGGCAACAAATCCAAATCCGGCCACTCTGGGGGACTCCTGGGGAATGAGCTCCTTGCCGTCAGGGCCCACCTTGCCCTGTTTGTGCTGGAAAGAGCAGAGAGGCTAGTGTCAGGGGGCTCTCTCCCCAGCTGGCCAACAGCCAGGTAGACAGGAACATGCTGCAAACACTTCTCTCCTCCGGGCAAAGCTGGGGCTTCTGGGCAGGCAGCCCTCTTGAGAAGAGAGGGAGGAAGGACCTCCACCCCTACAAAGACCTCGAGGCCCATCAGAGTGGGTACCCAAGCAAGGAGTACCCCCCTCTTCCTATCCAGGGAAACAAGTGCTCATGATAGGGCCTGTGCTCTGTCCCTTCCCCTGAGGCTCTGTAAGCTTCCCCGTCTCCTGTCTCCACCCTTCAATCCTATGATCACCACAGTCACCACGGGATAAGCACACAGTTTTCTTGCTTCCAAGGTCAGAATCTCTCTGCTGCCTCCCCAATCCCTGTGCCACTGCAAGCCACCCTCTGGGGCCAGGCTCCCTTTTGGCATTTACTGGTTTCCCTGCCTGCCCACCTGACTCTATCCACAGCCCTGCCTGGTGTGTGGGCATGTGTGTAGCCAGACAAGGCTGGCTCCCTCCCAATGGCCTCTTTTTTCTGGGGTGCCTGCCATCAGGGGAACTGGCTCAGATATGGGCCTCCAAAACTTATCTGACCAAGACAGTGCCCCAGTGAAAGCCTACACAAGCTGATCAAAGACTCAGGGCCCTGCCACACAGGGACCCCAATCCTTTTGCCTACCAAGCTCCATCAAGCTCAAAGATGGTACTAACTTTAAGGGGGCAGCCACAATGGGAGAAGCCATGCCTGCCTCCAGCCACCTCTGACCCTGTGTGCCTGCTGGCCCCACAGCTTTACCTGGGCATTGAGGGCAGCAGCTTGCTGGAGCTGGGACCTGCTCAGAGCCTGGCTGAAGGGGTCCCTAAGGAAGCGAGTGTTCTTATGCACCACTTGCCGAGGTTTCTTAAATAGCTGCTCTTCATCAGGAACACCTGACAAACAAAGCAGAGATGGCACCGGTGTCAGAGTGCCACACAGGCCCCACCCCAGCCCTAGCAGACCTGCAGCCTAAGGGACAGGACCACACTCTTCCTCTCAGTCAAGTCACTCCCATCCGAACAGACACGTGCGGCCTAGCTCACTCCACACCAGCACAGAGAAGGATTCCCCCAAGGCCCATGCTCTGAAGGCCAATTCAAACAGAGCCAGACACAAGCAAGACCCTTGCATCCCCATCCTGCCACCCAGCCTGCCCACTCACCCTCTGGATAGTACATGAGAGAGTTCTTGGCCTTGTACTTCCAGGTCTCCACGCCAGCCTGGCTGTTCTCAATGGCCTGGTGCTCTGCTGATGGGAGTTCAAGATTATCTTTCTGCCTCTACAATCACATGGGGAAAAGTGAGGGTCAGAGGGACCCCCAGGCACTATGCCTATGGGCCTAGGACTCCCCCTCCCCAACAGAGGATGCCAACGTCCCCAAGCTCCACAGCTACCTTCTCAAACTCCTCTTCAGCCTGATAAAGCCAGGCATGGCGAGCCCGGCTTTTCTCCTTGGCCACCTCCATGATCTCCTGGAAGGAGGCATTGTCCTCACTTGTGTAGCGGCTCAGGAAGACATCCAGGCTGGGCAGTGGCTCCCTCTCCTCCTCCTCTCCAGCCTCTCCTGCTCAGGGGTTGCAGGGGGGGAACACAAGTACCAAACATGGCATAAACCTCACTTTGTAGTCAGGAGAGATCAATATACCCAGTCCTGGGAATCACACCACCCTACAAACAAGGCTGGAATTTTCAACCCTGTTAGAGAGCTCCCCATGGGGGTGGAATCAAGCCACTCCAATTGCCCAGGGCACCCTGCAGCTGCCTCTGTTCCTCTGCCAGACACTAAGAGAACCATGTACGTGATTGGTTAGGTGGGGTAGGGCAGACCCAGAAATTAAAGCAGGAGTTTGTGGTCAGTGGAGTTTGGCAACTTCTTTTCTCCCAAAATTGTACTAATTCTATAGGACCTACTGCCAAATCCCCAGAATGCTCCCCACCTCCTGGGATTTTCTCACCCTCACCCCTCTTTTTTTCCTGGTATTTGGACTACAAGTAGGTGTTTCTCACCTAAGCATCTAGACCTGTCAGCTAGCCCCTGTGGCAGCAACCTCATGTGACCCTGGGCTTCAGATGCAGCCTCGCAGGTACTGGACCACACCACTGCCACCCCTGCCACCATGGAAAGCAGCACTCCTGTAGAGGTAGCACTCTGGTGCTGCTACAAATTTCAGTGGGGCCATTTGAAAAAGACTTTTTTTTTTTTTGAGACAGAGTCTTGTTATATTGCCCAGACACATTTCGAACTCCTGGGCTCAAGTGATCCTCCCACCTCAGCCTTCCAATAAGCTTGGACTATAGCTGGAACCACCAGATCCAACTTGGAGGGGAGCTTTTTCTTCCATTCTAATGACAATCCCTTTTTTTTTTTTTTTGTGGGTACCGGGGGTCGACCTCAGGACCTCACGCGCCAGCAGGCGCCCGTGCCGCTGAGCGTTATCACTGGCCCTTTTATTTGTATGTGGGTTCCAGGAGTCAAACTCGGGCCCTCGCGCTTGCCAGGCAGGTGCTTATGCCACTGAGCCATCTCACCAGCCCTCAGGACTTCACGCGCCAGCAGGCACCCATGCCACTGAGCGATATCACCGGCCCTTTTTCCGTATGTGGGTTCCGGGAGTCGAACTCGGGCCCTCGCGCTTGCCAGGCAGGCGCTTATACCACTGAGCCATCTCACCGGCCCCCGTTTTTTTTTTTTTGGAGACAGGGTCTCGCTATATAATTCAGGCTGGTCCTGAACTCAATATGTAGCCCAGGCTGGCCCCAAACTCGCAGTAATCTTCTTGCCTCAGCCTCCTGATTGCTGGGATTAAAGGTGTTAGCCACCACTCCTGGCCTCTAGTAACAATCTTGACCACCTGCTACATGCTAGACTACGCACAAAGCTAGTAAATTCAAGACTGGGATAAAAACGGTGAAAACTCAAGCCTCAACCACTGACCATCTCTCAGAAAGAAGTTACTGCCTTCTGTAGCCTCAGTTTCCTCATCTGTAAACACGACAGTGGTTCCTACCACCTAAGTTATGAAAAGAACTCCTACATTTACTGGCGTATAAAACATTTCCATATAAAAAGAAAAGAATCAGCTGGGCATGGTAGCGCACACCTATAATTCTAGTACTCTGGGAAGAGGATAGGAAGTTTGAGGCCAGCCTGGACAACTTAGTGAGATCCTGTCTCAAAATAAAAAATAAAAAGGTCTGGGAATGTAGCTCAGTGAAAGGGCCCTGGGTTCAAGCCCTATACTGAAAAGAAAAAAGAAAAGGAATCTTCAAGTTGCCCTGAAACTTATGTGTTACATTTCAATAAAGACCCAAGCTCCAAGAATGATAATGACAATGTACTGATAGCAGGAAGAGCTGGGCTATGAAACAGAAAATATCATGTTTGTCTGAATGCAATGGACTTCTGTGTTAGTATACCATACATTAAAACCTGGTTGAAGAAAAGTATCTTGTCCACCTCTGCCTACACTAATATTCTACTGCTGAGGAAAAAAAATCAAGTGACCAAGAAGTTGTGTAATTTAAGGGACTCTTATATTCAACACAGCTTAGAATGCTCTTTCCTAAAAAGATTTCCTCCTAAAGTTATGGTACATCCTATACAGCCGTGTGTCTCATGTTCCAGTCCATACTTGAAGACAACCATTCATCTGTTCTACTTATATCTGTTGAAAACCCGCATCACACCATGTGCTGTTTCACAGGGGGAGTGACTGCTCTCATGGAGTGGATGCTAATTAGGGTGAGAGGCAATAAGCCAAAATGCCTTTTTAAATATTATGTCCTACAATGGAAAAACAAAGCTAGCAGTCTGGGCAACACAGTAAGACCCATCTCAAAAAAACCCTAGGAGTTGGACCCAGATCTTCTGCATCCTAGAACAATTCTCTCTGGCCTCACAGGTTGCTATTTAGGCAAAGAGATCTCTCAGGTACAAGATGTGTCTTGCAGCCCCTGGGCCTGCCAGAATAAGACTCCCAGACAATCGTAACCATGCAACCAACAGAGCCAGCACTCACCATCCTCCAGGCCTCCCGCCCTGGGCCTGGGCTTGTTGCCTACAACTCCAGTACCTGTGTGTACCTCAGGGGTTTCAAATGTGGCTGGAGTCACATCTAGGAGAAGGAGGTTAGAAGTCAGAGTAAGCCTATGGTGACACTTGATGGGCTTTCCCCTTTGCCGCCCACAAGGTCCTCTTACAAGGTGGCGGAGGCTCTCGGGACATCTTGCCCAGGGCAGAGCCAAATTTGATAGCAATCTGGCGCATTTGTTCCAAGTCTCCATTCTCCTCAGCCTCTAGATACTCCTTCTGTGCCTGTAGCTTCTCTACATCAGGAAAAAAATCCCTCTGGATGACCGTCTGGAGGCCCTGTCAGGAGTGACCAGAAGAAAAATTAGAGCTGCCATTTGGATGCCCTACCTTACAGTCCACTATTACATATGCTAAGGCTCTTGGAGCACCTCTTTTCACTTCTGCCTGCCCCAATAACTGGGGCTTATGAACAATTTCTGGTGAAGCTGAACATCATATGTGGTCTAACGTTATTAAATACTCCTCTCATGTCCATGAGCCCCTTCTCTCTCTGTTTACTAACTGGTCATTCTCATTCTCTTTTGGTGGATCCGCACCAGCCAGACCATGGGGTGTTGCCACTTTAATCCACCCCTGAGTTTCTTTTTCCAATCTGAACTCTCTGCTGAGTGACTTCAGCCAGTCACCATTTCTAACATTAGCGATTGAAATTCCCCCATCTGCTCCCCCGCCAGACCTTGTGTTGGAGCTGCAAATGCTTGCACCCAGCTGTCCATTAATGCTACCGACCTGTATATTCCAGAAATGTCCCATATTTAACTGATCTCAAACCAAACGGGTTTCCCCCAATCTGTGACAGCTCCTCCTCCTCCGTGTTTGCGGCAGGACCAACCCTTACTTCTAGGGGTATCCGAAGCCCACTCACAGATGCTGCCACAACCGCCGCCTATTTCCAGAATCCCCAGCCTTTATACTGGCTGTTACCACCGTCTAGAAAGTCCCCTTTGTCACTATTTATCCGACCCTCATCATTTATCGCCTTTTTTGCTAGTATCTCCCCAATCAAGTACATCTCCCTCTCCACTGTTTAGGTGGCTCTTGGGACTGTCCACAACTCAAGGGCAGGAACGCGGCTGTTCCACATCCACGAGTGGACTAGAGGATCAAGACCGGAGAGAAAGGACCAGAGAGAAGCGCGCAACGGGGGAGGGACCCGGAAGTCCCCGGCGTTCGCTCTGCGATGTACCTCGATATACTCTTCTTCATCCAAGACTCGCTGCTTGCTCTTCGCAGCTCCAGCCTCCCCAGCCGTGCGCTTCTTTGGGGGCCCTGACGCGGCGGGAAACAACAAAGACCGGCCCGACACTCCCGGAGTCCCCATCGCGATCCCAGAACCACTCGCGCGGCACAGAAACACCACCGGCCTTGGGCGACGGGTATCTACACCCATTGCGCTGGCGCCTCCAATAGCCAGCCAACGGGGAGTAGCGCTTTTCTAACGCCAGCCGGCGCTCTGTAATGACGCCACTATGAGTGCTTCATGGAAGTTGTAGTCTTTCTCCTGCCTTCCATTGTTCACGTTTGTTTGGACTGTAGACACAAGGAGGCGCTGTGTTGGAAGCTGTTTGACGTGTCATTCACGCTAATGTCAAGTTTCAGCACTGTGGAAAATCTAAAGGCCTTGAAATTTCAATTTCTCCCAAATAATCACCACGTGTGCTTAAATTTATTAAGAAAAACACATTCCAAAATTCTGGTTATATACACGTACCAAACTTTATGCAAGAACAGAACCCTAAGACAATTCTTTCTTGACAGTTATCTAACAAAAGATAATTTAAAAGAACAAGACGGTGGTTCAATAAAGAAATGTCTAATTAGAGATTATTTGGCCCCTAAATGCCAGACTGAGCCTCACAGAATAGGGCAAATTTTCACTGAAATGGGACAGAACACTGCCTAAGCATTTTTCAGGAATTTATTCCCAAAAAGAGGTTGTAAGCTATGTCAAACAAACAAATCCTGCCCCAGAATGATCTAGTTCAATTTTGCTTTTACAATATGCAATTATCCCTTCATCCACTGTGATCTACTGGGGACTCCATGGTGATGTTTCTGCCTTCAGAGAGCTGAAAGTCCAGTGGAGAAGACAGATAGTAGTTACATCACCCTACAAAAAAAAGCGTAAAATTGCCAGGCATGGTGCTGTACGCCTGTAATCTCAGCACTTGGGAGGCTGAGGCAGGATTGCCATGAGTTTGAGACTAGCCTGGGCTACATAAGCAAGTTTGAGGCCAGCATGCACTACATAGCGAAACCCTGTCTCAAAAAAAAAAAAAAAAGTGTAAAATTACAGCCATGATGACTTTGTACTTGAGAATCTTGACCTAGAAGGAAAATTCAGTGGAAGTTTCTCCAGGCAGAAAGTAATCAAAGACCCAAAAGGTGAATGGACAGGTGAATGAGAAGAACATATGCAAAATCCCAGTGGTGGCAGGGAAAAAGGGAAGCTCCAAAGCAGATTTTTGGATACACAGAGTACCGTGAGGTGTGAGATGATGCTAGGGAGGCAAAGCCAGGCTGCTCAGGACTTTCTGGGTCCTGGAGAGGATGAGTTTTGTCTTTATTTTAAATTAAAGGGGAGCCAGAGGAGGTGCAGCCAGACAAGATGAAGACAGCTGCTACAGTCAAGGTGAGAGATGACTGTGATTTACATCAAGCAGGTGCATCTGAAGTTAGAAAGAAGGTAGATTCTGGGATTTATCAATAATGTATGAATTGCTGCTGTTGGGCTGGGTATGGTGTGAGAGAGATAGGGGGCAGTTGAGTCATCACTAGCTCTGTTTATTCACCTGGTTTGCACAGGGGAAGAGCAGAGCTCCCTGTGGACAAGGTAAACCTGAGAATCCTGCGGGTTTCCAGGTGGAGTACTGATGGGGGACAGTTTGACGTAAATATCTAGTTCAGAGGAGAAGTCTGGGCTGGAGGTATAAATATGGTGGAGAGACGAGAATTGAAGATAGTGGAAAAATAAACCAAATGAGAATGGAGATGGGGGAACACTGGACACTGTCTCAGACTGTGTGTTAATGGTCAGCTGAGGTCAGGGAAGGGGAGTCAGCCAGCTTGCCAAGCAGCAGCTAGAGGAAGGAGACAAGTCAGGAGAGCAGAGGTTCCTGGAAGTTGGAGCTTGGGTGAGCTCTCACCGTGGTTGCCCTAAACAATAACAAACTGCCATTCGGCCCAGGAGGATAAGGGGCCTGGAACCCAGCAAAATGTGTCCCAGCCTGCAGAAAAGGTGACCAGGACAGAGTCAGGTCCACAGGTAGACAATGCAATCTTCAAGGGCAAGGCCAGCATTCAGGGAAACATTTTGTGACAGCCAGAAGTATGTGTCCTGGAGAGTGGAACTGAGCACCTGTGCAGCATTAGGGTAGCTCTGGCTGGGGGACACCGTGTCTGCACGGTGTTACCTGAACCTGCCAGCCTCAGACAGCCCCAGGAGCACCGGCTTCTGCAGTCTGGCTTCTACAGATGGGCTATGTCTCTTGCAGATATCACCCCCTTATACCCGCCAGGACCTTGAGGAAGCAGAACAAGATGCTCAAGCCAGATGAAGGGGTTATTGGGAGTGTTGAGCCCAATGGATGGGTCCTCTTGGGAAATGGAAGCCTTGTTTTTCATGCTGTCCTTAACACTGGGGCCAAGGTGGCGGAGGGGAGGGCAGGTATTTTCCAAGGTAGTGGGAGTGTGGTCTTCCCAATCCAACCACATCTTGCCCCCAACTTGGATGACAGGTTGATGGCTGCAAGAGAGGCAGACCTCAATGGGCAGAAATCCCCAGAGGGAAGGAGCCAATGATTCCTATCCATGAAGCAGGACAGCAGCACCTAGAGACTAGAGCAGGCCCTCAGAGGCTCGGCCACCTTCCCAGAGCTAGTGTGCTCTGCTGGGGGCATCTAGCACAGGGACTTCGGACTCCTGGGCTATGCTCCCAAAGATTCCCTAACCACCACCCCGGGAAGGAGGGAGGATAGGCAGCTTCCCTCTGGGTGTGGAAATGGAGCTAGGGCAGACTTGGGACTCTGTACTGCTTTTGCGGTACTTTTAGTTCTTGGTTCTTTCTTGGCATCAGCACAAAGCTCAAAGATTAAGAAGCAGGTGAAGAGGCTTGTGGAAATTACCTCATCCAACCTTCTTATTCTGCAGGTTCAGATACCAGCAGCACATGTCCTTTGAGGTGGCAGCAAGTCCACCGCCCTGCCCTGGGAGGATTGAAGACAGGTCAAGGGGCCTGTGTCCATATGAGGAAGGAGGGAGGCCAGCATGCCCTCAGGTGAAGAGGGTGACACCATTGGGAAGGATTCTGGGTCCCCCATGCTTTTCAGTGGTGGTCCCTGTCCTGGATGGAGTTACAGCCTCTCTGGGTGGTCGGTGGGGATTAAGGACGCTGACCTGGTCTCTGTCCCACTCCAACCCCAAGGCAATCACAGTGGTTCCTGTCTGACTGTCTCAGGGAGGACAGGGCACTGAGGTGTGTGGTGTTCCCTCCTTTGAGAGACTAGTGGTGCCAGGACACACACACACAGAGCACCAGCTCCAGGTGGCAGGAAGATGTGGAGAATGATGGAAAAGGCTGCAGCCCCCTCTTAGCTTCTGTTCCAGTAGGTCTGTCCTCTGTGCGCAGGCCCCAAAGGTCAACGCCAAGGGAGTAGCTCCCAGCTCCATCAGCAGCGCTCCTTGGGAGGTTTCTTGGCCCCCTGCAGGAGCCTTGCAGAGGCTGAGGCGCGCTTCTGGTGTCTCCACTTGGCCCTTCGGTTCTTGAACCAGACCTGGGGGGCAGGGGGAGGAAGAGGAGAAGGAGGAAGAGCGGAAAGAAGAGGAGGGGTAAGAGAAAGGAGAAGAGGAGAAAGAGGAGAGAAGGACAAGGAGGGGAGAGGAGGAGAAAGAGGAAGGGGAAGAGAGACTCCTCAGACCTCCAGGACCTCTGACGTCCCACCCCCCAATTCCTGAAGGGCCCACAGGTGGCCTGGGAGGGGCTTTTAAACCCGGCCTTCTTTCCTTCACCTGCTTCAGACAGACGGGGCGCCCCTGAGGATGGGGGAAGCCCCTTCCCACCCCTCCCGGCCTCCACCCAGCGGCGACCACGACGCTCCTTCTGCAGAAGCTCTGACCATTTCCGAACTTTTCAAAATCTGGAACATGAACAAATGCCTGCTTTATCACCAGGAAAAGAGGCAGGATTAAAATAAAGGGAAAGAAAACTAGCCTTACCTCCCCTCCAGTTCCAGTGACATTTTTCCCACATGCACCTTCTCCTGCTCAGTCCCAGCCTGGGACTGACTCTGCGCGTTGCCTTGCCCAGGTCCCCTCCCTCCAAGGCGCTGGGGTCCCGCCGTCCCAGGACGGTGCTCGGGACCGAGGGGTCTTTGATAACGAAGGAAGCGGCGCGAGGCGCCCACCGTCCGTGCGCCCCCGGGCGCCGGGTAGGGCACCCACCTCCACGCGTTCCTCGCGCAGGCGGATGCGGCCGGCCAGGCGCTCGCGCGTGCCCACGTCGGGGTACTGGTTCTGCACGAAGAGCGCCTCCAGCGCCTGCAGTTGCTCCTCGCTGAAGATGGTGCGGTGGCGCCGCGTGCGCCTCTGCGGGCCCGGGCCGCCCGCGCTGGGGAGCGCCCCCGAGCCTCCGGTCTGCGTGGCCAAGGGCGAGGGCGCCGCGGGCCCCAGCCTCAGCGGCCACGGCAGCCGCACGCCTGCAGAGCGAGGGCGCAGTAAGGCACAGGCGGGAGCCGAGCTCCGCACGATGCCTTGCTCGGGATAAGGCGTCCCCCTAGCCCGGCGCCCGCTGCGTGCCCACTCACCCAGCCCGGGGGCCGCCTCCGGGGACCTGCGGGGCGTCGCGGGTGGGCCGAAGCAGCAACAGCAGGTGCAGGGCACAGCCTCCGTCACCTCGGGCTCCACAGATTCCGCGGGGCTCTGGCGACCGGCGGGCTGCGGAGGCCGGGCGGCTCGGCTTGGGGGGCCCCGCTCGGGCAGGCTGGAGAGGATGTGCTCGATGGAGAAGGGGCAAGGCCGCCCTGGGCCCCTTCGGCTAGCCGCGTCCCTCGCCGCCGCCATGCCCGGCCGGGCCGGTGACGGCCGCGGCAGGAATATATACGTCGGGGGGAGCGTGCGGTAATCCCCCGGCCGGGCGCAGAGTCCACGCGGGCTAATCCCGCCGCGCCGGCCGGAGCGCGCTAATCCCCGACTGAGGCGGCGGCGGCGCGGGAAAACTTGCTCCGCCCGGGCGCGCAGGGGCGGCCGCCTATGGGGAAAGAGCCCCGCGTCTCCTCGGGTGTCCTCCCGTCCACGCGCGGGCAGGGCGACCCCACGGGGAAGGCGTGGAAGGTCGCCTCCTCTTCCTGTGGGGCAGTCGCCCCGCGGACATCCTCCCCGCCAGTCCCCAAAGCGCGGCGGCGGCCCTTGCCCCTGCCCCTGCTGTGCTCTCTAGGCCAGGGCTGGCGAGTGAGCACTTCTGGAGAAACCCACGCAAACCGCACAGGCTCCTGACCTCCAAATTCCTGGTCTCAAGCCTTGGATGGGGCCCAGTACCCTGGGCAACCCCGTGGTCCCATCGCACTTGGCGCCAAACCTCTCACCCACTTTGGAGCCTGGGTCTCAGTCTCATGGAGGAAATTCCCATTTGGAAGGAGGGAAGCTGCGGCTGTCCCTTGCTCCCAATTTTCTGCCTTCTCTCTTGGATCAGAAAAAGCTTCCCCATCTCCCATCTGAGGTCTGGCCTCCTGCTTTCCCCCTGAGAGAAATCCATCCATCCATCACAAGAACCACAAGGGAGTCTACTGTGCACCCGAGTCAGAGCTCCACTAGGATGCGAACAGCAGGGTCAGTGGACATGAAGGCCATGGGAGCAGCTCCTGTGTCCTCCACCTAGCCCTGGCCGTTCCTTCATCCCTCCCCATTTTCACCCTTGATGACCTCCTCCAGTTTGTGAGTCCGATTTTAGCCTGTTCCAAGCTAGTGTTTCCAGAAACCTGCACCATGTCTCCATTTCCATCCCCAATAAACATTTCCTTGTCACCATGCCAGGAATGACCTCGAGATCTCAAAAATCGGTTCTTTGGCTGGTATTCCCTGTCTTCATAAACAAAACATATAACAAAAACATAAAACAAAAACATATTCTCTCCACCTGTGCCCCTCTGCATGTCCCCCTTGATAAAGGGATTTAACTGCTTTCAGTAGTGCACATCTGTAGTCCCAGCTACTTGGGAGGCTGAGGCAGGAGGATCATGAGTTTGTGGCCAGCCTGGACAACATAGTGAAAAAATAAAAAATAAAACAAGCCTGGGGATCTAGCTTAGCACTCTCCACAACCCAAAACAAAAATAATGAGCTGGACTTAAGTGGGAGTGGTGGTGCCTATCTGCAGTCCCAGACACCTGGGACAAGGCAAGAAGACCACTTGGGCCAAGAGTTCAAGACCAGTCTGGGCAATACAAGACCCCATTTCAAAAACAAAACCAACAACAGCAAAAAGAAAAAAAAAAGAGAAAGTACAAATGGGCTAGGCTAGGTTCTAGTCAATAGAATGCATCAGAAATGACAGCATGCTTTCTGAAGCCAAGGTGTCTCTCTCTTCCCCTCTCCTGCTCCCTCCTTCCCTCCCCTCTGCCCCTCTTTATTTTGGGATATTGCTCTTCACAGCCAGGCATCACGCTGTTAGGAAGCACAAGAGAGGATGTGAATCCTGACTGAGGACCTACAGGTAAGGAAAACTTCGAGAAGGCTCCAGCCCCAGCCACCATCTGACTGCCACCACATGCCACACCAAAGTGGGTCACCTAGCTGAGCCCAGTCAAGATCCAGAACTATTTGATAGAAACACCGGATGACTGTGGATGTTTCCACAGCACCAAATTTGAGATGGTTCATGATGTGCCTATGGAGAGCCAAATAGGCCTTGGTCCTAGAAATGGGGTTCTGCTTATAGAAATCTGAATCCGGCGATATTGGCTTTAGGACTAGGCAGTGGGTGGGCAATGGAAGGATCTTGCCAAGGCTGAGAGTGGAGACCTAAAGGAAACTGTTGGAAGGTGGAAGAAAGGAGACAGCTGATTTAGCAACATTGTCGCCTGTGTTGAAGAGGACAAGGGATCTAATGGGTAAGATGATCTAGCTAAGGAGATGCCCAGAGAAGTGGTAGAAAGTGCTGCCTGGCTTTATTCTAGCTACTACAAGAAAAAAAGAGAAGAAAACAGGCACAGTGGTGCACACTTGTAATCCCAGAACTCTGGGAGGCTGAGGCAGGAGGACAAAAAGTTCAAGGTCAGCGTGGGCAATTTATTTATTTTATTTTATTTTTTGTGGTACTGGGGATTGAATTCAGAGCCTTGTGCATCCTAGGCAAGCACTCTACCACTGAGCTACATCACCAGCCCAATTTAGCAATTTAGTGAGGCCCTGTCTCAAAGTTAAAAAACAAAAAAAATTTTTAAAAAGGGCTTAAGCGATGCTGGGCATGGTGGTGCATGCCTGTAATCCCAGCACTTGGGAGACTGAGGCAGGAGGATCATCGTGAGTTCAAGGCCAGCCTGGGCTACATAGTGAGACCTTGTCCCCCCCCACAAAAAAGGGCTTAAGTACTGCTCAGTGCAAAGGCCCTGGGTTTAACCCTGCCCCCATAATGCAATATAAATTAATAAATTTTTTTTGTGTTTTTGAGACAGGGTCTGTCTCAAACAGGCTGTCCTTGAACTCACTTATGTAGCCCACACTGGCCTTGAACTCACACAATCCTCCTGCTTCAGCCTCTGAGTGCTGGGATTACAGGCATGTGCCACCACACCTGGCAAATAAATAAATATTTAAAAAATAAATAAAAAAGAAAAGCAAACTATGCTAGAGAATTAACTGTTATATATAAATATAAAGAATCCAGCTTATAAAGTTAAACATACCCTTACCATAGAAATCAGCAACTCCATTCCTGGGTATTTATCCTAGAGAAATGAAAAACTCTGCTTATATGAAATGCTGTATACAAATGATTAGTGCATCTCTATCATGACTAGATCTTAAAAATCACCCCAATGGCTGTTGCCTGTAAACACTTTGCTACATCTATGCAATGGAATACTACTCTGCAATAGGTAGGAAGAAAATATAGGGGCGCCTAAAGCAACAGGAATATATGGAACAATGTGGATGAATCTCAAAGACATCATGCTGTGTGAAAGACTTCAGTCACAGGCCTTAGTCACAGGCCAGAGTGGTGGCACATGCCTATAATCTCAGTAATTGAGAGGCTAAAGCAGGAGGATTGCCATGAGTTTGAGGCTAGCCTGAGCTACATATTGAGTTCAAGATCAGCCTGGACTACCTAGCAAGACCCTGTCTCAAAAAACGAAAATAAAAACAAACAAACAAGCAAAAGAAGGCTGGGCATGGTGGCGCATGCCTATAATCTCAGCACTCCATTTGGGAGGCTGAGGCTGGAGGATCACTGCAAGTTTGAGGCCAGCCTGGACTACATAGTGAGTTCAAGGCCAACCTGAACTATATGGTGAGACCATGTCTCAAGAAAAAAGAATTCAATCACAAAATGTTACACTGCTATGTTATTTATATGACACTTTTACAGAGGCAGTACTGCAAAAAGAAAAAAGAAAAAGAAATGAAAGAAAGGGATGGAGGGAGGGAGGGAAAAGAAAAGAAAGACAGACTTAAATGGACTTAATACATTAAAATAAATCTGGAGAAAGAAGGAAGAGAGGAATAGAGGAATAAATGCATAAATGGAAGAAGAGAAAAACTAGCAAAATGGTAGACCTAAATTCAGGTACATCAATACATACAGAAAGTATAAGTGGATCAATCTGGGTGTGGTGGTGGATGCCTGTAATCCCAGCTATTAAGGAGGCTAAGGCAGGAGGATCTCATATTGGAGACTAGCCTTGACAACTTAGTAAGACCTTGTCTCAAGAGAAAATAAAATAAATTAAGATAAGATAATAAAAGAAAATAAGGGGCTGGGGATATATTTTTCAGAGGTAGAGCACTTGCTTAACATACACAAAGACCTGGGTTCAAATCTCCAGTACTGAAAAAAAATTAAATAGATTAAACATACTGCCATGGTTAGAATATGTTTTGAGTCATCTCAAAAATTCAAGTATTTCAATACAGTGATGAAAATCTATGCTCAAAGGCACACACCTAGACATTCCCACCCCAAATGTCAGGGTGCCACTCCATCAGGGACCTGACTCCCCCCTGCCAGGCTGGGGATTAAACACAGGCCCTTGGGCGTGCTAGGCAAGAGCTCTACCACTAGCCACATCCCTAGCCCTTTAAAAATTTTTATTTTGAGATAGTGTCTCATTAAGTTGCCCAGGCTGGCCTTGAACTTGTGATCCTCCTGCCTCAATCCCAGAATGCTGGGATTATAGGTGTGCACCACCATGGCTGGCTTCTGACTCTTTAAAATTTTTTATGTTTATGTATATTTAATTGACACAATAATTGTACATATTTGTGGGGTACAGTGTGGCATTTCAATATATAAGGTGAAATGATCAGATCAAGGTAACTGGCATATCGGGCCCCTGACTATGATGCAAGAGCCTGTGTAGGTTGAGATCCTGCCCACTGGAGCTTGTCCGTGCACTGCTAAGCTCAGTGCCTCCTCTTCCTTGCTGTCTGCTCTTCACCAGCAGTCTTCGAACATGGGCCAGGTGGGCTCTGACATTCACCCTCTGGTTTATGCTGTTGGTTACTATATCAGAAACTGTCCTGTCCCCTCCTCAAAGAATCAATCGTCCTTAGCCCAGCCACTCAATCCCATAGCTCTTATGCTTCTTGTATACTCCTACCTCTCATGTGCACCAGCTGTTGACCATTCTTCCACCCACCTCCCGTGTAAGTTCTCCCAAACAATATTCTTCACTGTCACCCATGCTGGGTTATGCTTGACCTCCACCTGCCACCAGTGATGGCCCCTTGATTGCCACCCCATTGGCTTGTGATCCAGCTTCCTGATATCATCCTTAGAGCCAGCTTCCCAAGATGACCCACTCCTGGTACCAACTGCCAGGCTCAAGGTTCCAAGAAGCATAGCCTGGTATGGGGGCTTTTGTTCAAATGACTTGTTTGGCAGGAGGTACTCTTAGGAGATGAGTGGAGAAACTGGTGTGTTTCCTGGATCTGTCTGAACCAAGTACCAAGTACCCAAATCAGGTGTCAACAGGGCTGTGTTCTCCCTGAAGTCTCTAAGGAAGAATTTCTTCCTTTCCTTCCTCTCTTTCTCTCTTCCTTCCCTTCCCTTCCCTCCCTTCCTCCCCTCCCCTCCCCTCTCCTCTCATTTTCTTTCCTTTCATTCTTTCCACAATGGTGGGGATTTAACCCAGTGCCTTCACACTGAGCTACATCCCCACCTCCTTTTTATTTTTATTTTTTTATTTTGAGAGTCTTGCTAAGTCACTAAATTGCCCGGGCTGAGCCTGAATTTGCAGTCCTCTTGCCTCAGCCTCCCAGAGTGCTGGGATTACAGGTAGGAATCACTACACCTGGCTCCATGCCTTTCTCTTAGCTGCTGGTTTTCCCAGCAGTTCTTGGCTTGTGGATGCATCACTGCAATCTCAACTTCTTATTCTATGGTAATCTCCCCGAGTATCTGTGTCCTGAAGCAGCATTCCCCTCTCAGTCTGTCTCTGTTTATAAGGACCCACCCTACTCCAGTAGGGCCTTATCTTCATTTACATCTTAATTACATCTGCAAAGACCTTATTTCCAAATAAATTTATATTCACAGGTTTGCCTGGGATTCTCCCACATTTAGTGCTGAAATCTTGCCTCTTGGGAAAGTCTCTTATCCCAGGAAGACTGAGATAACTGGTCACTCCGGAAGCAGGTTGGCTGGATAGGGGAATGGAGAAAGCTAAGCAGCAGCAGAGGCTGACAGAGGCCTGTTTCCAAGTAACTCCACCCAGGAGCCCTGGGGCAGACACAGAGAACCTCCTAGGTGTGAATCATCCAGAGGCAAAAGCAGGGCTGGCTTTTTGAACCCCACACCGGAGCAGCCAATCAGAGATTTCTCCCAGGGTTGGAGGACCACTGTGTGGGTGGCTCCCATTACCTAGGGCAGTACTTAAGAAGGAGGGAGCTGTGAGCTGCCAGCAGCCACCTATCAGTGGCTGGGGGTGGGGGTCTGTCAAAGAGAGCAGGACATTTGTGCACCCCATCTACATGTCCACTTTGGTAAATGGCCCATCTTTCCCCTGCCCACCTGGGCAAATGCACACCTAGACTCCTGTTTACCTAGGTAAGTACACACCTCTCCACCATGTCCATGGGCCACCCACCAGCTTGGAAAAAGCTCACCTACTGCCAGAGAGGCCCAAGACATACATACCTGCAAGCCAAACTTGACACCCCTTTCCTTCCCACCTTTCATCTCATTGGCTTTCCCTCCATCTCTACTTGGCATGGCCCCTGTCCATTCCTCTGTATTGTCTTAGTGCCTGAGGAAGATGTCTCTGCTATCTGGGCTCCCAGGATGGCTTTCTCTCCCACTTCCAGCCACTTTTCTCTCCTGTCCTTCTCCCCAATACGAGTCTCCACAGAGGCTGTGATGATCCCTACAAACACAAACCCAGTCCCCTGTGCTTCCTAGCTTCAGGCACCCAGGATCAGTAGTCCCCAGGGACTCTGTCACCTCCATTCTATCAGCCCCATCATGCATGCTCTCCCCCTTTCAGCTGCCCATCCCGGGGATCAGCTGCTCCAATGCACTGACTTTGCACCCCGCCTGGCTCTTTGAAGCAAAGTCCTGGGACTCTAGTGACCTCTGCAGAGGAAGCTTCCAGGTGAGCCCTCTTGCTGTCTGCCCTCTCCCTTGCACACTCTTCAGGGACAATCTCAGGGACTCCTGACTGGGGCCACTGCTTTTCCCAGACACAAGAGTAGCCACTCCTGTTTCCTGGACTGGTCAAAGTGGTCAGTGCCAAAAATGAGGGGGCAGATAAGGGGAACCTCACCTGCAGGAGGGTGGGAGTGACGCGAGGATCAGGGGTCAGAGGAATAGGGCTCTGGGTGGACACTGATGGACTCCTGGCTTTGGACAGCCAAGGGCCTAGAGGATAAGGTAGAGAGGGTGGAGCTAACGGTGTGAAGATGAGACTGGAGGGGGGGTGCAGATACCAAATGGGGGAGGTAAGAAGCCGATTTGGGCTGGAGGGGAGCGTGCCCCTCCTTTTCCTGGTCTCCGCACTCTCCGCTCCTTTTCGGTCCCCGCGCCGGCCGCGCAGACGAGGCCATCAGGATTCCCCTGATTGCTTTCTTTCATGCCCATGCCTCATTCTGCAGCAAACGCCCGCTAATGCCTCCTTTATCACGGAATTAGGGGATTTAGGGCCGATCACACAAAGGGGCCCTCGATAGCGGCCGTAATCAAACGCCAATCGGACCGATCTCGGGCGGGCCGGGGAAGAAAACGAGCGCCGAGGATTAGCGCGGGTCTCAGCCGGGCCGGCGGAGATAGCATCGCCGCGGCGCTGAAGCCGCCAGGAGGGCCGGCCGCAGCCGCGGAGAAAGGCCGGCTTAGCTCCTGGAGCGGAGGATTCTGAAACCATTAGTGGGGATTAACACCCGGGTTAATCTGCTTTGGCCGTTCAATTGTCTGCTGAGAAGGGGCGAGGCAGAAAACGCCTGGGTTGGAGGGACCTCAGTTCTGGTTAGCCCTCAAGTCTCAGTTTCCCCAGCTGTAACCCAGTCAGGGTTGGTCCTAAGGCCAAAAAGCAGGGATTCACACCTTCCTAACCCTGCCCCATATGTGGACCTGCACAGCTCGTGAGAGTGGAGCCTGGCCCCTGGTCCATTGTCACTTCTAGCCTTCCTGGGCCATCAGGGAACATAGCTCACCTTTCCTGTCCTATGCCAAAGGAAGGACATTCCAGCTCCTCTACTGAGCCATTTCACATCTGGGATCTGATCGTCCATAGTAGCTTGGGTTGCTCAGCAATTGACATACGTTTTCTTACTGTGCATGGCCAGGAAACAGATGGTAGACTGGGTGAGTGCTGACAGAGATGAGCAAGGAGCTGTTCGACACCTGTTGCCTGGCCATCTTTCCCTTGAAATCCCTTTCCAAGGTATAAACCCCAAGGGGCATTTGTTGACTAACTCCCTGGCAGGGCTGGCTTGATACCACCTGCTCCTTCACACCTTATCTTCAGCTCCCTCTCTCTGTGTGGGCCAGGGTGGAGCTGTGCTGGCCAGGGACTCCACAGATCTCATGCCCTTTGTCTCTGCCTTGGTTTTCTCATGTGAATAATGAGGCTAGCTGAGAGAACAGAGCCAGAATGAGCCAGTGACCAGTGGTATGGCCTACACTCACTGCTGCCTTCTACAGGGACAAACTCCACCCCTCCCCCTCCTGCTACTACTGAAGCCCCAGGGTAGGAGCCTCAGAGAGGTGTACCTACATCTGGCCTCCTGTTCCATGGGGATGTGGCAAGGCCACTGTGTCTTACATAAGTCCAGAGGTGGCAGCTGGTCTGGAGCTGGCCAGGTATGCAGGATGTGGAGTGGTGGTAGGGGGTGGTAACCCTGGAGAGGCTTAGGGAGCCCTCTTGGTTCCCTTCTCGAGGCCCCATCTCCTCTCCGTGTCTGAGATCGGGAAAGTTGGAGCAAAAATATACTGGGGGTGGGGGGCACAGTGTAAATCCCTTTTTCCTTCTCTTAGCAATAACCAGGAATTCTCCAGCTCAGGATGTGTGGAGGGGACACAGGGAAGTAGCTTCTGTCTGCCATCTGGGAGTTTGGACCTAAGGGCATAGCTGAGGGGTGCAGTTCGGGACCGCCCCCCGCATATGCCGATGGGTTAGGAAGGGTCGGAAAGGCGGTGAGAACACGAAACCATCTCCCGGCAGGGGATGGTGGGACAGGCGGCTGAGGCGTGTCCCTCAAGCTGGCGTGGCAGAAAGGCCCTTGGCAGCCTCCGGTGTGAGGAGCCGGTCATCCTGGGAGGCGTCATCAGCGACTCGGGAAGGTGGATAGCCGTGGCTGGACCGGCCACGCTCGGGGCAGCATGAGAAGGCAGGGACTTACAATGATACCCAAGGACAGGGGTGGTGAGTGACCGCGAGGAGACCCCAGGGACCCTAGGTCGGAAAACAGCCAGGCCACTGCAGCTTGGGTTCCGGTTCTGTCTCTACCAAGAGCGCGTGCGCGGCCCCTTCTCGTGACGCCATCGTCTTGCGCCATCCAGGCTTCTGCCCAGCCTGACCGCTTCTCTTTCAGAACGCGCCTGACTCGGCGGCCGGGCTCTGTTCTGCCTGTCCCCGGAGGAGGAAGTCTTATTTCTCCTTTAGAAATGGACGCAAGCAGCCTCACGGTGCTGCCCTTGTCTGCGCACCTCGGTAGCCGGGTGCTGAGGGAGTCCCCGGGGGTCTGCGCCCACGCCCCACGCCCCTCACCACAGGCGCCCTCCTTCCTGCCCTGCCGGGCACAGTTTTTCCCCTGTGCACCGGTCCGCCCAGCAGGTTAAGCCGTCGGATCACGGTCGCGGGAATTTTATTTACCTTCCCGCATTACAGCTCCTGGGAGCCTCTCACCGAGAGAAAAGTGACCCGCCAGGGTCACCGGCGGCGGCGGGGGGAAGGGGGATTGGCAGGCGGGCGGCCTGTGTACGGCCGTCTCAGTCTTGTGCGGGAGGGCCAGAGAGCCTGGGCACCCCCAGCCGAGATACCTCGTGGAAATTGCCCAGGGCTCCGTGAGTGTTAGAAGGCAGCGCTTCCCTTCGAACTAGTGAGCCGCCGGTATAGTTGGCGTTAGAGCAGAGCTACAGAGCAGAGAGGGTGACGCGTTTCCTCTGAGGTCACTTCAGGGGGAAGGCCCTGTGGCCGGCCTTGCAGGACAGGTTCCTAGGTTAAGCTCAGCCAAGGGGGGATGAAGTGGATAGTGGGTGGGTGTGGCCCACCCAGCAAAGGAGACAACTGTGACAACAGTGTGATAAAGGGCATGTTGGACGTTCAGGGCTTGACCCAACCTAATTGGAGGAGAGGTTGCTCTCAGGGATCTTCCAAGTGGGTGAGGGAGGAGGGGAGCTCCAGGGCCACCCTAGGGGCCATGTTTATGCATGCTTCTCAGGATTTTCTGTGGTTTTCCATTGTCCTTTCAGGCCAGTTCTTCCCCGTGCTTGCATCTCCATCCCTTGTGGTAGGTATGCTCAGTCCCTGGTCCCAGATCTTGAGGAGGCCAGGAGTTCCTAAGACCCTCCGATTTTCACCCCTTTACCTAAGACCCTTATCCCGAGAACCACTGAAAACACATAGGAAATAAAAACTCAGTGAAGAAAATACTACTTGAGTCCTTAACCAAGACTATTTACTGTCGGTACTGGGAGGGGTACAACTCACAAATCAGAATTCTTTGTTACCTAAAGGAGACGGACCTGACACCAGGGATGTGGCTCAGTGGTAGAATCTTCCCTAGCTTGCCTTAGGCCTTGAGTTTGATCCCCCGGTGAGGGGCGGAGCCCATTTTTCAGGAGTGACTGGCTTTTTTAAAACTTAAGTTCTGACTTCCATTCACCTGTACAGGGACATGGAAAATCCCAGTGAGTTGCTGTGCAGCAGTAACAGAAGCTTCAAGGAATTTGGGGGGGTGGGAGGTGAAGTGTAGTTGCCTGAAGCCTCAGCCTGGAGGGCGTAGGACACCTGTCCTTAGCGCCACAGCAGTGAGGCTGGAGGCTGGCCAAGCTCTACCTCAGGTGTGGTCACCACCTCCCCTTCTGTCCCTTGTGTCTGGGGCTGAGCACAATCCATGGGGGTCAGAGTCTCCAGGCTGTGGAAGCTGGCTGAGGCTGACAGAAGCTGAGTGTGCTTTATAGCTGGTCTCAGGCTCTGGCTGTGGGCTGGACTTGGTGACCTGAAGTTTCCCCACGCACCTCTGAAGTCACGCCCAGCCACCTCCTGGGGTTCTCTACAACCTTGGCCTTGCCTGCTGGTTGGTGTGGGCAGGTGGAGCTCCAAGCTAAAAGTGGAGCCTGCTCTGGCTCCAGATTAGCTTGAAAATCTGCCCATACCTCTCTTCCTCTTTGGTCCTATGGCTGCAAGAGCAGGCAGTGGTCCCAGCCCAGGAGCCCCGAGTCTCTCCTGGTCTTCTGTACCACTGGCCTCCTCTCTAGCCTTGGAGATTGCCATTAAATGCAATTGGCTCTTTCCAGATCTCTGCCTGCCTCTCCAGCTGCTCTCACTTGCTCACTTCTCTCAAGCCCAGAGGTGTCTGCAGCTCTTTCCTGCACATAGATACCCTTCTCAGGTCTCAGCTCTAGAATTGAGGCTTCATCGTTCAGGTGATGTGTGACGCAGCCTCAGAGTGGGTTCCACTAGAGCAGCTGGCTCCTCCATGCTCATAGCCCTGAGTGACTCAGACCCAGTTCAGTCAACATTTCTGGCTTCAAGACATGTCTGGCTTTGGGGCCAGTGTCCCCTATGTGCATTGTGGCATAATCAAGGGGATCCTGAGGATTGCAGGGGAGAGGATGAACACCAGGCTGCTCCTAGGGATGATCCTAGGGAGTATGTTTACATAGCCATCCTGTACTGTGCTTCCAGCTGTGTACCCTCAGCCCTTCCCTTCCTGCAAGAGGGACAGGAACAGGACCATGCAGGTGTATGGTCTAGTGCTTGGCTTCTCTGGGAGTCAGCGTGTGGGGGGATGGGGTCTTCTTTGGGCAGCGACTGGGCTTTGCCTGCTCCAGGAACTACCTGGAACCTGGGAAGACAGCAAACAACCTCCTGCAACTCTAGGAAAAATCTATCCCAGATGAGAACTTACTCTCAACTAGGTATTAAGCCAAGCACCTTATAGGGATATTTCAATCTTGTAACCCAATAAAGGTGGGTCCTTTTGTAACCCTGTTTCTTAGATTAGGAAATTAAGATTGGGTTAGTTGTCCAAGATCAAATAGCAAATGGTGGGGCCTGGGTGCATGTCTGATTTTGTGTCATTCAGCACCTCTTTATTTCCCAGATGCTGTAGTCTGGGAGCAGGCAGCCTAGTGCCAGACCAGCACTGCCTCCACCCCCACAGTCAAGCTGCTAAGGTCCAGAGCAGGTTGCCTGGACTCCAGACACAGGGAGCTCCTTTGTGTGGGGCTCCAGCCCTGGCGCCTCCATGCCCTGGTATCTGTGTGGGAGGTGGGGACAGCTACTGTGGGCACCAGGCTTTGCTGCCTGGGCCCATTCTATCACAGTGGGTTGGGAAATCTGTGACCACTGGGAACACAGGGTCAGCCCAAGTCCCATAGTGTAGGCTTTGGCAATCTGCCTGAGGCTCTCTGAGGCCTTGTGTTCCCTCCACAGTTCAAGCCCACACCTGGCCTTCAGATCTACCTTGGGACCCTCTACACCCTGCCACAAACATAGCTTGGACTTCAGGGACCCAGAGCTATGAGGCCATAGGAGCCAGGCTTGCTTTCTTCAGAGGCTTTAGGGGTGGGACTTATTCCTGTCTCTGAACCAAATGCCTGTTTGACTTTTCCCCTATTGAGGCACTTGGACAGGAAGATACCTTCTGCCCCTTGAACGAGTGGGAGCACTGGTTGATCTTGTCCTGCCCATGGGAGTCCTTTCACAAGGCATGACTGTGGAAGGGAGGATGGGGCCATAGGGACTCTAGACTCAGAGCTCTGGCACCTGCGGTAAGGGACTCCAGCTAGAGAGATACCTTCCCTTGAGGTTCATTCAGGGATATGGGGTGAGGTATCCAGAGGTCCCTGCCAGATAGCTGGATGGCCCCTTCCTGCTCCAGGAAGCTGCCTACCACCCCAAGGAAAGGCCCCCTGTTTAGAGCCTCAGGGGAGCACACAGTAGATGCCTCCGCCTTAAGGTTCAGAGCCTCAGACAGGTCTCTGTACTCCCCAACCAGCATGCACCTCATTTCATAAACTCATAGGAGGTGAGATGGACTGTGCCACAGGCTGAGGGCCAGGGAAGCCCTGAAACCCAAGCCTCATCTGGCCCCTTCTCCTGTGAGGGGCAGTAGCATCCTGGGAGCACTGGTTCTGGCCTATCCCTCCACTCTGACCACTTGTGGTGTCTGCCAAGCCACATCAGGGCCTTGTGGACACACCCATCAGCTCACCTTGGCACCTCACTCACTGGCCACAGGAAGGGTGGAAGCAGCCTTCTTGGCCAGAGGCTGGCCTCTAGGAAAGCTGATGCTGGCTGCAGTCAGTATGCTTAGAGGGCATGCTGGGCTTGGGCACTACCCCGTCTACTGCAGTGTCTTCTTGGGAGCAGTGGGCTGGTCCCTGGGGATGCTCAGCCGTCACTGCCCCCCCTCCCAACATGGGCCCATAGATGAATGGATGCAGGAGCAGGAGGCTACAACAGGATCTGGTTTATTCTGCCTTGGCAGGGTGGTCCTGAGAGTGGCGAGTGCCACCCTGTCCTGGGTGGAGGGAGGGCCCGAGGGCCAGTTAAGGCCAATGGCGGGAGAAGCAGGGGGCACACGGCCCCTGGAATGCAGTGAGTCCAGGCTGAGGCCCGGAGGCAGCTGTGGTAGGCCAGGGCAGGGTGCCCCTGCTGCCCAGGGTGGAAGGCACCGGACTGGGACCGGGCCATGGCTACAGGGCCGTGGACCCAGGCCACACAAGCACCCAGGGAAGCAGGTGCAAGGGTATGTAACACAGAACATGAAACAGGTACACTACTCACGAATAAGCACATGGACAAGTGGGCACAGATGCACAGGCCAGAGTGATACCCAATGGTGGCCAGGCTAGACACACAGACACAATGGCAGTATCACATACAGACCACAGGGGGAGACACAGCACTATGGAACAGAATGGCTACCATGGCCACAGAACTTAAGGGATGGGAAGGGGGCCTTTTGGCACGACTGCACTGGAATCATGAGGTGCAGGTGGTGGGAGCTGGCTTGGAGCAGCCCCCATGCACACCCCGCTGGGCTTAGTCTGTCTTCCACACTTTGTTGAGCAGCTTCACCACCTCATCATAGATGACAAACACGATGGCCACGTCCAGACAGACCCGGCCCAGGCGGGGAACAGTGCCTTTGTAGAATCTGTGAGGGGGAGGGTATGAGGTTAAGGAGGCAGAGGACAGCAACCCTGGAGAGGACCTCTTTCAGGTACTGGAAGGAGTCAGCCCAGGGCAGGAGGGTACAAGACCAGGGAGCATCTGGGGTGGGTGTAACAGCCCCGCCCTTCCTGTACTCACGCCCTGAGCCCCTCATTCCTCAGGATCTGCAAACCACAGTCCCATGTGTTCCGGTATTTGTGTGCCTCTAGGCCCTGCAGGACACCAGTGGGCCAGAGTGCTCAGCAGCTAGGCCCTGTCCTGAGCACCCCTTCCCACTTCCTCAGCTCCCCCTGCCCCCAACCTGCATCCGGGTCTTGATCACGTCCAGAGGTGTGTTCCCAAAGACACTGGCTGCGCCCGCAATAGCTCCGAAGACTCCGGTGATTAGTGGATTCATAGGCTTGTTGGGGTTGTCCCCTGGATATAGGGTAAGGGTTGTAGTCAGAGGATGCTGGGAAGTTAAAGGGGGCTAGGCTTTGAAGGCTGGGGAGGAGCCTGGGACAGGGTCAATGAAAGAGGCCTCCCAGAGGTAGCCCAAAGGGAGAAGTGAAGCTCACAGCATGTGTAGGTGGGATCCTGGGGCACAGACGTACCTCGGTACCAGTTGCGCAGGGAGGTCATAACGAAGAAGCGGATGGCTTGGTTTGAGCCCTGCTTTAGCACAGTGGCTGTGAGGCCCTGGTATGTCCCCTTCAGCCCTGAGAACAGGCAGTCATAGAGTCACCCTGGTGCCTCCCAGGCCCCAGTTGGGGGTTGGGAAGGGGATGTCACATGCAGTGCCAAAATGGCAAGGGGAAGTGCAGCCCCTTCGGGCCTGACTGAGGCCTCTGACACTCCTGAATGGCTCACCTTGCTCCCGTACAATCTCCCTAACCCCATGGAAGAATCCTCTGTACTTGGGGTTGGGGGAGGTCTGGTCGTGGATGAACTTCACCTGAGAGAGAGGGAAGCACAGGAGCTGGCTCCTGGCCACCACCTGATGGGCATACCTGCCCTTTCGCTAGCAGACCCAGAGCCCACCCAGATCAGGACAGGCTGGGGGTGAAGCTCCCCACCTAGCAAGCAGTGCCACCCTAGGCTGTCCCAGGTCACCACCACAGAGGAGGCCCCAGAACAGAAGAGGGACCATCTAGTGAAGGAGTCTCTGCATTTATGTTTTCTGTTTATATAACATCTTTAAGGCATAAATAATTTTTGTTTTGTTTTTTGTGTTTTTTTTGGTGGGTACTGGGGGTAGACCTCAGGACCTCATGTGCCAGCAGGTGCCTGTGACGCTGAGCAATATCACCGGCCCTTTTTTCGTATGTGGGTACTGGGAGTCAAACTCAGGACCTTGCGCTTGCACAGGCAGGCGCTTATGCCGCTGAGCTATCTCACCAGCCCCTTGTTTTGTTTTTGAGACAAGATCTTTCTCTGTAGTCCAGACTGGCCTTGAACTTGCTGTGACCCTCCTGCCTCTGCCTCCTCAGTGCTGGGATGACAGTCACGTACCACCTTGCCAAACCTTAATGTTTATGTTTTCAGGATAGACAACCTCCACAGGACATCCTTCCTGCCCTGCCTCCTGTGCTCAGCTCAACAGCAGTCCCCTGTGTCCACATCTTAACCCATTCTTGGGAGATCCTCCCCACTTTTATAAACTTCTGTAGGACACAGGCCCCTCCCAACCCAGCCCTCCCCCCTTGATAAGAACTTCCTGCCTTGATAGTTTCCATAGGGTGCATGGTCACCACTGCCTTAGGGATCTTTGCACCCCCGGGGTAAACCTGGTTTCTGTGCCAGGACATGGCCTACCTTGATGGTCTCCATGGGGCACACTACCACCACAGCCTCAGCCACACCTGCACCCAGCCCACACAGCAGCCCTCGAGTGCTATCCAGCCGTCCTTGGGCATCCCGCATGTGGTTGCTGAGGAACTCAAACATTCCGAACCTGGGGGTGACAGATGGGTGAGAAAGGCTACTGCCATAGCCACCCGGACCTCCCCCAGCCCATGGCCCAGCAGAGCCTCACCTGACAGCCGCCTTGGGGATGGAGCCATAGAGCAGGGAGCTGAGGCCACGGTACAGGCCCAGGACGCCATGGCTGCGAACCGTTTGCCGCACGCAGTCCCCTGAAGGAGGGGACGGTCAGTACCCCGTAGTCCGCCCTGCCACCCACAGCCCCGTGGTCGTCCCCTCCTCACCGATGCCCCTATACCGCGGCGGATTTGAGCGTTCGTCCAGCTGCAGCTGAGTTTTCACGTACTCGGTCGGGAACGTGATGCAGATCTCGATGCCACCCGCCAGGCCGCCTGCAGGAACCCGGCACCCGGGTTCTGAGACGCCCCCGCCAGGAGGCCCCGGGCGCCTGCTCGGGGCCCCTCCCCCGCCCCGGACTTTGCCCGGCGCCGCTGAACACCTTCACCGCTAGGAGGCCGGGCCGGGTCCCACGCCCCCACCCCGTTGTCCCGACGAGGCGTGCAAGGAGATTCGCGGGGCGAGCGCACGGCGCCAGCTGGAGACCTGGGATGCACCCCCGTTACCCCAAATCCCCGGACCGACCCGGAAGTGGGGCGGGGCCTTGGCGTCCCGGGACCACCCGGAAACGCGGCAGGGTAGGCGGGACAGGGGTCCGCGTCCCGTAGGGGCCCACCTGCCAGGATCGCCTTCCCGGGGTGCGTCAGCTTGGCCTTCCCGGTCGCTGGTGCGGCGGCCGCCAGAGAGTGGGGGGCACGGGGCGCGGCCATGGCGGGCGGGAGGCGGTGCGCCCAGTGTCGGCCTTGGGTCCGAGCCTCCAGCACTGGGCCCTCGGTCCGCGGCGGTGGCAGTGGAGCCCGGTTATGGTCCCGGGGGCGGGGCGGCCGGGTCTGCTCCAGCGCCCCGCCCAGCGTGGCCTGAGCCCGGCCCCGCCCTCGTCCCGCCCCGTGCGGGCCGGGAAACTGAGGCTGGGGCGGGGCCGAAGCGCGGCCAATGGCCGATGCCGGGCCCTGAAACACCGAGAGCCGTGTCTTGTAAGGTGGCGCTTGGCGCCACTGCGCCACGGGGGGCACTGTGGGTCATGGTGCAATTGCCTGGAGCAGAGACGCGCGCGGGAAGGAGTAAACCTCGGAGTCTGCAGTGGACGACAGGATCTCCAGAGATCCTGAGCAGGCCCTACCCCAAGACACCTGCGGACAGTCCCCTCCCTGTGGTTTGGGCCAGGCCTTGGGACACCCCACGGACTGCGGTTACCACCCTGCTCCACTCACGGATTTAGAGCTCCCAGCAAATGTATTCAGGAAAAGACCTAAAGCCAACCGGGTTGCACGGTCCCATGCAATTTTTCTGGGCACACACAGGTCCCCCGTACTCCAAGAGGTCCCAAGCTATCTTTTGTAGGTTGCAGGGCCTAGTGTATCAGCCCCTGTCCGTCCTACCCACACCAGCACCAAGCAGAGAAGCTTTGCCTTGAGAAACCGATTTTAATATTCATGATCGGCAGGAGGCTGAGTCCTGTTAATGAGGTGTTCCTGTTGTGTCTGCAAAGTGGCCCGGAGGGGGAGCTCTAGCCAATCTGGGAATGAAGAGAGCGCCCCTCCTAAACACCAGGGAATCCTTGCAGACAAGTGTCCCTAGCGATGCCTGGCTCCAGCCAGAGGCCCTACAGGCAGGGAACCACCTCCCGCTGGCAGCTAGCGTTGGTCTTCTCGGGCAGTCACTGTCTACTTTGGCCTCCCCAAGCTTTTCGAGGGCTCAGAGGTGGCATCAATAGGCTTCAGCAAAAATAAATAATGTCCAGGTGTCCTGCCTCCCAACTGAGGTCCTCTGTGCTTCTGGAGTACCATGTTTCTTGGAAGGCTAATGCCTTGGTAAGAAAGGGTGTGAAGACTCAGCGCTCACTACACACTGAAGCCATACACGGGAGACTGGGTGAAGGCAGGAGTGGTTGAGTATCCATGGGGGAAGCCGGCAGGGGCTGGGCTGGCAGCAGGACCTGCTGTCAGCATCAGCTGCTGGCCTGCAGAGGGAGAAGCCCACAGTGAGCAGAGCTCCTACTGCCCTGGATGGGGCTCCTCTCTTGGCTGCTCCTGAGTAGCTGGGGCCAAAGAAGCACGGTTGGTGGGACCAGCCCTGACTAGTACCAGCCTGAGGAACAGGGAGAGCAAATGTCTGGAGGAAAGTGGTGGGGTGGGGTGGGGTAGGGTGGGTGCATTGCTGTAGGGCTTGCCAGAGGCTGGCTAGGCTAGAGGGCAAATGGGACACTTACTTAGCTCAATCAGCTGAGTCTCATTCATGCCCATCAAAATCTAAAAAAACCATATTGACATTAATGGCAAGTGGGTAGTCCAACCCTGGGGAGGATACACTGAATCCCAGCTGGTGTGCTGCATGCTCATACCACCCCTTCAGGCCTGTGATAGCCCTGCAGTGTGTGCTCAGGACGCAACAGCCTCTCCAGTCTGCTTCACAGCCAGGCCATCCCAGGCAGGCTCCTAAGTGCAAAGACCTTCCAGCAAAAGCGAGCAACAGCCGTGCTGCCCAGGGCCAAACAGAGCAGGACACAGCAGCAGGGCAGCTGGACAGCACCCTCATCAGAAGGCACGGGCCCTCAGAACTTGGAGGATGCTAGGCATGACAGTGTTCCTGGACACACTGACCTTCATACTTGGGAGCCACTGGAGGGGTGCTCTCTTGACTCCCAGATTGGCTAGAGCTCCCCCTCCAAGCCACTTTGCAGACACAACAGCCATCTCCATCTGAAGCCCAGCCAAGGCAGGGCAGGAGTGTGTGAATCCCTCTAGTCTTCCCCACCCCATAATGCCACCTACCAAACATGAGCGGGGTGGGCTCCCCAACATGCTCCTCTTGCTTGTGCAGACTCTCTAAGGCATCCAGTTTGTCAACCTGTAAGAAGTGGGAGCAGGTGAGCATCTACCTGACAGAAAACAGCCCAGGCTCTAGGTGAACATAGAGCAGGAGGCTTGAACACAGGGGACTCTAGGTCAGTTCAGAGCTAAGGATGTGCACAGGGGCAGACTCACAGTGGCCTACTCTATACCCCATTCCACTCCAGTGCAGTGGGGCCACAATGAGGTGAAGGCTGGGGATTTTGGGCTAAGATGGAAGAGGTGGCAGATTCCTGGTGAAGACTCAGCTGCAATTCCAGCCCAGAGGCTTCCTGGTGGGCCTATGGCCCCTAGGTGCACCATAGCAAGCCTAGTCTTCCTCTGGACACAGGGACACCACCACAATGCCCTGCTCATGCCAGGAGTCTTGTCTGGCTCTGGCAGAAACAGGTTTTGGGGCAGGAGGCGGGTAGCAGGGGGAGCTACCCCTAGAGCTACCAAGTGTCTGAAACCCCTGGCTAACCCTGGGTTTGCTGTGTGGCTGCAGTGCTGTCCAAGGTGACAATGGCTACAAATACCATGAACCCCAACAGAGTACATGAGCTCCAAAATCCACAGTGTGTCTCCTGGTGGCCCAACCCCTACACAGTAACATCTCTGAGATCTGCATTTCTTTCATGTTAACTCATGAGCCTCTACTGCCACAGAGAGTTTCAAGCCACACTTCTCCTTCTTTAGGCAGGGGCTCCAAAAAGCCAGCCACTTGCAGGTCAGCACACTGCAAGGAAAGGAGAAGCAGCTCACTTTGGGAATGTGCAGTTCCTGCAGCAAACTCCACACAACACATCCTTTCTACAGGGAGCTACTGTCCACTGTGGTGGGGGAAGCACAGAGCCTTCTAAGTCCAACCAGTCTGTGTCTCCTGCAGCTCAGGACATGTAGTCAAGTCCACCCTTCCCCCCAGCCCTGAAGGTCATCAGGGAGCCTCATACCCAGACATGCTGTGTGATGGGATTGGGTCACACTTTCCTGCAGTGGGGTGATGGCCCTGAATGGCTTCCAGGTGGCTCTTGTCAAGGGCTGGGGAGCTCCCAATGGCATTACAGACAGCAGGCAGCCCTGAGGCACTTTGTTGCTGTTTCTGTCCTAGCTTACACTGACCCAGGCTTTCTTTTTTTTTTTTTAATAACTATTTTTTTAAAGACAACAAGTAAACATTCTTATGTATTAACAAACTCAAGAATTAGAGAATGTACAATGGAGAAAAACATTACTCAGTATAGTATTAAGCCATGTAAAAGCTAGGTAAAAATAGAAGACTAAGGAATGGAATAGTCACAGTGAAATTGCATTTTCATACTAGGGAGACAATACGATGTTTACAAATGTGCGTCCGGTTTATTTCACTTGTGAGTATTTTCTCAAGTTGCATCCATTTACCTATAAAAGTTTCCAGTTTATCTTTCTTTATGGCTGAGTAGTACTCCACTGTATAAAAGTACCACATCTTTTTTATCCATTCCTTGGTTAATGGGGATTTGGGTTGTTTCCATGATCTAGCTATTACAAATTGTGTTGCTATAATCATGGGTGCACATATATCGCTGTGGTACGATGTTTTTAATTCTTCTGGGAAGATACCCAGAAGGGGAATAGCTGGGTCAAATGGGACCTCCAATCCTAGTTTTTTGAGGAATCTCCACACTGATTTCCACAGTGGCTGTACCAGTCAACACTCCCACCAACTGAGGAGAAGGGTTCCTTTTTCCCCACAGCCCCTCCAGCATTTGTTATTAGTTGACTTCTTAATAATAGCCATTCTTTTTGGGGTGAGATGGTATCTCAGTGTTGTTTTAATTTGCATCTCTTGAATGACTAGTGATGTTGAACATTTTTTTGTATATTTATTTGCCATTTGTATTTCTTCATCTGAGAAGTGTGTATGCATCTCAGATGCCCATTTTTGGATTAGGTCTTTAATTTTGGGAGGTTTGATTTTTTTGAGTTCTTTGTATGTTCTCAATTGTAATCCTTTGTCTGAGGAACAGCTGGCAAACATTTTTTTCCCACGTTGTGGGTTGTCTCTTCACTCTGTTGGTGGTTTCTCTTGCTGTGCAAAAGCTTTTTAATAAGATGAGATCCCAGTTGTTGATTCTTTGTGATGCTTCCTGGGCCATTGGGGTTTTATTAATAAAGTCTTTGCCTACACCAATGTCTTCAAGAGTTTTACCTATTCTAATTTCCAGGAGATTTAATGTTTCTGTTTTAATATTTACATCTTTGATCCATTTTGAATTTAGTTTAGTGCACAGTGAGAGATATGGGTCTACTTTTAATCTTCAGCATGTGTAGAGCCAATTTTTCCAGTACCATTTATTAAAGAGGCTATCTTTCTTCCAGTGGATGTGTTTGGCACCTTTGTCAAAGATAGGGTAGCTTAGTATGTCTGGAGTTGTTTCTGCATCTTCTAATCTGTTCCATTGATCTTCGGGTCTGTTTTTTTGCCAATACCACACTGTTTTTATCACAGTAGCTTTATAGTATAATTTCAAATCAGGGATTGTGATGCCCCCTGCCTTGCTTTTGTTGCCCAGAATTGTCTTTGCTATTCTAGGTCTCTTCTGGTTCCAGATGAATTTTAGGATTGTTTTCTGTAATTCTGTGAGATATGTTGTTGGAATTTTGATCGGAATTGCATTAAATCTGTATGACAATTTTGGAAGTATGGCCATTTTCACTATATTGGTTCTTCCAACCCAAGAGCAAGGGATATCTTTCCATTTTCTGATATCCTCTTCAATCTCCTTTTTCAGAATACTGTAGTTTTCAGTGTAGAGGTCTTTTACCTCCTTTGTGAGATTGACTCCTAGGTATTTCATTTTTTTGGATGTTATTGTGAAAGGTGTTGTTTCCCTAATTTCTCTTTCAGTGAGTTTGTTATTCATGTACAGGAAGGCTATTGATTTTTGAGTGTTGACTTTGTATCCAGCTACACTACTGAATTTGCTTATTAAATCTAGTAATTTTTTGGGGAGTTTTTGGGGTCTTCTACGTAGAGTATCATGTCATCTGCAAATAATGATAATTTAACTTCTTCCTTTCCAATCACAATTCCTTTTATTTCTTGCTCTTGTCTAATTGTTCTGGCTAAAGTTTCCAGGACTATGTTGAATAAGAGTGGGGACAGTGGACATCCTTGTCTTGTTCCTGATTTTAGAGGGAAGGCTTTCAGTTTTTGTCCATTTAGTATAATATTGGCTGTTGGTTTGTCATAGATAGCTTTTATCAGATTGAGATAAAGACCATCTATCCCAATTTTCTGTAGGGTTTTTATCATGAATGGGTGCTGGGCTTTGTCAAAAGCTTTTTCTGCATCTATTGAGATGATCATGTGATTTTTGTCTTTGGTTCTGTTAATATGGTGTATTACATTTATTGATTTATGTATGTTGAACCATCCCTGCATCCCTGGGATGAATCCAACTTGGTCATGATGTATAATCTTCTTGATGATTTGCTGCATTCTGTTTGCTAGTATCTTACTGAGGGTTTTTGCATCTATGTTCATTAGGGAGATTGGCCTGTAGTTCTCTTTCTTAGTTGGGTCCTTCTCTGGTTTTGGTATCAGAGTAATGCTTGCTTCCAGGAATGAATTTGGGAGTATTGCTTCCCTTTCAATTTCATTAAAAAGTATGAGAAGTAGTGGCGTTAGGTCTTCTCTAAATTTCTTGTAGAATTTGGCAGTGAATCCATCAGGGCCTGGGCTTTTCCTCGTTGGAAGGTTTTTAATTACATCTTCGATTTCATTGGTTGATATTGGTTTATTTAGGATTTTTAAATCTTCTTGATTCAGCTTTGGTAATTCATACGTATCTAGGAATCTGTCCATTTCTTCTGCATTTACCATCTTATTAGAATACAAGTTTTCAAAGTAGGTATAGATGATCTTCTGGATTTCTGCAGGGTCCGTTGTGATATCACCCTTTTCATTCTTAATTGCATGGATTTGAGTACTTTCTTTCCTTTTTCTAATAAGGTTGGATAAGGGTTTGTCGATTTTATTTAATCTTTCAAAGAACCAACTCTTTGATTCGTTGATTCTTTGTATTGTTTTTTTAGTCTCCAATATGTTAATTTCTGCTCTGATCTTTATAATTTCCTCCCTTGTATGAGCTTTTGGCTTAGTCTGCTCTTCTTTTTCTAGAAGTTTGAGGTTCACCATTAGGTTGTTTATTTGTGCTTGCTCTGTTTTCCTGATATAGGAATTTAATGCTATAAATTTCCCTCTTAGGACTGCCTTCATTGTATCCCATAAGTTCCGGTATGTTGTACTGTCATTTTCATTCAGTTGCAGAAACTGTCTAATTTCTTCTTTAATTTCATCTGTGACCCATTGGTTGTTCAGTAGGGTGCTATTTAATTTCCATGTGTTCAGGAAGTTCTGTGGTTTCTTTTGCCATTGATTTCCAATTTCATTGCACTATGGTCTAATAATATACATGGGATAATTTCAATTCCTTTGCATTTACTTAAGCAGGTTCTATGAGCTAGTATGTGGTCTATTTTGGAGAACATCCCATGTGCAGCTGAGAAGTATGTGTATTCTGATGTTGTGGGGTGGAACACTCTGTAGACATCTACTAAGTCCATTTGTTCCAAAGTTTGGTTCAGTTCTAATATTTCATTATTGATTTTTTGTCTAGTTGATCTGTCTTTTTGTGTCAGTGGAGTATTGAGATCCCCCAATGCAATTGTATTAGTGCTTATTTGATTTTTCATGTCCATTAATATTTGTTTTATATAGTTGGGTACACTGGTATTTGTTGCATATATATTTATGCTTGTTATCTCTTCCTCTTGGATTGTTCCCTTTACAAGGATGTAGTGACCTTCTCTATCTCTCTGAATCATTCTTAGCTTGAAATTCACTTTGTCTGCAAAAAGAAAGCTGCCCCTGCTTTTTTCTGGGTTCCTGTTGTATGGAGTATTGTTTTCCATCCTTTGACTTTCAGTCTATGAATTTCTTTTTGAATTAAATGTGTTTCTTGTATACAGCATATTGTTGGATCTTGCTTCTTGATCCAATTTGCCAGTCTGTGCCTTTTGATTGGTGAATCGAGACCACTAACATTGATGGTTAAAATTGATATGTATTGACTTATCCTTGTCATATTATTTTCCTTTTGTTGGCTCCCCCTTTTTATTTTTATTTTTCCCTCCCTCCCTTTAATTGTTTGCCCTGCCTGGTGGATTCCTTCTGTTGGGGTTCCTGGAGTTGTAGTCCTTGTTATCCCTTTCTAGAATGTCCTTCAAAACATTTTGGAGTGCTAGTTTGGTGGTTATAAATTTTCTCAGATGTTCTTTGTCATGGAAGTATTTTATTTCTCTGTCAGTTTTGGAAGATGTACATCAATCTGGGTTGGAGGTTATTTTCCTTTAGAACTTGAAATACATCATTCCAAGCTCTTCTTGACTTCAGGGTTTGTTCTGAAAAGTCCACTGTGATTCTGATGGGCTTTGCTTTATAGGTGATTTGTTTCTTTCTCTAACAGCTTTTAAGATTCTACTCTTATGTTGAATTTCTGGAATCTTGACTATGATATGCCTGGCTGAAGATTTTTTTTTTAATCTTGGCTAATTGGAGTTCTATAAGCCTCACTTATCTGAATGTCAAATTCTTTTTCTCTACCAGGGAAATTTTCTGTGATAATGTCTGTGAACAGTGTTCTGATGTCATTTATACTATCTCCCGCTTTTTCATTGACTCCAATCAATCTTAAGTTATTCTTCTTTGCATCATCTAGCAGCTACTGGATTGATTTTTCATTGTCCCTTGCTATGTTTAAGAATTCTTTCTTTTCATGATCACTAATTGCAAGCCTGTCTTCTATATCTGAGATCCTGTCCTCACATTGGCTTAATCTGCTACAAATACTTTCAATGGAATTTTTGTTCTCCTGGATATCTGCTTGAATCTGCTTTATGGAGTCCAATTCTTTCCTATGCTGAGCATTCATGGCTTCCATCATTTTCTTAAGCTCGTCTATTTTTTTGTCTGTGTCTGCTCTAGTGTCCTTAAGCATGGTCTTCATTGTGAACATTATCTCTGCAGTTATCTGAGAAATTATTTCTGATTTAAATTGTTCCAGGGGGCCGGTGAGATGGCTCAGCGGCTTAAGCGCCTGCCCGGCAAGTGCGAGGGCCCGAGTTCGACTCCCGGAACCCACATACGAAAAAGGGGCCGGTGATATCGCTCAGCGGCACGGGCGCCTGCTGGCGCGCAAGGTCCTGAGGTCGACCCCCCGGTACCCACCAAAAAAAAAAAAAAATTGTTCCAGAGCCTCATTCAACTGCTTTGTTGTTACCACTTCAGAGATGTCAGGTGGGTGGCTTTCGTTTTGTCCCACCTCACTGCCCCCTGGGTTTGCCTTTGATGAACTGGATGTGTGGGGTTGCATCTTGTTTAAGTGTCGTCTCATTTTCTTTTCTTTCTTTAGTTTAATTCCTGGGTTGTTGTTTGTAAATTGCCTATGGTAGATTGCTTTATTGCTAGTATTTCAAACTCTTAGGAGATGGCTACTTCTCTGAGGTATCTTCCAGGTGTATCTTATTTTTGGGTTTTGAGCCTGCTGCAATATCCTACCTCTTCAATTTGTTGGAGATAAGAAGTTGCTGCCTGTTTGGCCCAGTGCTTGGTTCTTTGGTTCTGTGCCAGAGTATTTTCTGTGATCCTTAGACAATCTTAGTCTTGGAATACCAGGAAGAAAAGCGCCAGTCAGTGTGTCCTTCACGGCCAGTGCTTCTCTGTACTGCGGCGTCTCGCGTTCCTCCACAGAGGTCCCTGCCGGAGCCGTGGATGGAGTGGCGGCCGCCCTGAGTTCTGAGTTCAGCTGCTGCCTCCCCCGCAACAATGGCGCCCAGCTCGCCGCTCTCTCTCATGCTGGACGGCTGGGTGTCAGCACTCACCGCCAGTCAGTGTGTCCTTCACGGCTGCTGCTTCTCTGCACCGCCACTTCTCGAGTTCCTCTGCAGAGGTCCCCACTGGAGCCGTGGATAGAATGGCAGCCACCCTGAGTTCCAAGTTCAGCTGCTGCCCCCCCCCAAAATGGCGCCCGGCTAGTCGCTCTATCACGCGGGATGGCTGGGTGTCAGCACTCACCGCCAGTCAGTGTGTCCTTCACGGCCGCTGCTTCTCTGCACTTCCACTTCTCCTGTTCCTCCGCGGAGGCCCCCGGGGGCACCGGCAATCACCGCGTGTCCGCAGATTTGAACCGCTTCAGTCGCGTCGGGATTCCGGACATAGGGAAATGGCGCCGGCGGCCACCGCCTTCTTCTTTGTTGTAGTTTCTCTCTTCACTTTCTCCGTGGGCCCTGAACTATGCTTCAGATCTTTCCTGTGACCCAGGCTTTCTTCCCTCCCACCATGGCAAGAAACTTCAGTAGGAGGCTTGTAGATAGCTTGGTGGTTTGTAGAAGGCTTGGTGTGTGGGTGGAAGGGCAAGAAGGTGCTGCTACCAGGTGGCTTTTCCACAGTGCTACAAACAACAAACTGGGCCAGATGACACAGATCTCTGGACACTGGCTGAAGTTGGATCCCAGACAGAGACTCCTAGGGCTTTGATACCCAGGAAGAATTTTAATACCAGACACTGTCACCTTGATGAGGAAGGTAAAGTCATTCCCTCCATCGCTGTTGCTAAGAGCCAGCAGTGGGGTAACATTTCTACCAAGTGCTAGGCAAAAGGGGGTCACTACCAAAAGGGTCAACAACAGCTACACCTTGAGACTCTCCTGGATGCCCCAAGGGCAGACAGCCTGGCCCACATGCAGCCCAATGGGCTGTGTGCTGGAGAATCCAAAGAGTGCTGGCACCACCAGTCAGGGCTGTTAGCAAGGAGGCTTGGTGTAGGAGAGCTGTTGTGAGCAGCAAGAGATCAGTTTTACCTAATGCCTCTGCAGTGATTTTCTAGTGGGTAGAAAAATATTGTACAGAAAATCACTTGAGCATGGATGGAAGAGGCCATTCCTGAAGACAGGCCAGGACTTGTTGGGCAACCTGGGCTGGCATCAAGCAGGCCCACCACCTGGGCCCAGCAGGCTCAGAGCCAGGGTCACTGCCAGGGATGGGCTAATACCACACAGGGTCCAGGACTTACTTTGCTAAGGTACTCCCTCATCACCTGGATGAAGTAGGGCATGGCAAAGTCGATGAGGTTGTATCTCCAGGCCAGCTCAAGCACAACATCTGGGTGAAGCAGGTCATAGCAGGTAAAGAGAGAGGCCGTGAAGCACTCTCGCTTGCCTTCCTCCAGGAACCACTGCAGCAACTTCTCTGCAAGCTCGGGATCACGTGACTCTGCAGCATGCTGTATGGCATCCTGCGGCCAAGGCAAATACACAGAATGGGCCATACTGCACAGCGGAGGCCTTGAGCCTGCAAGTGGTTGGGCGTGTAGCAGTGCCAGGTTCCTCCTCTGAAGACTTCTGATGCAATGTGGTCATAGGTGTCTGCTCCCAACTGGCTGAGGCAGCCTTGGCTGGTCTGTCTGCAACTTTGCCTAAAGTGAGCACCTCTCTGTGTTCTCTCTCCCATGGGCCTTGGGCATTTCCAGACCCCCTGTGTTCCAGACTGAGTTTAGCTGCCTCAAGTCACTTTCTAGAGGACTCAAAGGCTCTGGGAGCCCCAGCAAACTTCTCAGCCAGCGCCCCTGCTCCTGTTGCCTGGAACCCTCCTCCCTCCCTCTTTCTCACCACCAGCTGGCTTTCTCAGCAACTCTCAGAGTTGCTCTGAATTCTTATTTGTCTGTATTTACCTCTCCTCCCAGACTATTGCTGTGGCTGTCCCCCTGCCCCTGCCCTGGCAAGCCTACAGCTTCACTGCTTGTGGCGCAAGTTCTTCACACACAGGTGTGGCGGGGTCCTGGCCCTCACCTGCCTCTTGCCTGGCCTGTCTCACCTATGTGGCACCTCACTGTGATCAATCTGATTGCACCCCAATCTTCAAGCTGACATTGTCCATTCTGCTTTTATCTAACTCTTCTGCCTTCTAGAAATACTTTTTCCTATTGCCTCTCCCCAGTGAGCACACTGTGACATGACTGCCCTTCTCCAAAAGGATTCTTAGGAGGTTCTAACCCTGCTCCAGGGCAGGATCATACAGCATGGCAGTGCTGACACTTGTAAGGGGGTCACCTGAACATGGGGGGCTCTTGAACACCATCTCTGCCCTCTATTACCTATGTGGAGCACCATATTCCAAGTCGTGACGAATACATGTTTCCTAGGGGCCAGAGTCACTCCTCTACAGGTAGCATGCTCAGGCACTTTCTATCTTTGGCTCTGTCTTCTGGATTGTCTTGTTTCATGTGCTCTGAGGGGGTCACTGGCTGAGGGAGGCCAGCCCCTGACAGTATGTACACTACTACGTGCTCATCACTGTCTGCTGGTGAGGAGGCTATGCATTTATGTCCCTGGAAGGTACTAAGGGGGTGGACTGAGTGGTGGTGACTGGAGGGCAAGATGTGTCTGAGTTTGACTGCTGCCTCCCAGCAGCCAGCTCCTGGCACCTTCTGTGTGGTTTCAGAGTCTCAACAGCATTTCTTCTCGGACCCTTCTGCAGGTGCTCTATCAGTTCTCAGGAAGGACCACAAGCATTGTCACTAAGGGCTAGAAGTCACAGAACAATCCAAAACACTGGAGGTGACAACTTGGGGTGAAGCTTGAAATAATTCTGACATTAAGGGTCACAGGCTTTGATAGGATCTAAGCCACAGCTCAGGGGCTGTGAGAGTCAGGCTCCTGTGCTAGGCAAGTGGTGCCCAGACAGCTCTGAGGAGTAACACCTTCGGGTCAGGATTGCTACCTGCTGGGAGGGCTTCTAGGGTTTCCCAGCACTTGGAGCCCTTGGAGCCCTTGGGAATCACTCAGCCACATATACCTCACTACAAGGGCCCACACGTGCAACTCCACTTTGGCCCAGTGGGAGATCAGGGCAAGCAGAGGAGGGCAATTCCTCTGGGCAGCCCGACCTGACTAGCAGATTCCCAGATTCAAATTTCACGGTGGTGCTGAACCACCTCTCACTGACAGAAACAAATCATTTGAACATAATTTTAATTTAGTTTTTAAAATTCTACAAATCTTGATAGGAATTAAAGTGGGTGACTAGACCCAGCATGTTACACTGGGTGTGGTGGTGCACACTTTTAATCCCAGCACTCAGGAGGCTGAGGCAGATGTATTGCAGCAAGTTTGAGGCCAGGCTGAGCTACATAGTGAGTTCAAGGCCAGTTTGAACTACACAGTGACCCCTGTCTCAAACAAAAAAGAATAAACAAAAAACAAAAACTGCTGCTGAGCCTGCACGGTGGTGCATGCCTATAATCCCAGCACTCAGGAGGCTGAGGCAGGAGGATCGACATGAGTTTGAGGCCACCCTGGGCTACTAGTGTGTTCAAGGACAGCCTGAACTGCATAGTAAGACCCTGTCTAAAAACAAAACAAAACGAGACAAAACAAAGCAAAGCAAAGCAAAGCAAAACTCCTGCCATACTGAATTTAGGAAACTCATGTACCTGCTGGAGAAGAATCAACTCCATGACTCTTTAAGAGCCATTCAATCCAAATCAGATCCCTCTCAACTCTCAATCCATGTTTTAAAAATAGTCCTCCCTTAACATAGTCCTCTAACCCATCTCAAGGATCTGGTACAACTCAGAGCCAGGTATCAGGAAAAAGGAAGGATGTAAGCTCCCCTAGTTCATCTCCCTCCAGGCATCAGGAAGCACAGCAAGGTGACTGGGCCAAGAGGAAAAAGGGTGTGGGGCCACCAACCTTGTAGAGATGGTCCTTCTTGCAAAGCTCCACACTCTGAGCCCACCGGCTGTTGCCCTTGTACAGATAAGCCGCAATGCGCCTGAATTCAATCAGCTGGTGCTTCTCCAGCTGCTGTGCCAGGCTGATGTTGTTGAAGTTATCATAGGCATCAATAGATGCCCTCAAGCCCTAGGAAGACAGCCCTTCTGTGAGGGAGGAGGCACTGTGACACACAGCGAGCAGGCACCAGGAATTACGAAAGGCTTCTGCCCACCTGCCTACTGGTGCCCACAAGCCCTCCTGTGCAGGGCAGCCTGCTGTGGGAATGGACTGCCAGATACAGAGAGGGCCCCACCAGCATCTGGGCTGCCTTATCCACGCCTACCTGATAATCTTCCTCCTCAGTCAGCAAGTAGTTCAGTGCCTCGTTCACACTCTTGTTGTTGTGGCTCTGGACTGACTGTAGGTAAGGCTTCACCAGGGGTAGCTGGCCTGCCTGACAAGTTGGGAAAATGGTCAAGGGACTTGGTCTGGGTAGGAGGTGCCCAGGACACACCAATGAGAGGTGGAGGTGGGCATGGGTTAGTTCAGGAGCCACAGGGCACCTTCCGATAACTAGGACCAACAGGTCTACATACTGATACAAAGAGGACAGTTTGGGGCACTCAGTCAACACTATTTAATTTGTGGACAGGGATGGGAATACAAATTTGTACCTGAAACCTAAAGCAGTCTGATAAACTGAACATGGGAATTTCAAAACCTGTTTAGGAAGGTGCTACCTTCTACGTGGCCTCAACAGAGCTAGACTGATACCCCTTCTCTCCAGATACGGGCTTCTGGCCAACTCACCTTTGAAAAGAAGCTGACTGCCCTGGTGTGGTCCAGCCGGGGTGACAGCACCAGCAGTAGGTCATTTATGAGCAGAGGCTTGTAATCCAAGTAGAACTGCAGGGCTTTGTAATACAGCTCCATGTTGGCTACCTGGAATGGGGCAAAGCTGAGGATCAATTTCTGTCCTGCCTCCAGATACCCCAACTCCACTGTGCCACCTTCTGGTTTCTGCTCAAATGGCACTTTGGTAGTGAGCCCTATCTTGACACCACAAAACCGAAGGGCCTGATAAACCCCCTCCCATTTCTGTGGTATTTTTCCCCACAGAAATCTGACACCCTGTACATTCCTGTTTCTTGCCTGCCTCATTCAAGCAGCTACACCAATATCTGACACAAGACTGATGTTCAAGCAGCAGCAGATGCTCCAGCTGTTGAGTAAATGAAGTGTAATAAGCCAGAATAAACTCAAACATCAAAACGAAGAAACACAATTTTTTTTTTTTTTGAGGCAGGGTCTCACTATGTAGTCCAGGCTGACCTCGAACTCACAGTGATCCTACAGCCTCAGTCTCCCAAGTGCTGGGATTACAAGCATGCGCCACCATGCCTGGCCTGAAACACAATGTTTTATTCAGGGAGATGCCTCCGGCCCTCATTGTTCTGTACGCATGTTGGCAGTGCATCCTATTACCTCGTCAGTGCTTTCAAGCCAAACACTGTGACACTCAGACCCTAATGAACCCAATAGCAGCCCAAGACCAACAGGCACCCACAGGAGAGGGACGGTCATTCTGGGTAGATGCCATGCCACTGAGAAGGCCTGTCCTCCCAGGTTTCAACGTCTGGCCAGGCTGCATTCTCTTGTCTCTTTCTCCATTGGCTTGCTGCCATTCTCTTGCTGACTGATAAGTCACTTGAGGGCTTGCTGACTGCAGCATGATGTCCAGGGCCTGCTGTTTGGGTAGCAAGGTGGTTCTTGCCCTCCGGAAGGGAATGACCCAGGCCAGCATGATGTGTGTCCATGTGAGAAGCACAGGTACTGGGATGTGCATGGGCTTGCTACAGCCATGCCAAGAGCCAGGGATGTACGCCATGGGAACTTCTAAAGCTGGATTTCGGTGATCCAGGAGTTGCGTGGGGCCCGGTGAGGTGTGCAGATCAGAAGATTGGGAAGGAGCTACATCCCCAGGCCTTTTGATACTTTTTTTTTTTTTTGCCCAGAGTGCTAGGATTATAGCACCTGGCTATGCTTTCCCTCTTATGCTGCAGTACTTGCTGTCACTACAGATTCTGACAAGAATCTAACACTAGCCCCATGGAAACAGAGCAGAGCAGTGGCCCAGTGCTGTTACAATGTTCCCCCGTGCACGTCCTACCCCAGCCTTGGTTCCCTAGCTGCTGTGGATATGCTGACATTAGATCTCAGGAACTTGTCATCCTTCCAGGCAGGTCCCTTCACCAAGTCATCTAACAAGCAGAAGGGGCAGTGAGGATGTCCCACAGGATGAGGTGTGCAGGTAGATTTCAAATTCACCTTTCCTGACAACTCACTTTGTCTAAGTCCCACTGGCCTTGCTTGCCAATCACATGGTACCTCAGGATGACTGTGGGACAAAAAGATGGTGTACAGGAACACACACATCTCTCTAAGGCTCTCATAACAGGTCATGTGGGTGGGGAGAGCTGACAGTGGTGGTCACTGAAACCAGGTACCACTAGCCCTGGCTTTCCCCCCATGGGACCTGGGATGATGGGCATTCTCAGCACTGTTAAACAAGTCCACATGCACACCAGGGTGCCATATGTCCCTCTGGGTGGTATAATTAGCCATACTCCCACCTCAGTCACTGGTGCTACGCTGCAGGGATCTGGAGTCTTCTGTCGCTCCAGAGTTCGGTGGGTACGATGGACCACCTGTCACACCCACTGTTCTGCCTAGGGAGCACCGGCATCCATGCAGTGCTCGTCCCTGGAGCCATGCTGAGACGGACCCTGCGTGAGGTCACTGGCCACACAAAGGATCAGGAACACCACAGAACCCCAGGGGGTAGGGCTACTTCTCAGTTTTGTAGAAAATTAAGGCTTGCAGATTTTGTAATGAACTCCAGGGTAACCACTTGGTGTGTGCCTAACGCATGAGAAGCACCCCCTGCATTGAGGCTCTTGCCACTGACTACTTGGTAGGGAGGAACCACTGTGTCCATTTCCTTGATGGTATAACTCAAGTCTACAGTGATGAAGTTCCTGGGCCACAGTGACAGAGACAGTGAGTAATATAACCAGAATACCAGCCCCATCTTTATCAGTGAGACCCCTGCTTGCCCTGTCACTGCCTAGCCAGGTGTCAGGTAGACTGCATAGCATCTTGTCTCCTGTGTCGGTAATACAGAGTGAATGTCACCCCTGACTGGTCCTCCACACAGGCTAGTTATCCTGCTTGACTGGGAATGTCATTTCTACCCTGCTCATCCTTCACATTATGAGCTGATGTGACATGTCTCCCACACGGCAGAGTGGCAGAAGCTTTGTGTATCACACAAAAAAGGGACTTGGCCATGAGCCCCATGTATGGCAGATGAGAGACACTGCCCTTCTACATGACAGGCATCCTATGTACTGCTGTTATTTTATGTACACTAAGAAACAAGCACTGCCTCTTCAACTGTGGCATGTCATTCTAAGTATCTTAGGAGTTAAACAGAAAAAATACCCATAGAATGGATTAGGTATGGATTGTACAGCATCTGGACTTATCTATGTGGAACGGGCCACAGCAGTGTGTTTTCTTCCTGTGTTCTGTCAGAAACTTGCAGATCCTGCACAGGGTGAGCTGCCCCATCAGAGTCTTCCAACTTCCATACTACCATGTCAGGTAATGTGGATGTTCCCCATCAAGAACCTTGTAAGTGTGGTGCTTGACCTGAAGGACGACTCTTCCTTCAGATAGTTCCCAGGAGGCACAGGGGCCACCTCCCTTGGCACCCAGCTACCACCCACACTCACTGCACCAGCTGCATATGGAAGAGAAGGTGCCTGAGGAAGACAGTAACTGTCAGAAAGCCCTGGCCCTGATTGGAGAGTGGTGGGACTGGATGAAGTCAGGACGCTTCCTTTTCACTGCAGACTGCAGAGGGGAGAGGTTGGTGGGCCAATTATTTACCCCAAGACACTGGGAACAGAATGAAGACACTCAATTCAAAAGGCCCAGGGACTGATGGCAGAATTTCATCTCCTCCTAATTTGCATGCAGAGCTGAGCAAAGGACGAGTCCTGAGGCCACACTGTCAGACCAGAAACATACAGTAGCAATGGCTTGCTTGATGCTGCCACCCAAACTTGTGGTAGCTAGTAGAGTTCAGTGTCCTAGTTAGCCCAATGAGACTAAAGGAGGGATGGCTACTCCTGGGCAGCCCTGGGCTGGTCCCTTCACTATGGGCATTTCCTGTGCTCTTCCTCTAGATCTGGCAGTTTTGTGTCCCCCACAACCAGAACACAGCCTGGCAGCAGCAGGCATGCACTGGTGCTCTGCATCTCTGCTTACCTTGGCAATGACATCTTTAAACTGACTTTCTTTCCAGGCCTCAGTGGGGTGACTCATCATGGTAAGGATGGCATTATCGTACTCCTCATGTTTGTCATAGAGAAACACCAGCTCTGCCCAGAGGTGTGCCTGCTCTGAGGCCCTCAGCACCTGAATAGGGAGGACACAGGTGGGAATTGGCATGTGTCACTTGAGGACTTGGCAGCTAGAAACTTGAGGAGGGCACAAGTACCTTTGGGATGTTGACCCGGGACCAGAAGAGCTCCAGGTGCTCTGGCATCTTTTGTGGCTTGAACTTGGAGTACAACATGGCCAGCTCCGTGAACATGCCCATGTGGGCCCGTTCCAGGCCCAGAGATGCCTCCAGCAGGAAGATGAGCTCCTCAAAGTAGCCACGATCCTGGTAGACCAACACCCATATGTACAGCAAAGGAAATGTGCACTTCCCTGCAGCCAGTCCCATACCAAAGGCAGGGCAAGCACAGGCCAAGTACAGTGACTATGAATGATCTTGAGGAGGTGCAGAACTACAAATTATACCATTTCACTTAGTAACTACTTGGGTCATGTTGGGTCAGTTGTTGAGAAATAGCCCATAACACTGCATTTCTCAAGTTTAAATACAAACTGGTGTTGCTTTAAAAATAATTTTTTTTTGAGACGGGGTCTTGCTAAGTAGCCTAGGCTGGCCTCAAACTCCCAATTCTCTTGCCTTAGCCTTCTGAGTGCTGGAATTACAGGTGTGCGCATACCATGCCTAGCTTAGTGTTGCCATTTCTATGAAAAGAAATGTGAAAAACATAAAACAGAAAATGGACATGACAGGATCTGAAGATGATTTGTTTTAATCTCTGTCTTCATGGTGCACTCCTTTTGGAACCCTGACTCCAAAAAGCTGACTCCACTCAGAATGCAACCATTGTCCCCTATTGTGTGACTGTGTCCCCAGTTGTGATGGCCAGCCACTTGCATTCAGACCCAATCCTCTTGGCCATGAACCCTGGATAAGACAGGTCTTGGTCACAGACTGAAACCATGCTGGAGCCCTGGAGCTGGTGGCTGGAGCACACCAACCACGTGCGCTGTATCCCTGCACATTATGACCACAGACCTGGAGAAGACCCACTGAAGGGACCACCTCACACCTTTCCTCCACCTCAAGACACCTTCCGTGTCTTCATTCTGATACCCATGCTTGAAGCATTTGCACACTCTAAGGCACTCTGCCTGTGCTCCTGCCTGGCGCCCACCAGCTATAGCTCCAGCTACCACTGGTTGCCCACCAAGGCCACTGCTCTAGTGACTTCCCTCTCGACAGATGGCCTTCAGAAAACACCCTCTGAGTATATGTGCTGCCAAAGCGAGCACAAAACATCCTCTGAGTATCCTGCCTAGAACATTCTTTTACCTTGACCCCTTGTCACCTTCCAATTACCACCCCACTTTTCTACTCCTCTCTGTAGCAAAATCATGCCAAAAAAAGATGTGTTCCCATGTTGTTCCTGGCTTTCTCTAGCACCCCTCAGCTCTCTCACCCTGTTGTCTCTCCTGAGCTAGCTGGAGCCCCCTCCATGCTATGCTTTACTCAGCACGGTAGGACTAGACAGCGTCAGGAACCCCACATGTAGAGGCCTCAACACATGGATGATGTGTATCAGCCATTCTACTTCAGAGCCCATATACAATGTGAACAGTGCCCTGCCTGCCAAGTGTGTGCCCCTGGGACCCCCTCTTGGATGTGCTTGTCCTTAGGGCATCTGATCCTCACACATACTATGGGCTGCACAAAGTGGCTCTGTCATGACTCTCCCCATATTGTCAGCAAGTTTTCTAAGGCATGTCCCTGTTACGTAAGCCACTTAGCTTTTGAAGGCCCAGACACAAGAGGAGAGACAGGATTTTGTAAAAGCCCAATACCAGCCCATGTGAGGCCCAGAGAAGCTAACGAGACAGTGTGAATTTAACTTATAAACTAGTTGGCTGCACATGGAAGGAATCGTTCCCACAGACATGATGCTTTGTGTAAGTACACATGCCTCTCTGTAAATGCAACGCTGTTGGCGATTGTCATGTACTAAGGTAGCAATATCCCTTTATTTAGAGTGTTGATATCACTCATCATCTGCGTTCCTAGCAGAGCTCCTCACCTGGTAATAATGAATCAGCTCCTCCAGCTCATCTGCATGAATGACAATGTGAAGGCCACATAGCTGTGCAAGGTGGAACTCTTGCCCATCCACGCAGGCAAAGCACACCTAGGGAAGGAGCTCAGAGTGAGTACCCCCAAGACAGGACTCAGCTCCACAGCAGTGCATGTAGCTGGGAATGCAGAAATACCAGACAAAGAGGCTTTATAAGCAAATAGGGGGTTCTGAACAAGTAGATTACTATAAGAGCTGCCCAAGACTGGAAGAAAAATTATATTAATAATCTGCAAGCCAAGGGGGTGTTTGAGACCATGGAGAGAAGAAAACATATATATTCCTTCCCAAGCCCTGAGATGTGGAGGTTGGTTTAGGTAACTGAAGAGTCATGTCGGAATTTGAGGTTTGGGGTTCAAAAGGGTTTAATACAGCTCAAAAATAAATATCATGGGAATATAGTGTATCTGAGTGTAGTTTATGTAGGAGAAGCATGCCAAATGGTACTTTTGTTGTCTGCACTATACTATGTATGTTCCACATTGTAACAGGTGTGAGAAATGAAGCAGGCCCCCATATAGAGGGGCCATAGAGCTGAGATTCTTACAAGGGCTGACCTATAAGACCACTCTGGGCCAAAACCAGAGCTGAACTTGCTACAGTCTCCCTACTTTCCTCACCTTCTATAAACAGCCCATGTTCTCAAAGTGGATAAAGCAGAACATGCAGATAAACAATCACATAACCCACTTGTCATTAACTTGAGATAAGCCTATTATCTGGCCTATTATTTTTGAGTGTGATATATACACTAGCACCCCTCCAACTCTCACACACACCATGGATTTTATTATACACTATACTTCACAACACATCCTCCCATGTTACTGGAAGCATCTTTTCTTGTGACTGCCTATTCATTTTGGTATTTTATTTTTATTTTTTATTTATTTATTTTTTTGTGGGTACTGGGGGTCGACCTCAGGACCTCGTGTGCCAGCAGGCACCCGGGCCGCTAAGCGATATCACCGGCCCTTTTTTCATATGTGGGTTCTGGGAGTCAAACTCAGGACCCCGCGCTTGCCAGGCAGGTGCTTATGCCGCTGAGCCATCTCACCGGCCCTGGTTTTTTATTTTTGAGACAAGGTCTTACTGTGCAGTTCAGGCTGGCCTTGAACTCACTATGTGTGAGGCAATCCTCCTGCCTCAGGCTCCCAAGTGCAGGGCTTACTACGCCTGGCTTACTGCCTATTCATTTTGAACATGAGCACAGAGTCCAAATGTACATACTACTTAACCAAGGCCTTAATATTGAACACTGAAACTGATTTGAGTATTTTTTTGAATCTTTTATTGACGCTTCAGAGATTCATTTCTCTACAAAATTTTGTGCACTTACAGACAATTCTGATTTATGAGAGCCACTCTACCAATTTGCCACCAAAGATCAAGAATGCCAGTTTATAGTAACTATGCTAATAGGCAGACAACATGTTTAGGAAGTGGTGTGATAAGACTTACAATGCTGAAAATTCCATGCTATTAAGATAGCTTCTGGGAGCTGGTCGACATGGAGTTGTCCAGGGCCTTTGCCTCCCACCATATACGCTAGCTTATGAGGTTCTCTGAGTCATCCCAAAGGACTGAGATCCCTGCTAGGACCAGAGGTCCACCCTGGACTCATGTTGTTTGGCAGAAGAATGCAGAGTACAACAGGAAGGACAGGAGAGAGTGCTTGTCAGAAAGCGCTCTCCAGTAGACTTTCTACAGCTTACCTCCTTCCAGGTCCGGGTGCTGTTGGCCTTGCGGCTGCTGTCCACTGCTGCCTGATACTCACCCAGGTGGACCAAGGTGGAAGCTAGGCGGGCAAAGTTAGAAACACTGCTATACAGCAACTTGGCAGCCTCATACATGCCCTCTTCATAACAGCGGTCTCCAACCTATGGACAAATGGGGGGTTCTGGTGAGACATTCTTACACATGAGGATTTCTCTACAGCTGGTATTTTTCTGTTTGCTCAGGAGAAGCATCATTTGTCTTTTTATTGTAATGCTGGGGATGGAACTCAGGGCCTCATGCATGCTAGGCAAGAACTCTGTCACTAAGTTACATTCGTAGCCCTCAGAAGGAACATTTTTCTGATCAAGCAGCATCTCCAGAAGGTGAAGCGAGCCTCCCATCTATGGACACCCTCCCCTCCCCCTAATCCAGGCAGTCTCGGCCTGTGGACTCCTTCATTGCAGCACCTCTCAGGCCCTGGCTGTCATTTCCCACACGTGCACCCTCTGGCCAGGCTGAGGAAGTGTGTGCCTTGCTGCTCCTGGGCATCCCCCTTTCTCCCCACTACAAACTGCTGACTGTGAGTCTTGGGTCAGCATCACCCCGCTGCCACTTACAGATCTTCCTCATTCCCTGACAGTCTCTTCAACCTGCCCTGCTCCGAGGACCTTGTCTTCCTCATGACAGCAGCCAGTCATTGCCATAGCCATACCTTAAACCTTGTCAGAGTCGTGCCACCCTATGAACTTCTACTGCAGTTACCTACTGTGCCCAGCCCCTACTCCAGTCCAGCTCACTGTCATTGTCCCAAGCACCTCAACTCTACCAACTGAGTGACTCCACTGACTCCCTACTGCCCCTGCCACTCTGTGCCAGCTCACACTAGTTACCTGGCTGGCAGCTATAGTCAAGCTGTGTGGCCCTTGGTATTCACCTTCAACTCTCTTGGTTGCTTTCAGTCCTGTCAGGGCCAATTCTTTGCGTATTCCCTACCTGGCCTGTAAAGCTACACACAGACAGCAGAAGCCCAAAGTACTGACGGGTCTCTGAATTCATGATCATGAACCTCAGACAACCTTGCCATGCTACGAATCCTCCTTCCTTAACCCATATCCTCTCCTGGCCAGCATTCTTGTATCTTTTCTCTTCAAACCTCCAATGGCTGGGCATGGTGGTGCACGCCTGTAATCCCAGCACTCAGGAGGCTGAGGCAGGAGGATTGCTGCGAGGTCAAGGCCAGCCTGGACTACATAGTGAGTATGGCCAGCCTGAACTACATAGCAGGACCCTGTCTCAAAACAAAACAAAACAAAACAAAACAAACAAAAAAACCTCTAATAGTTTCTCAAGGGGAGTACCTGGGTTCCTATTTCCTGAGAAAACAGACACCATCAGAGCAATCCTGCAGCACCAGACTGTGGCTATCCACTTCCCCACACCACTAAGCCCAACTCCACTGGTACGCTTGATCCCCGATTTATTCTGCTCCATGTCAGGATCCCAGCCCTGTGTCAATATCACCCTCTACACAAAACCACTCCTGGAAGATTAAGGAACCACTGTTCTTTTTCCAGCTTGAAACAAAACATAACAAAACATAACAAATACTGCTCCTTCTAGCCTTACCTTTCTGCCTTCCTTCCATGTGTCCTCTTCAATCAGACTAGCCCCTGACTCTGTGACAGGTCCTTCACTCTCCAGATGCCAATGCAGTGTCCAGGACACCTCTGTTTGCTCCCCCACCCTTGGGCCACTTCCCACTTCCACGTCTCCCTGCTGCCAGGTGTGGGCGCCACCTCACTTCACACCCCTACTACCACATCCACTGTGTGGGAGATCCTGGGATGTGGGAGTGGCAGTGAGCTTTGCCTGTGCACTGCAGGCTGCCATGTGCACATCTGTGGTCTGGACTTCTCTGAAACCTAACTCCTCCAGCTGGCTGCACATGCCCAGGTGACAACCAGCAGAGGTCAGCCCTGACTGAGCCTGGATAGTCCTCACTCTGTTCCTGTCTCCCCAAGCACAACTCCAAAACATGGACTTGGCCTTGCCTCTCTCTTCTCACACTGACATCATCAACAAACCTGTCAGTTCTTCCTCAGATATGTCCACAGGTGAGCTGTGCTTTGCCATTCGCGTTAACCACTTTCTATGTGTTGTCATCATCAATGCCTGCCTACATTCCTCACCAGCACCCCGCCCCCCCATGTAGAGCAGCTCACATGCTTCTTATGCTGGAAACTCAAGAGGACAGCCAGAGTCCTGACAATGAGGCCTGACTCATGGAGGCCAATAACTCCCTCCCCTCTACTACACTTTCCACTTGGGCTCAAAGGCTGTGGCCACCTTGACCCTCTGCACATGGCTCTTGCACACTCCATGAGACCTCTGCACTCTCGCCATTCCGTCTGCCCTAAGGGCTCCCCACAGAGGATGAGGACTCAGCTCTCACCGAGAGGCCCAGTCTAACATTGAAATGCCCACCTGCACACCCCCAGGTCCCCGCCTCGCTCTTCCTCTTCACACTTAACCATTTAGCATTCCATCATGTCTTTTTTTTTTTTTTTTTTTTTTTGTGGGTACCGGGGGGACGACCTCAGGACCTCGCGCGCCAACAGGCGCCCGTGCCGCTGAGCGATATCACCGGCCCCTTTTCCGTATGTGGGATCCGGGAGTCGAACTCGGGCCCTCGCGCTCGCAAGGCAGGCGCTTACGCCACTGAGCCATCTCACCGGCCCTCCATCATGTCTTTATGTGGGCACAGCTTTGACTTCTATTTTCAGTCCTACATCTACGGCTTCACACTCTAGCTCACAGCAGAAGCTCTGTAACAGTTTGTTGAATGAATGAGTAAATAAAGCATTATATTAAGCTATGATCCTTTAAGACTCAGGACACATGGAAAATGAGTAGAATGATATAATAAAGATGGAGTTGGCAGGTATCAGACTGGGAAACACATATAAATGGGTGATGGGCTGCGCTTGGCCCCCAAGCTGACAGACAGAGTAGGCAGGCTTGCGATGCCTTGGGCCAACGTGATCGCAGGTAGAAATCCCCTCCTCTGCAGCCCAGAAGCCATGCTGGACAAAGCTTCCACTCTATCTGGCAGTGCCTCACACTCAGGAAGACTTGGTACTAATTCAGAGCGGGAGTTTGGGCAAGATTTTATTATCTAACATTTTTATAAATTTTGTGACTGTGAAGTCAATTTTTGAAATTACATGATCACTGACTGGAAAAAAACTTTGTAAACACAAGCAAGTAAAAGGAAAATAATATAGTACTGCCAATTCTATATCCCTGAGTTGTTCACTGTTCCCACTGTGAGCATTTTTCCACTCATATATGTTTATTGTATCATCTGTGCCATTTTTCACCCTGCTTGAACTTGACTTGATTTGAAAAGCTTCTGTTCAACAACCAGATTCTAAATAGTTTTTTTTTTTTGGTGGGTACCGGGGGTCAACCTCAGGACCTCGCTCACCAGCAGGCGCCCGTGCCGCTGAGCAATATCACCAGCCCTTTTTTCGTATGTGGGATCCGGGAGTCGAACTCGGGCCCTCACACTTGCCAGGCAGGCACTTACGCCGCTGAGCCATCTCACCAGCCCTCTAAATAGTTTTAAACCTTGTACTATATTCCATCAGTGGATGCTGCTAATTATTTCCTTTTGTTAGATACTGGCCAATTTTTATTAGTATAAATCATGCTGTCATGTTTGAACATGTTCACAATGTGGCCATAATTCATATGTCTCACTGCTGGGCAGCTCTGATTTGAACTGACGATCCCATCAGGTGGCTTGAACCACTGGTGGTACACGCATGACTGTCCCATTGGGTAGCCTGTACCCCTTCTCAGGGCGTCTTTGATGACAATAATGCAAAGGAAGCCACTGATTTAGCAGACCAGATGTCATCATATCACAGTTCCTTAAGGAAAACATTAAAATGGTATAAAAATAGTAATACAGCTAATTTGTGGAATAGCAGTTGTACATGCATATTATATACACCAGCAATGAGGTACTTGTGATTTCCTTGTTAAAATTCAGATTATTAATTATTGATAAACTGTTAACTCACGAAGAAACACCACGGGTACAGATTACTGAAAATAACATTCACTTTATAAAAGCTCAATTAGAATCAGCAAGAAATGCATGCAAGTAATGTAGAGAATGTTACTGAAAATTATCTGGAAAAAATGGGTGCTGCTCTGGCCATTAAAAAAAGCCAAATACGTTAAGATGTTTTGCACACTCTGCACAAATCAGCTGCCTTAATATATAAAATATTTAAAGAAATACATGAATATAAATAATTTAAGGAAAAAATTTGTTTATTATTGTAATAATTTTAATTGGCATGAATAGTATTGATACTTATATATGAGCAGTAATTATTTAAATTCAAGCAACTAACTAGATTCCATCCATTTAGACTTTTTATAAATTTTATTAGTAAAAAGACCGATAAAAGTGATTAGATCTGGAAAAAAGAAAAAAGTGATTAGATCCAATGGGACGGTCATACATGTACCACTCGTGGTTCAAGCTGGCGTAAATGATGAACTGATATTTTCCTTTGCATTTTCTTCCACTGGCTATATGCTTAAAAACTCCTTTCTTATGCAAAGATTCAAATAATATTTCAATAAAAAAATAAAATTTTTATTGTATAGGGAAATGGGAAAAAAAGAATCAAGTTATATCATATATAGATACAAATTCCCTATAATGAATGTTATCATTACGTATACCTAAAATGTACCAATAAACTTAATTAATTAAAAAAATAAAGCTAGGGCTGGTGATATAGCTCAGCGGCATAAGCGCCTGCCTGGAAAGCTCAAGGTCCTCAGTTCGACTCCCGGCACCTGCATAAAAACAAACAAACAAACAAACAAAAAAACTAACGTACTGCTATGCTGACTTCAACGATCCAAAATTTTTTTTTATTAAAGAAATACATTCAGTTTTTACCTTTAATTATTTTATCTGGAATTTTATTTTGATTAGAGAATTATATGATGAATTTTTCACCCCTTTCAAAATGTTAACCTAATTTTCAACAAGTGGAACTTATTTTGAAATAAAAATTCAAAACCCACTTTTGTGTTATTTCAACAAACTATGTGTCCTCTTTGAAGGATAGGACATTTGACTATTGTAGAGTTAGAATACATTTTCATTATCCCTTCATCACTTTTTCCAGGGAATAATATTTTCTTTGCATGGGAGGCTTTATTATTCATTAGATCTTTATTTCATTTAGTATTGTCTTTGGTTAGGGTTTATTTAAACATTCTTATTTTATTTCCATTTAAAAAGGAATGCTTTTTTCTCCATTATTTTATTTGGTTAATGTGGGCAAATGGGAAGGTTACTAATTTTCAATATATATCTTTCATGTATCCAGAGCATTAAATCTGAGTTAGCCAGTTCATTTTGTTTTCTTGTGGTAAGAAGAACACCTGCACGTTAAGTCCTAAGATCTCCTCCTCTAGGTGGGCCATTGTTTTTTTTTTTTTGAGACAGGGTCTTACTATGTAACTCAGGCTGGTCTCTAACTCACAGCAATCTTCCTGCCTCAGCCTCCTGAGTGCTAGGATTATAGGCATGTACCACCATGCCTCGCAAGGAGGGCCATTCTGATGTGCACAGCCAATGGCAAGTCAAATTCTACAGAGTTTAATTTCCATCAATGACAGCAGAAGTTCTGTAATTTTGTGCATGGCTTATTTCTCACCATCATGAATTTGTATCATTCTAAGGAGGATACCTGGCCTAACTATGACTGTAGTTCCTGTCCCAAGGGGGCACAGCCTACCTGCTGGATGTTGGCATTGTTGGGCCCATTAATACAATCTTCTAGCTCAGACAGACGGCTGGTTTTAGCCAACGCAAAAATAAGTTCAGTTTCTATACAGGACTCACGGCCCTTTCTTCGGGCCATCTGCAGGTATTTCACTAGATCCTCCCAGTTGTCTAAGGGCAAAAAACAAAGACAAGTTAGCCCAGAGATGATCATTTTAAACGGGGGCTCGGTTCCTTCTGGTCTGTCCTCAGCCAGACATGTTTATCATCCCAGTCATGCCTCATGGGCAGCTCAGGCTCCAGGAAAAGCCTACAAGGTCTAGGCTTTTCCCAGTAAACAAAGCTCTATCCAAGGAGGGAGAAGGGGAAGTGGCAGGGCCATATGGGAGTCACTCCTGGGGACAGGAGTCTCCTTGTCCCCAAGCAAAGATTTCACTAGGCATTGGGGTGCTTATTGTAGCCCTTGGAGAGGTCAGTGCTACAATCAACTAGATACACCAGAAGAATATCTCCAGGAAACCAGAGATGAGTCACTGGCCTTAGAATTATTACAACTGTAATTATTTATGTGTCTAAACTGCCTAATCTTATAAAAAAGGGCAAGAGTCAACTGGACTGAAAAACTAGTACCATTAACAGAGTAATATTTATCTCAGACTCTTCTGGAAAACTTTTACTTATGGTTTTCTGTGATTTCTCTGGATGTAAAATACACTGAGATTCCTGGGAATCTCTCCAACATCTTGCCTTGGCCATGTATCACACCAGTAAGAAGCAGGGCTCTGGAGAGGGCATTCACTTACTGTTCTTGTTAGCTGCCTGAACCACCTCCAGGTAAGAGGCAGGGTCATCCGCCCTGATGTACGAGTTGATGGCTTCCTTCACCAAGTTCTTTTCAAGTTGGGCTCGGGCCAGCTGACTCCATACAGCAGGCTCATTGCACCTCTCAGCAAACTCATACGCTCGATCTAGGTTTCCAATGTGCTCGATCAGGACCTAGAGTCAGAGAAAGACTTGAATTGTTCACAACGCCTAGTCAGCTCCAAGGAGCAAATGTTTTGTTCGGTTGCTCATTCTGCCTAAAGTTGCATGATCATTTCAATTCAGTGCAAAGCACTGGGCACTAAGTATTTCTTGGATGAATGAATTAACAAAGACAAGATCCATTGTAAGGGGAAGGTGGTTGTGGTGGGAGTCCCAGACAGAGAAGAGATAAACTAATGAAGGCATAAAGAAAGGGCTGACTGTAAACCTGGTGTCAGGTACCAAAGTCAAAGAGAGTGGTGGGGAGTAGAAAGGACCCAGCAGAGAAGGTAAAGGCAAGGACCCAACCAATTGGGAGGAGCAGAGAGGAGCAAAGCATCCGAAAGAAGATGCACTGGATGATCTGAGTGTCTGACACCCTTAGTGATGACAAAGGCCTCCAGGGGGCATGTGCAGTGCAGCACAGGATGCTAGGGCCCAACAAGACTTCCTGCAACACCCACCTGGATCGCTGAGGCATTGACATCAAACTTGCGGAAGATGGCGAAGGCCTCCTCATACAGTGCACTGCTGATGGCAATGCTTGCAATGTCAGGGGCATCATAGTTGTCCAGGAGGCTGATGTACTCCATGACCCGTGTGTGATCTGCCTTGATGGCAGTCAGGATCAGCAGATTCTGGAGATTCCTGTGGAGATGGGGTGATCATCACCATGGTCTCTAGGAATGAACGCTGCACACGACCCTCTTCAGCAGGTGAGGCGGCCCAAGACACTTGATTTTTTTTTTTTTTAGATACTGGGAATTGAACCTAGGCCCTTCAAACTGAGCTACATCCTCTGCCCTTTTTATTTTTTATTTTTTTTTATTATTATTTTTTTTTGTGGGTACCGGGGGGTCAACCTCAGGACCTCGTGCGCCAACAGGCACCCATGCCGCTGAGCGATATCACCGGCCCCTTTTTTGTATGTGGGTTCCGGGAGTTGAACTCGGGCCGTTGCGCTTGCAAGGCAGGCGCTTACGCCGCTGAGCCATCTCACCGGCCCTTTATTTTTTATTTTGAGACAGGGTTGTGTTAAGTCACTAAATTGCCTAGTCTACTTGCCTCAGCCTCCCAGAGTACTAAAGGTAATTAATTATCTTTAGGTGTGAGAAAAGGTAATTAATATATATATATATATATATATATATATATATATATACATGGCTGATAAGTAGACACAACAGAATATTTGTAATATATATACATCCTAAAGAGAAACAATATGGCAAAGTCTTGGGGAAGTACTGCTAAGAGAATCAGAACACGGCCAATCACCAGGAAGGCTGCTGTGGCTTCCCAGGAGCCCAGTAGCCCAACTCAGAGGTAGCCTGAGATTCTTTATAGTTTTGCCACATAAACTATACTCCCAAGGAATATACGTAGTTTAATATGTTTTGAACTTTCCTTTTCTTCAATCATACTAGATTGTATTGTAAAATTTTTCTTTTACTTTATTAAAAAATGGAAAAAAATTAGCCAGGTGTGATGATGTATGCCTATAATTCCAGCACTCTTGGAGTTTGAGGCAGGAGGATCACAAGCTGAAGCCCAGCCTGGGCAACTTAGTGAGAGCCTGTCTCGAAATTAAAAATATAAAAAGGACTATGACTATGCTCATTGCAAAAGTCCTGGGTTCAATCTCCAGTACCATACACATAAAGATAATGCACCATATATCAAGAACTTAAAAAAGGAATACCACATGATCATTACCAAATGACTCAGAAAAAGCATATGATGATCCAATACCAGTTAATGATTAAAACTCTCGGGCCGGTGAGATAGCTCAGCGGCATAAGCGCCTGCCTGGCAAGTGCGAGGTCCTGAGTTCGACTCCCGGAACCCACATAAAGGAAAAAAAAGGGCCGGTGATATCGCTCAGCGGCACAAGCGCTTGCTGGCAAGTGCGAGGTCCTGAGGTCGACTCCCGGTACCCACATAAAAAAACAAAACGAAACAAAACAAAACTCTCAACTAGCAGTAGAAGGGAACTTCTTGAATCTGACGAAGTCCATCTTTAAAAAGCCCACAGCTGGCTGAGTATGGTACATGCCTTTAATCCCAGCATTCTGGGAAGCAGAGACAGGATAGCAGGTTTAAACCCAGCCTGGTAATTTAGTAATTTAGTGAGATTCTGCCTCAAAAAGGTGTACAGGGTGGGACTGTAACTCACTATGAAGGTCCTGGGCAAACCCCTCCTCCCCTAGAGCTAACACAGGTAATGGTGGGAGGCCAGATGTTTTCCACTATGATCATGGATGAGACAATGATGTCCATTCTCACCAAATTTGCAGGCAACATGATTGGGGGAAAAAAAAAAAACCTCACAAAGCAAGGCACCATTTATAGTCCCAGCTACTCAGAAGGCTGAGGCAGGAGGATTGTGTGAGTCCAGGAGTTCAGGGTCAGGAGCTCAGGGGAACATCTCAAAACAAAACAAAGAAGAAACCTCGAAGAAAGACATCTCAGAATCTACCAAAAAAAAAAAAAAAAAAAAATCCTAGAACTAATAAACAAGTTTAGCAAAGTTGTAGAATACAAGGTCAACATAAAATAATCAACTGTACTTCTATATACAAATAATGCTTAGCAATGTATAATTGTAAATTAAAGAAACATAACTACTTACAGTAACTGCAAAAATGTTAGGTACAAGTCTAATAAAATATGTACATGATCTATATCACCTTTATAGACTCAACATAGCAAATGATATCAATTCTCTCTAAACTGGTCTATAGACTTCAGATAATTCCAATCAAAATCTCAGCAAATTTTCCTGTAGGATAGATAAGCTATTTCTAAGATGAACAGGTACCATTTTTTTGAAAAATAATGAAGTTGGAAGAATCATACATACTACCTGGCCAACTGATTTTTGATAAAGACGCAAAAACAATTCAATAGAGAAAGGACAGTATTTTCAACAAATAATGCCAGATGAAAAAAAGAGGAACTTTATCCTAAACTTCACACCTCAACAAACACAGGATCATAGATCTAAATTAGAAGCTATAAAACTTTTGAATGAAACATAAGAGGAAATCTTTGTGACCTAGGATTTGGAAGAGTTCTTAACATCAAAGCACACTTCATGAAAGAAAATTGGACTTTATCAAAGTTAAAATTTTAAGCTGGCCATGGTGGTCCTACACCTATAATCCCAGCACTTGGAAGGCTAAGGCAGGAGGACTGTGAGTTCGAGATCTGCTTGGACTATAAAACAAATACTAAAACTTTTGTTCTGTGAATGACACTAAGATAGTAAGAAGAGTATCTATAGAATGAGAAAACTATATGCAATCCACATTTTGAACAAAGTACTTGGAACCCTCAAACTCAACAATAAAAAAACAACCCAACTAAAAAACAAGGCAAAATATTTGAAATGATACATCATCGATGAGGATATATGGATCACAAATAAGCATATAAAAATTGTTCAATATCACTAGCCATTAGGGAAATGCAAGTTAAAATCATCATATACTTATTAGGATAGCTAAAATAAAAAATACCAATAATACCAAGTGCAGGTGAAGATGCAGAAAAACTGGAACTCTCACATGCTGTTGGTGGGAATGCAAAATGATACAGCCATTCTGGAAAACAACAGTTTGGCAGTTTCTTAAACAGTCGGACATACACACACCATATGATCCAACGATTACTGGGTTTATTCAAACAAAAACCTGGACAAAAATGTTTATAAGCATCTGTATTCATATTTACCCTAAACTGAAAATAACCCAAATGCCTGTCCATCTGTCCTTCCTTACTTCCTTCATTTATTTATTTATTTTGGGGACAGGGTCTTGCTTTGTAGTTTCAACCATCCTTGAACTCACTATGTTGCCAGGCTGGCCTCGAACTCACAGTAATCCTCCTGCCTCAGCCTCACAAGTGCTGGGATTACAGGTATGTACCACCATGCCCAGCTCTTCCTCCCTTCCTTCCTTCCATCCTTCCTTGCTTGCTTTCCTTCCTGTCTTTCCAAATGTCCTTCAAAGGGTAAATAAACAAATGTAATACATTTATACAAAGAATACCATTCAGGAATAAAAAAGAATGAATTACTGATGCACACAATGACTTGGATGAATCTCAAAGGCAACATGCTGAGTAAAAGAAGCCAGTCTTAAGAGCACATATTGTATGATCCATTAACGTAATGTTCTGGAAAAGGCAAAACTAGACTGGAAGGGTGGATGCCAGGTGTCAGGGGCTGGCAGGAGGTGTAGATGGCTAGCATAAGTGAGTGTTATAAGGTAATAGAACTATTCTGCATCCTGATTGTAATGGTAATACAAATCTATACAAGTATTCACTTAAGGTCAATTTTACTACATGATAATTTTTGGGCCGGTGATACAGCTCAGTAGCATAAGCGCCTGCCTGGCAAGCACGACGTCCTGAGTTCGACTCCTGGTACCCGCATAAAAAAAAAAAATTACTATATAATTTTTAAAGAAAAAAAAAAGCCAGGTGTGATGGTGCTTGCCAACCTGGGCACTTGGTGAGACCCTGTATCAAAATAAAAAAAGTAAAAAAGAGCTGAGGATATAGCTCAGTGTGGGTCTAATCTCTAAGTACTGTATTAAAAAAAAAAAAGGAAGGATGGAAGGAAGGACAAATGGACAGACAGACTTGAGAGGCTGAGGTAGGAGGCTCATGAGTCTGCGGTCAGTCTGAGGTATGTAGTGAGACCTGTCTGAGGTTAAAAAAAAGGAAATTTCCAAAGTTGTCTAGTATTCTATAGTAGGACTATATCACAATCTATTTATTTACTGAAGGCTATCTGGGTTATTCTTAGATTTTTGCTATTGAAAACCACATTACTTTGAGCACTTTGCATGTCCCCTACTATTCACCAGCCGAGTTCCTCCAGGGTTCATAATCAGGGGAAGAAATTTGTCTTCTGGCACCTAACTGTTTTCCAAGTATAATGAGCACTCCCAGCAGGGGTGCCTGAGAGGCCCAGTTACTCCGCATCCTCAACAGCACTGACTGAGAGAGCGAGATTCCTGCCGTTCTACGAGAGCAAAGGGACTAGGCACAGGCACATGGTGGCCTCCCTCTGTACTTCCTCTATGCCTGATGAGGGTGAAATCTTGCCTTAGATTCATAAGCTGCCTTTCCTCTCACTGAAGGGCCTGTTCTAGTGTTCTGCCTGTTTTTCTTTTTACTGGGTTATGTTTTTCTTTCCTTACATACATCCCCTCCATACTAGTCTTTTGTTAGTTACGTTACATTGCAAATATCTTCCCCTTACTTGTCGCTTTTCCTTTTCTCAGTTTCTTTATTCTTTTTTGGGTACCGGGAGTTGAACTCAGGACCTCACACTTGCCAGGCAGGCGCTGTGCCACTGAGCTAAATCCCTGGCCCCTCTCAGTTTCTTTATGATAAAGTTCTTAAGTTTAACATGTCTTACTGGGCTTTTCACTAAAGATTTATTTATTTATTTATTTATTTAGTGACAGGCTGAAGACATTATTAGGTCATTTATATTCTTCTAAATATGAAATATAATAATATAGTTTTGGCATTTACCCTTAACTCTTTTCATAGTATAAAAGATGCCCAATTTATAATATAGTCAATTTTCCATTTATTGAAAAGTCACGGTCTCTCCATATAGTACAGGCTGGCCTCGAACTCACTTATGTACCCCAGGCTGGCCTTGAACTCACAGCGATCCTCCTGTCTCAGCCTCCCGACTGCTAGGATTACAGGCCTTCACCACGCCTGGCTAGGAATCTTTATTCTGCTAAAACTGTCATGTCCTATTTTAGCTTTATAATAATTCTACATTAGAGTGAGTACCTTCTACCCAAACATCCACTTCAACCTCTTAAGTAATTTAGTATTCATTTTAGTAGCATCCTGACTACTTTTGGCCTTTATGTTTTTTTTAATCTCTTTGTCTAATCCCAGCACTTGGGAGGCTGAAGCAGGTTCAAGGCCAGCCAAAATTCATACATAGTTACTGAATATATGGTATGCAAATTCATTGAAGCAAGGTTACAATGCAGTTAATTGTCAACAGTTATGCTTCCTTTTAAAATCTCTTTACTACTGTCTTTTTTATATATACTTTTAAATATATCTATTGCCTTTTAAAAATTTAACTGTTTTATCAATTACTTGGAGAGGTGTGCTAAAATTGCCTAATATGATAATCTGCCAGTCTCCTTGTGGTTAACTTTTTCTTTATATATTTTGAGGTTATATTATTAGGCACATGTAAGTTCAGAATTATCTCCTTGATGATGGAACCTTTCATCATTATGCACTTGGTCTTCTACTCAATAATGCTTTTTATCTTCATGCTGTTCTATAAGCTCCTCTCCTGATTATTTTCTATTCTCAGACTTATTTAGTTGCTAGCTCATTGCTTCATTTTAAAAGATAGTTTATAACTTATTCAAAATTTAGATTTTTCCAGTGATAGGATCTATCTCAGTTTGCAGGCATCTGGTCTGTCATACTGTCAGTCCAGGTCATTTTTACCTGCACATGAAACTACATCTGGTGAAAAAGTCGCTGGAAAAAAGAACAAGAACTCTAAAGACCTCCTGCTTGTGTGAGAAGCAGCAGTTCAAGAGGCGGCAGAGTCAGAGCCACCTACCTGTGAGTGACTGGAATCACCCACCAGCTAATGTCTATCAAAAGAGGTACGTCAGACAGCAAGGCAGAATCCTCCAGCCACCTCAGGCACTCTATTAATAGTCAGCTTATGACTCTACTAAAATACATAGTAATCACACATCCCATGATTTACCGCACAGCGTTTCCAAATTTAAAAGCACCCCCCCTTTTCTGCAGTACCACAGCCCTCAAAAGCCTTTCTGGTCTACAAAATAAATCTTAGAATTAAATCTGTACAGCAGGATTTATGATGTTAATATACTATAACCTGACACAACCTCTATGATGATGATTTTTTTTTTTTTTTTTTTTTGAGATAGGGTCTTGCTGTGTAGTTCAGGCTGGCCTTGAACTCACTATGTAGCCCAGGCTGGCCTTGAACTCATGGCGATCCTCCTGCCTCAGCCTCCCGAGTGCTGGGATTAGAGGTGTGCACCACCACTGACGGCACTCTGTTGCTGAACTTTGAGGGGGTAACATGTTAGCTAGCACCATGGTGAAACATACTCTCTGACCCCAAGACATTTGTCTTGCTGCTGCTTCTGCCAGCACAGTTCCCACACATTTGGTTTCTGTGTCCTATTTCCACCAAGTCTCCTGTATTTATGTACCCAGTTCTGGATCTCCTGTTCCTTCTTTCCAAGCTTTCTTGGTTCACTATAAGTTCAAGCATTTAACACGTAGCTGGAATACAACAGACCCTTATCAAATAGCTCTCCTTCTCTGAGCCTTATGGTTCCAGAGTGGTGTAGGCCAGAATGATAAGAAGAACGAAGGCTTCTTGGAAAAGTAAAATTTTGGCTGGGCTCTAAGAGACAGCAGAATTTAAATAAGAGAAGGGAAGGTTGGACTGAAGACATGAAAGGTAGTAAGAAGCCTGGGGCACAGCCGAAGGTGAGGCCAGATGGGTGAGGGAAGACAAGATATCCTGGAGTGTGAACATCAAGCGGCTGTCTGAATCTAACCACAGCCACTGCCACCGCAGCACACCCTTACCTGTGCTCGCTGAAGACAGAGTTATCCAGAACAATCTTCTCTAGTAGCTCAATTAGTTCATTAGGCAAGTTGGCTGTCATAAAGGCTTTGACAGTGACTGAGACCTCTTCAGGATCCTGTGATTCTGACAATGCTGTCTGTACCACCTGGGTTAAAGAAGCATTTAAAAGAACCTGATTAATGTTGACTCGACTGTATCTTTGGGACTAGGGGTAAAGTTCAGTTGCCTAACATACATAAGGTCCTGGGTTTGATCTCCAGTACTGCCAAAAAAGAAAAAAAGGATAAAAAAAAAAAAAAAAAGGACTGTATCTTTGAAGCTAAACAGAAGGGGATGATTCCTCCAAAGTATTCTGGAGCAGACAAAGAAGAGAACATGGGAGAGTTCCTCAAGGTAGAAAGGAAAGGGTAACCTAGAGTCAACCTCAGGGAATTCTGTTTGCTCTACTTTGATAATCAGTTTTTCTCCTCACATCAAAAGAGCTACAAGCTAGGTGGTGTCACTGAGTTTGAGGCTAGCCTGGGCTACATAGCGAGACCTGTCTAAAACAAAAGACAGAACAAAATGGCTATAGACCCTACTATCTGTTCCAATGATATTATCTAAGTGTACTTTAGAACAAATAATATGGTACACTAAACAGGGATGTGAAATGCAAGTTTACCGTTACCTTGTTCTGTGAAGTTACCATTCATAGCAAACATGGCCTTCCCGAAGCACCTTGCCAGCAGAGGGCACTGCCGCTGCTTTGGCGCAGTCCACTTCCAGTGGGGAAGTCAACTGCAACCAGAGATATGGAGCCTTTCTACCAGACAGCACTGAGAACCACCCTCAGAAGGAAAGACCAGCCGTGCTTCCCACCATCCAATGACAGGTGAGTCGTCTACCAATAACCTCATAAATAGGGTGAAGTGACAGTTTTCCAAGGAGAAGATGTCCCAGTAACAGCAGGTCAGAAGACCAGCACTATTCTACTCGTGCTCTGCATGAGGGCCTTCAGTGGCTTTGGGTGTTTGTCACTTTTGCCATTTCTGGTGCTCCTCAGAGATGAGTAATGGCAGTGTCTTAATGAGGAAGAACAGACAGCTGAGGACATCTCACAGCTGACATATACTTCTGACCACGAATTTTCACCTTGAATCTTTTATATTTTGAGATAGGGTCTCGCTATGGAGTCTGGGCTGGTTTTGAACTTGCAATCTTCCTGTCTCAACCTCCTGAGTGCTAGGAATAGAGGCATATACTACTGCATCCTGCTTTCACCTTGGATCTTTTTTTTTTTTTTTTTTTTGTGGGTACCGGGGGGTCGACCTCAGGACCTCGCGCGCCAGCAGGCGCCCGTGCCACTGAGCGATATCACCGGCCCCTTTTTCGTATGTGGGATCCGGGAGTCGAACTCGGGCCCTCGCACTTGCCGGGCAGGCACTTAAGCCGCTGAGCCATCTCACCGGCCCTTCACCTTGGATCTTGACGGGCCTGAAAGTGGTCCAAGATCAAAACAGTGTGGTCGGGCCGGTGAGATGGCTCAGCGGCATAAGCGCCTGCCCGGCAAGTGCGAGGTCCTGAGTTCGACTCCCGGAACCCACATAAAGGAAAAAAAGGGCTGGTGATATCACTCAGTGGCACAAGCGCTTGCCCGGCAAGCGCGAGGTCCTGAGGTCAACTCCCCGTACCCACATAAAAACAAACAAACAAACAAACAAACAAAAAAACAGGGTGGTCTACCTTTCAGGTGGCTTCTTGTGTATTCAGTGGCACCATGAGATGCAAAAGTTCCACCTTGGTGCAGCTTATAATAATCAAGACAGGCATGCCAAGGAGTTAGAAGGAACCATCTAGCAGCTAAACAACCAAAAAGGATAAACAGGGAAAGGGGTGCCATGGCACAGCACCCCAGGTCTATCCACAGGAGGAGACATGCTTTCTGGTAATCCAGCAGTAAAATCTATCAGTCCTTAAAAACCTTAGAGCCAGGCATGGTGGCACACCCCTGTAATCCCAGCACTCAGGAGGCTGAGGCAGGAGAATCACCATGAGTTCAAGGCCAGCCTGAATAACATAGTAAGACTGTCTCAAAAAACCAAAACCAACCAAACAAAAACCAAAAAAACAAAACAAATAAACAACAAAAAAACCCACCTTAGATCAGTTTATTTATTCAACTTATTTAGCTTTAGAGCAGTTTAAACAAATAGATACAGAGCCAGTTGTGGTGGCATATGCCTGTGGTCATAGCTACTTGGGAGGCTGGGACAGGAGATCTCTTGAGCCTGAGAATTTGATTTTGGCTTTTTGTTTGTTTTGGGACAGGGTCTTGCTACATACCCCAGGGTGGACTTGACCCTAAGAGTTCGAGACCAGCTTGGGCAACACGGTGAGACCCTGTCTCAAAAAACAGCCAGGTAGGGCCGGTGAGATGGCTCAGCGGCTTAAGCGCCTGCCCAGCAAGCGCGAGGGCCCGAGTTCGACTCCCGGATCCCACATACGAAAAAGGGGCCGGTGATATCGCTCAGCGGCACGGGCGCCTGCTGGCGCACGAGGTCCTGAGGTCGACCCCCCGGTACCCACCAAAAAAAAAAAAAAAAAAAAAAAAAAAAAAACAGCCAGGTATAGTGGCACACACCTGCAATCCCAGCACTTGGGCTACATAATGAGCTCAAGGCAGTCTGAACTATATAGCAAGACCCTGTCTCAAAAGAAAAAAAAAATCATAATGCATACACAGGCTGTTTTAAGGGCATAGCTAAATTTCTGCCTTCTGTTTAAGTCAACACAGAATGGTCAACCTAAGGTTATCTCAGGACACTGCTTTCTCTAAGTAAACTTTGTATGATAAGGATCTACTTCAGACACTGAAAGCAGTCTGCCCCTGTTGTGTGCTCCCAATCAGAGGGATACTGCAATAGAGTGTCCCACCAGGAGGTGGCTAGAGATGATCAATTAGAGCTGACTTAATGACCAACTCAGCAGCTCCACACAAAAATGAGACAAGAAGTCCCACTGGCTGTACTTCAGTGCAGTGTTAAAGCTGCCCTCCCCAAGGCCAATACAAGGTCAGCTATAGGGTGTGTCTGGTGGCTGGACCACACCCGGACATGGCTGGTATCTGAGAACTTGGAGGTAGATTCTTAGAGAATCTAAGCAGACTCTGTCCCTAGCCCTTTGGTCAATGCTTTTAGGTTTGGATGAAGATTGTTAAACCTTCAGGCCAATCCTCAAGATGTTTAATTCTGACATTGATATAATAAAGATTGAAAAGAATATGGACTGCTGTAAATCTAAAAATATTTCAGAACAAAAAGTTTATTAAAAATTATGCCATACGATTGAGGAAAAAGTGGGCAAAAAACAAGAAGGTAAAATTCAGTAGAGATAAAGGTGAAATCCAGCCCTTGGGTTTAAAGCATTTGCCCAGCAGGTTGGCAAGGCATACAGGGAAGGTGGGAGCTTTAACTGATCATATGCGCAGTGCTGAAGCCACTTGTTGGATCAGTTTTGTTCCCACACTAGTCTTGGCTACCTTTAAATAGTATGCTCAGCAGTCTTGGGCAACAGAGATACTGTCTGCTAATATCTATGAGGGTGTGACAGAGGGTAGGCCTCCTCCAGAGCTCAAGGAAGCCTGCCAAGAGGCTGAAGCTAATTCCCACCTGCATGGCCATATTTAATAATGACCCTGGTTCCAGCACTACACTCAGCTCTAATGAAGTACTGGGTAGTCACAAGAGGTGACTAGATAAAGGAAGTCAGCTGAGACATGTTGAGAGCCACTTAACTTCTGTCAATAGGAGGCCAAGCTAAAAAAACACTTAAGAATCCAGTATGCAGGCCTATCATCAAGTATTGTTTTATAAGGGGCTGCCCAACCCTGCTTCAGATATAAGGGCCAACTCTATTCCTTTAGCCAGTAACAACTCCAAGTCAGCGCACGGCAATTGAGCCATTTGTAGGCAAGCTACTTCTGCAGGGAAGAAGGTCTGTAATAGCTGTAAGATATTTAAATGTAACAATAAACCAGTCACTTGAGCCACAAGAGGAATAGCGGGCACAATGCAGGCATACGTACGTTCCCTTCTGTGCCTCACCTGGTCAGTCAGCTGTCTCCTTGATGGGTTGGTCTCCTCAAGGACATGAGCCCAGAGTTCGGGATCCTTCCTGTGTACCAGGTAGCGGGCCTCACTTTTGAACAGAGAGCTCTCATTGCAAACCTGAAATGAGCACACTGGTGTGTAACTCCAAGCAGACAATGGTGGCACACCTCAGTGAGTAACCTCTCCCTGCTACTTGTATGGATAGCAGGAACCCAGGCGAGATGTTGTACTTTAACGAGTGATGAACAGCATCCCATACTGTTAACATGGCACTCCTCAGAGACAAAGTATCTCAAAATGCCCCTTTCTAAGTTTGCAGGATCATAGTCATCAACCTTCTGTGATGATGGACATACTCTGCATCTTGTGCTATCTGAGTCACCACCACTAGCCACAGGAAGCTCCTAAGGATTTGAAACATGGTGTGGTTGGGAACTAAATTTTTAATTTTAATTTAAGTACTCACATGTAGCTAGCTCCAAACCGCCTCTAAAGTGTTATCAGAATAGCCCAGAACAGGTATAAAACTGCACACACACTGCAATGTTTCAAGGCCTATGAAATTTAAAATGTGCTTCCACTAACTGATTTTGAGATCCTTCTCTGAATATTATATCTTTAAGCCATCACTTATCCACTGGGATATTTCTTTTCTTTTCTTTTTTTTTTTTAATGTGAGTACTGGGAGTTGAACTCAGGACCTCGTGTTTGCCAGGCAGGCGCTTACGCCGCTGAGCCCTCTCACCAGCCCGGGATATTTCAATGTGTAAGGCATTTGCTAAGTCTCGGTAAGAATCATATCCATTGAGTACCAGATACAGGGTGGAGTGATTTGTGTGTCTGCAAAGGTAACATGGGCTGCTGCCTGTGTGTGCAAGACAGGAGGTAAGAGCAGGCTGGCACAGTGCCTACTGCACATCACAGCCCTCTCTTGGACAGAAAAGACCTGAATGAGCACCTCTTACCCAGTTAAACTTGGTCTTACCAAAAGAACATACTGCCTCATAGCACAGACGAGTGCTAAGAGCTCAAAGAGGTTATTAAACTGTGCTTTAATAAAAAGGTGGCAAATTAAGCCAAAAAGTGGCTTAGTGGTATCAAACTAAGGAAACATCCCAGCTTTATAAAAACCAGTTCCTCAGAGCCTGCCAGGTGAGAGGCTATGTCCAGTCAGCCCTCCTGTCATTTTGTCTAAAAACTAGGGCATGCTTCACACGCACACCTAACACACGCCATCCCTGGCTGCTGAGTATTTATTTACCCAGGGCTCTGAGGTGCTGGGGACAAACAGGCAAACACACACACAAGGAGCTTACAGTTCAACAAACATTAGATTCAACCACATGAGATTTCTGGATTTTTACCTCCAATGGTTAAGCACCAATAGTTCATATGGCTCAACCTACACACATAATTATGTATATGCAGATCCAACCTGGGAAGACGTTGGCAGGAGACTAGGCAAATGTTTCAAGGCCAGCAATGGCCAGGGGGTTGGGAAGAGATGGGGAGGGCATGTGAGGAGCTGTCTTAGGGAGCCCTTGGGACAAGGAGCAATGGGGGAATGCAGACTACTCCAGGTTGGGGTAGCAAGAAAGGAAGCTGACTGAGTCAATGTGGGGAAGGAGAGTCCCCAGAGGTGGTCTTGGGTCAGGCTAGAGTTCAATTTTGCCCTCAAGTCCCAAGGTAACATTGAGGACACTAAGCAGAGAGGTGATGGGTCAGATTCGGGGCCAAATCAGCCTACAGACATAATTCATACAAACATGCCATGAGCAGGTCACAGAAAAGTGTCAGAATTACAGAGCAACTGAATGCATGGAAATGGACCTTATGTCCTGCCGCCTCTGGGTACACAGAGAGACCTGGTCAGCCCCCATAGGCACAATTTGGATGCCTGTCCCATGAGTCCAGAGCAACATGGGCAGTCGAGCATACAAGGGTATCTGTTGCCCACCTTAATGAGCTCGAGGTCACACTTCCCCCGCTCATAGGCAACACAGGCCAGATGTGGGTCCCGCTTCTCACAGTACTGGCCCACCACTCTGCTGTCGTAGTAGGCATTCTCTCTCAAGAAGCGCTCGGGGTTGTTGTTGCTGTCAATGTAGATTTTGGCCACTGCACTGTGAATGGCAGGCTCCTCACAGCCTTCATGAATCCGGGACTCCAACCAGGGAAGTAACAACTTTAGCCTTTGAAAGAAAGCAAATAACACAAAGTCTCAAGGCTACCACTGGAAACTTCAGGGTAACTCCTAGGTTCTGAGGGTTGATTTTTTATTTTTTGTTTTTTGGCAGTACTAGGGATTAAATTCAGAGCCCCCACATGCTAGGCAATTGTTATACCCTTTTTTTTTTTTAATGTGGGTACCGGGGGTTGACCTCAGGACCTTGCGCTTACCAGCAGGCGCTTATGCCGCTGAGCCATCTCACCGGCCCGCCTTTTTAAAATTTAATTTTGACAGAGTCTTGATAAGTTGGCCAGGGTGACCTCAAACTTATGACCCTTCTGCCTCAGTCTCCCAAGTAGCTGGAATTATAGGTGTATGACACTATACCCAGCTTGTGAGGTGATTCTTAAAACAAAACAAAACGAAACAGAACAAAACAAAATATCACTCCATTAAATTTAGGTTGTTCCAGGGATCAAGAGAGACATGGGTTCCAAAATTGATTTCAACTATTGTTTTTCCCCAGGGTCCTTAGCACCAATAGCATCCCTTGACCTAAGGATGATCCTTGATCTACAATGTGTGCACGAAAGACCAGCCACAGAGATGGTACTAGAGCCCGGAGACCCAGCTGATGGCATCTTAGAGAAATGCAGAATCCAGAGGTAAGAGAAGACACCAAGTAAGGATACCTTACCTGTTTCTTTTTTCTACTTCAGCCACCAGTTCATCAGTAGAGAACTGTCCTCTTACCACAACGATTAGGTTTTTAATTACTTCTTCAAAACAATCCACGTCAAGCAGCCCTCCAACCACAGCTGGGAGCCGGCTAGGGTTAACCTAGAACAGTCAAGGTGGGAATTTCAGTGCTGCAGACACAGGACACTGTAGAAGGCCCCTAAGACTTGGACACTGTGGGTAAAAATCTGTTTAGAACTGAAAGGTATTTCACCAAACTTCATATGTCAAAGCCCTAATCCCCAATAAGACAGTATTTGGAGACAGGGTGAATAAAGATGTAACTAATGCTGAGGGCGGGGCCATAATTCCATAGGCCTAGTGTCCCTATAAGAAGTGCATGTGCAGAGGAAAGGCCATCTGAGGACACAGTGCCCAGGTGACCATTCGCAAGCGTAAAAGCCCTACCAGAAGACAACCTTGCCAGCAACTTATTCTTGGACTTCTGGCCTATAGAACTTCGAGAAATAAATTTCTTTAAGCCACACAGTCTGTGGCATATTATTCTTGCAGCTTGAGAAGATTAATATACTGCCCTTCCAAGTGACAGTCTCTAAAATATTCAGGGGGAAGAGGCGATCTTTAGGTGCCACTCTTGGAGCCCACAGTGGCCCTCCCATCGGTACCTTCTGAACGTAAATCTCAATGTACTTCTGCAGGTTGTTGCGATATAAGTAGAGTACGAGATCGTGGACAAAGTCAAAGCGATCACACACGATGATGAGGGGCAGCTGGTCTGTGAGCTTGGCCTCCTGAGGGTTGGAAAGCACAGAACAAGTAAGGTAGCAAGGACCCCCTAGAGCCAGCCCCAGGTCCACATCCCAACACGGGACAGCACTGTCTGTGTAACAGGGATCCTGTTGGGGGATAAGGCTGGCAGCTAAGGCATACACTTTGGGGGATACAGTATTTGCTTTGGGAAACAAGTGGGGAAAGGTACTAGTGTTTGGTTAAAAAGAGAACTCCGCTAAATTTGACAGTAACTTTCCAAATCTATACAAATCCAAGGATCTTTTGGTTTAAGACAGTGGTGGTGAACCTGTGGCATGTGTGCCTTAGTGGGCTGTTTGTATCACTGAAAGCTCTAAAAGGTTCACCATCACTGGGTTAAGGCAAACGGCTTACTATGTACAGCCCAACACAGACCAGGCGGCCTTCAAAAATAGAAAGCCTAGCCTGGTGTGGTGGTGCAGGGTTGTAATCCCAGCACTTGGGAGGCTGAGGCAGGAGGATCACTACAAGTTCAAGGCCAGCCTGGGCTACATAGTGAGTTCAAGGCCAGCCTGAACTACATAGTCAGACCTTGTCTAAAAACAAAAACAAAAACAAAAAAACAGAACAGAAAGCCTGAAGTAAGGGCTGCCTTTCCAGGGAGCAGCCACAGGTTGTGATGGCAGGGGGCACCCTCTGTACAGGCTCAGTCCCCGGATCATAGTGGCACCCTGTCAGGAGTGCCAGCAGGCCACCACAATCATGCCTCCCCATTTGGACTCATACATAGATTATATTTTTCAGGTTCCCTGAAAATATGCGGCCTTATTTTCTCCAACGGTACATGAACCAAAGCAATACCAGCCACCTGCAGGCCTCAGCTATTAAAACCACCTGTGGTATTGCTCTGTACTTTTCCCTTCCAGTTGCCACGAAGTCAACATTTAAGACACACTGCACGAGATGGCTAAGCAGCCATGTGCCTGGTGTTTGAAGGATAGGCAAGAAAAACTGCCCCACTCATTCCAACAGCCAACCAGGACTGCTGCATGGGAGACAAGCAGACTTCTTGTTCTTCATGGCTCTAGCACTGAGTGGTCTCTTTGTCACTGCACCTCCCTGAGGCTAATCAACAGGGGCACACTAGGGATATTGCTGAAATACAATGCAGCAACTCCCTCCACTCACGCGCTGGGTAACAAGAGTACAGACAGCTTGGTGCTTCTTTCCACAATGTTTTTTTCTTCTATGAACCTCAGACCTTAGGTGGAGCTCTGCACTGGGGACTAAGGAAATGCTGTCTGGACAAACCCAGCTTTCTGCCTCTTAGGACAGTTGGCTATAGTATGCCCACCTCTGCTACCTGTGAGAGCAGCTTGTGGAGGGAGGTGTTCCTGGACGCACCTTCAGGAAGTTCTTCACCAGCTCTGGGTTATAGCAGCTGCTCTCACGGCATATCCTCTCCACCTCCTTGATTTGCCCTGTCTTGCAGGCAGCCTGAATGTACTTCAGATGCACATCTGGGTCTTGGCTGAAGTTCACAATTGAGCCCAGGAAGTAGAAGAGGCCTATGAAGAGAGATTGTTCCATGTTTGCCCTCCTAACATTTACCTGCCTTCTCCATGACTGCTGCCCACCTTCCCTTGATGGCCGAGGCTGCATTGACCCTGCTCCACATCCCAGTACCCATGGCCTGCTCACACCTCTTCACCCACATGAAGTTCTGCCCTGGCTCCCAAAAACAGACCTAATCTGTCCCCAGTAAAGCCGTTCACCTGTAGCACTCTTTCTGGTGTGATGACCACAGAAGGAAAAGGAAGGTAACTGCTGAACATATACCATGAAGTGTCAGCCCCTCCTCTGGGTCTGTCACTCAGGAGAGAACAAAGGAGCTGCCCTCTCAGGTCTGCCTGTATCAGACACTAGGCCCTTCCACTAGTACCCGGGACAAACCGTACAGGATTTGAAATAAATTCTGTCCTAGGCTGTGCTGCAGACACACAGGTCTTCACACAGACTTCAGGAATACAAGGGGGATTCTAAGTCGCCCCACCCCAATGCAAACCAATCTGATTTCTTTCTGTGGAAACACCTGAGAGGTTACTGAAATTCAGTAATATGCATGAGACAGTAGTATCAGTCTTCCCTTGACTGAGCAGCTAGCAGCATCTAGGAAAGCAGGTGCAGTAGCAAGGTGGGGGAGCTGCACAGTTTACCTTCATAACTCTTGAAGGATTCAAAGAGCTCCATGAGGGACTGTGTGCCCAGCTGCTCATGGTACTTGGAGGCCACCTGCACACACAGCTGAAGATTCTGTCTGATGTTAGCAGACAGCATGGCATGAAGACATTCCAGAGAGTCCTCCACTGACAAGGAGCCAAAGAAGTTGACGAGCCACTGGGAACAAACAAGGAGTCTGTATGCAGCTGTGCACAACTGTAAATGCCACTAACACTGGGGACATAACTAGGTCATCAGGCTTTGCTCCATTCCAAGTGTCACAAATGCAAAGAATTTCTACTTAACAGGACTGAAAAGCAACCATCTATCATGGTGAAAAGTGGGAGCAAGGAGTACACTTGGGATAAGATACAAACCTAAACTATTCATCCTGGAAGAGTCATAGTTAATATCAAAACTGTTTGGTAAATGGAAATACAAGAGCTGGTCTAGCTTTTGCTAATGGTTTCAGAAGTGCTAACAGGTTGTCAGTGTTAAAATATTATCTCTATTCCCCCTGTTAGACTAAGTCAGAGGTGGGAATTTGGGGAAAAAGTGACATGGGTCCTAGACACACTGCTGGGCAGGTGATGTCTGTCTGAACTCTTGGCAGAAAAGCATGGCAGGCCCACACCTGGCCCCAAAATCCCAAATAGATATTGAGAGCATGTGACACAAAGGACCACACAGACACTAGCCACAAGGGAAGTGCCCCAGGGATATACTATACCTCAGGATTGAGGAGGTGAGTATGGACCACAGCCCTCTTGATGTCATAGAGGTCAGTGTAGTGCTCCAGCGCCCGCTGCAGGAGACCTGCCTTCTCACAGAGCTGGGCAATGTGGGCCCGATCGTAATGTGTAAACATCTGATTTCCAAGGATGGCATCTGCAACCTGTGAAACAGCAACTTCCGTGAGAAAGCCTGATGGTGACAATAACTTTTTAATTGCAGCTGCTCCACCATACCCCCTAGGTAGGGTGCAGCTCTGGAACCATTGCTCATGGGGTGCTGACCACATCCATGCTTCCACAGCAGAAGCAGCAACGTTGCCAAGTCCTTTAGCAGAGCCATCCTTCAAGTCATCTGAGGCCCTTTGTGTAAGGGTCAGTCCTCCCACGTTGTAGAGCTGGCTTGGCCCACAATGCTGAAGATGGGCATGTAAGTAATGCTGAGGCCTGGGATTACTCCAGACCCATGTTGCAGCTCTTAAGCAATCACATATTTTATAAGGTTATCTATGGCAAGATCAATGTGAAGGATCAATGTGAAGTGTATCAAGCTATCCTTTAATGTGCTCAACCTTCAGACAAGGAACAGTCAGAATTAGATTTGAAAGTAACAAATCATATTTGTGTTCACTAGACTTGCTATTGAGTTAAAGGCAGAATTATGAGTGCTTGAAAAACACTCCTGGAAGTAATTTTACTTTTTATAATTAATTTTTTGCAGTACTGGAGATTAAACCCAGGGTCCTGCTAAGTCACTAAATTGCTCAGGCTGAGCTTGAATTTGAAATCTTCTGCCTCAGCTCCCAGAGTGCTGGGATTACAGGCATGCACCACCATGTCTTCTGCTGCTGTTTATTTTTTTAAGGTGATTCACCCTCGTTATGTTCCCTAGGCTGCCCTGAACTCCTGTGCTCAAGTGATCCTCTTGTTTCAGTCACCCAAGTAGCTGGAACTACAGGTGTATGCCACTGCACTAACTCCTGGAAAGAATTTTGATGAGGCTTAATACTATCTCAGTAAGAACCTTGTGGGAGCCGGTGTGGTGGCGCACACCTATAATCCCAGCACTCGGGAGGCTGAGGCAGGAGGATCACTATGAGTTCCAGAGAGTCCTCCACTGACAAGGAGTCAAAGAAGTTGACAAGCCACTGGGAACAAAGGAGTCAGCTCTGCACAACTGTAAATGCCACTAACACTGGGTCATTAGGCCTTGCTCCATCCTAAGTGTCACAATGTAAAGAATTTCTACTTAACAGGACTGAAAAGCAACCATCAATCATGGTAAAAAGTGGGAGCAAGGAGTACACTTGGGATAAGATACAGACCTAAACTATTCATAGCCTGGGCTACACAGTGAGTTCAAGGCCACCCTGAACTACATAGCAAGATCTTGTCTCAAAAACAAACAAACAGGATCGGTGAGATAGCTCAGCGGTATAAGCACCTCCCTGACAAGCGCGAGGTCCTGAGTTCAACTCCTGGTACCCACATACGAAAAAAGAGCCAGTGATATTGCTCAGCAGCACAGGTTCCTGCTGGCGCATGAGGTCCTGAGTTTGACCCCCCATACCCACAAACAAACAAACAAACAAACAAAAAAAAAAAAAAAAAAAACTTTGTGGGATAAGAATGAATGTCAACATACCAACCCTGCAGCCTTGCAGAGTCATCTCACTGTTTATCTCTAACCTGTAGCTAGTCCTGACAAGACATATTCCTGGGTGCCTTCACCTGCAGCCCAGTATCTTTCCTACCCCTTCTAGGACAGATGTAAGACACTGACCCAGCGTGGGGCTGGACACACAGCTGACACCACACTGCTCCAGTGCTACATACACACATGGTTCCCCGTGGAATTAACGATCAACTCAAGTCCTAAGCTTCAGAGCAGCTCACACTTACCTGCTTTCCCTGTCCTTTGTTTGCTTCTGATCTTTCCTCAGTATCCTCTTGTTTTTTAATATCTCCCCTTTATTAGACCAACAATGTATTTTTTTTTTTTTTTGTGGGTACCGGGGGTCGACCTCAGGACCTCGCATGCCAGCAGGCGCCCGTGCCGCTGAGCGATATCACCGGCCCCTTTTTTCGTATGTGGGATCGGGGAGTTGAACTCGGGCCCTCGCGCTTGCCAGGCAGGCGCTTACGCCGCTGAGCCATCTCACCGGCCCCCAACAATGTATTTTTGAGAATTCTGTTTTTGTGTTTATTTTTAGGGACAGTGTCTCAATAAACAGTCCATGCCGGCCTTGAACTTGTAACCCTCCTGCCTCAGTTTCCCAAGGGCTCAGATTATAGGCGCACATCACGAGAGTGGTTTGTTTTAGAGAATTTAGACAGCACAGATGAGCAAAGACAGAAGCATCACCCAGTGCCCATCATCCAGAGAAGACTGCCTCACTGTTTTGGGCACTGTGCCCTCACTGTGCCCAAATGCTTGCTTACCCCTTGGGGTATAGGTGCTCCTTGGGGTCTGACTCTTGAGTTTCTGAGTGGTGTTTGGTGTCTACTACATATAATCACCAAGTCATGAGAGTCCAAATACACCAAAGAGTAAATTAACATAGCTTTTATTTTCTTGAGGTATGATATGACCCACTTAGCAGCTGACTTGTAGATTTGAATAAACTGAGGTAATAAAAAAAATTAACATACTCTTTCCTAATTTTAAGGCAATACATGATTATTAAGGAAAAAACAAGACAGATAAATGAAGAATAAAGTAAATTTCTATAATCTTATCAATGTATAAAAACTCTGATTAAAAGAAGCTGATATAAATTCCTCTACATTCCTTTTCTGTACTATGTATATACCTCCAAATTTAACCAAAAATAGCATATACATGTAATCTGATCCTAACTGCCTCCCCACACCTTTCAGGCAGAAAAATGATCCCCATCACAGTAAGATACCACTGTTCCCATTAAAATAGGTATTATTTAAGAAAAAAGTGTTGGAAAAGACATAGAGAAACTGGAACCCTTATGCATTGCTGTTGGGAATATAAAATGGTGAAGCCTTTTGGAATATAGTACGGTGGTTCCTCAAAAAGTTAAACTTAGAATTACCATATGATCCAGCAATTACACTTTTGGGTATATATCGAAAAAAAATTAAAAGCTGAGTCTTAAAGAAATACTTATACATCCATGTTCACAGCAGCACTATTTACATTAGCCAGGAGGTAAAACAACCCATGTAGCCATCAACAGATGAATGGATAGATAAAATATAATATATACATACAATTGAATACTATTCAGTCTTAAAAACAATTTTTGAGCCAAATGTGGTGGCGCACGCCTGTAATCAGAGCCAGGAGGCTCTGGCAGGAGGATTGCCATGGATCTGAGGCCAGCCTTGGCTATACAGTGAGTTCAAAGTCAGCATGAACTATATAGTGAGACCCTGTCTCAAAAAGCCAAAAAATTTTTTTTAAAATTTAAAAAGTTGGAATTTTTGTTGGGTGTAGTGGCATATGCTTGTAACCTCAGCACTCAGGAGGTTGAGGCAGGAGAATCTTGAGTTCAAGGCTAGTCTGGACTACATAGTAAGAACTTGTCTCAAGAAAAAAGAAAGAAAAGAAATTTTTAACACATGCTATGATATGGGTGAACCTTGAAAATAAGATGCTAAATAAAACCAAGCCAAATAAAAAGATAAATATTTTAAGCTTACATTTTTATGAACTAACTAGAATAGCTACTTTTACCGAAACAGAGAGTAGAATGCTGGTTGACAGAATACCGGGGACAAGAGGGAATAGAGAGTTACTGATAGCGGTTACACAGTTCTTTTCTAGGATGATGAAAAATTCTAGAAATAGCTGGGAATGGTGGTACATGCCTTTTACCCAACTACTTGGGAGGCTGAGGCAGAAGAACTGCCAAGTTCAAGGCAAGCCTGGGCAACTTGAGACCCTGTCTCAAAACAAAATACAAAAGGACTGAAAATGTATCTTGTTAGTAGAGTACTTGCTGACCACGGATGAGATTCTGGGTTCAATCCCCAGTACCAAAAAAAAAAAAAAAAAGTTCTGGAAATACATAGTGGTGATGGTTATACAATTTTGTGAGTGTTTTTAATGATACTGCATTGTACATTTAAAAATTGTTAGCCGGTGAGACGGCTCAGCGGCTTAAGCGCCTGCCTTGCAAGCGCGAAGGCCCGAGTTCGACTCCCGGAACCCACATACGAAAAAGGGGCCGGTGATATCGCTCAGCGGCACGGGTGCCTGTTGGTGCGCGAGGTCCTGAGGTCGACCCCCCGGTACCCACAAAAAAAAAAAAAAAAAAAAAAAAAAATTGTTAGAATGATAATCTCTGCTATAGATATTTATCACAAAGAAAACTGGAAAAAAGGAAGAGATGATTTCCCTGATTGAAACTGTTTCCATGAAAGTCTTCCACTACGACTTCTGGAGAACCTGATAGGAAGTCACAGAGAACGTCCACTGAGTGGTGGACACACAGCTGACACCACACTTGCTCCCACTTTTTACCACACCCAGATGAACCCTTTGTGAAATCATAGCCCACTTGAACCCTGTACTCAGGTGTGCACAGCCCACATAGAGGTGCAGCAGGTGTTCTGCTCCTTGGTGTTAGCCTAGAGATGTCACTTGCCTGGGGTGCGTGGATCAGATTCATCTCTAATAGCCGAGTCTGGAGGTGCCCCTCAGCTGGGTGATTATTCTTCAAGACATCCAACAAGAAGGACGTACACTGCTGAATTAAACTGTTTTCCATGAAAATGTCCACAATCTGCAAAGATCCAAGCCACGTTTTCATTAAAAGGAAGCAGTGTTTTATTTTCCTATTGAAATAGTTCCTGAAATAGAATCTCATTTAGAAATTCAATAATTAGTTCCCTCCTTTGCATTTTTTTTATGTCTTCAAAATTCAAGAAATTCACAACCATTATTCATTAAAAGGTAATTTTGTGAAATCACATCACTGATGTCATCCTCATGAATAGGACAAGTTACTGTAGTGGATTAAATCGTAACTTTTTATAATGTGAGCAAGCAGAATCCTCTGAAGTGACACAAGTAATCAAATAACAATTAATCAAACCTACAGATAGCCCCCTGTTGTCTGGTCCACATACCATCATTATTCAGGCACAAATGGGAAAATGCCAACATTTACTCAGACATTAATTATTAAAGTTAAATGGACATTAAATAATACATAGCCTTAACAGGAGAAGAAATATAGGTAATAAATTTAGCAACTGTATAATTGTTTTCATACTTAAAGTACAAAAGGAAAGTTTAAAAAAATTTATGAAATGTAATCAAGATTTAAACTGGAGATTTCTTTCCCATTAAGAGCTAAGTAAATTGACTCAAAATTCTTATTTGCAATCAGTAAAATATCTGCAAATTTACCAATGTATAAATCCAATATAATTGCACTTATTATTTCTAGGCAGGTTGTTAATTTTGTTGCCCTGCTTTAAGCTTTGTTACACACCTACATTATAGGTGTTCCTTAAAAGTTCACTGAAAGTTACTTGATATGTGTTTATACCTAAATACTAAATAAGTTACACTAAACAGACTGGTGTTCGCATAAATCCAGGGCAGGCAGACACCTACAAAAGGCAAATCTGAGTGACTTGACAGCATCCGCCTTGGTGCTCAGGCAGGGTTCAGGCTGTCTGTCATAAGGAGGTAATAAGGCAGGAACAGGATGATGCGAAGAATGGGCCACCATGCTCAAATGACATCCTCACACCCTGCCACCAATCGCTATTTCAAAAAACAAAACCCTTACAACTGGACGCACAAGTCCTTCAACATATTTCAAACAAAAGGAAACTAGGTATGGTGGTACACATCCATAAACCCAGGACTCCGGAGGCTAAGGATTGAGAGTTGGAGCCCAGCCAGGGCAATTTAGCAAGATCTGTAGCTCAGTGCGAAGACCCTGGATCCAATCCCAGGTACTATGAAAGACAGACAGAGGGAGAGAGAGAGGGAGAGGGTTCGAGAGAGAGGGAGAAGGAGAGAGAGGGAGGGGGGAGGGGGAGAGAGAGAGAGAGAAAGGGGAGATCTTTTTTCTTTTCTTTTCTTTTCTTTTTTTTGGTGGGTACCGGGGGGTCGACCTCAGGACCTCGTGCGCCAGCAGGTGCCCGTGCCGCTGAGCGATATCACCGGCCCTTTTTCCGTATGTGGGTTCCGGGAGTCGAACTCGGGCCCTCGCGCTTGCCAGGCAGGCGCTTAGGCCGCTGAGCCATCTCACCAGCCCCTCTTTTCTTTTCTTTTTTTTTTTTTTTGAGACAGGGTCTCACTATGTAGTGCAGGCTGGCCTTGAATTCGCTTATGTAGCCTAGGCTGGCCTTGAACTCACAGTGATCCTCTTGCCTCAGCCCCCTGAGTGCTGGGATTACAGGCGTGCGCCACCATGCCTGGCTGGAAATCTTCTGATGGCTCTAAAAAGGCATACAATATTGACCCCAGCAGGTTGTGCTCACCTGGTTGATGTTGGCCAAAGGCTCTTCACCCTGCGCCAGCATTTGGGAAAACTGCAGACCCTGTTCGGGACTGATCCTCATCACACTTCTCAGCAAAAAGATCCAATCTGGGGCATATCCAACCTGGAAGTGAGGAAACACTAATCAGAAAAAGTAACTCAAATAGACCACGTTCATAGCAACACTAGAGACCTTAACACAGCCAAAGAAATGGAAATCCTGCAAAGTGAGCTGTCACACCACAACGGAGTGAAACTAGAAACCCATAGCAGAAACATATGTACTTAGAATACAAGTACTTTTTTTTTTCCTCTTTCTTTCTTCCTATTATCTGTCTTTTATTTCATACCTTATTTATTTATTTATTTATTTATTTATTTATTTACTTATTTATCTTCATGGTACCGGGAATCAAACTCATGACCCCGCGCTTGCCAGGCAGGTGCTGTGCCACTGAGCTATCTCCCCAGCCCTCATACCTTATTTATATATTAACTTTTTCATATAAGGGAAACCATGTGATATTTAAGCTTGTGTGTCTGATTTACTTCACTTAACATTATGGTCTCAAGGTGCATCAATTTTTCTACAAATGCCTTAAGTTTATCTTTCTTTATAGCAGAGTAGTATTCCAGTATATCACATTTTCTTTATCCATTTATCTGTTGATAGGCATATAGGCTGTTTCCAAGATTTAGCTATTACAAATTGTGCTGCTATAAGTGTGGGAATGGATACATCACTGTGGCATGATGTTTTTAAGTCTTTTGAGAAGATACATAAAAGGGGCATAGCTGGGTCAAATGGAATTTCTATTTTTAATTTTTTCAGGAGTCTCCATACTGATTTCCATAGTGGTTGTATCAGTTTACACTCCGACCAACAATGAAAAGGGTTCCTTTTTCCCACACCTTGCCAGCATTTGTTATTGGTTAATTTATTGATAGTAGCTATTCTTTCTGGGGTGAGACAGAATCTTAATGTTGTTTTAATTTGCATTTCTCGAATGGCCAGCAATGTTGAATATTTTTTCATGTATTTATTAGCCAACTATATTTCTTCAGCTTTCAACTCCATCTCCATTTGGGGGATGGAGCGCAGGGTATCGTTTAGTGCTAGGCCCCACATTAACCCAGCTGCAAACATGACAATCTCCGGCTGGCTGGTTGTCTGCCACCAGACCCAGTGCTGGCTCCCTGCCTGACAAGGAAGTCATAGACCTTTTCTTAGCCAACCAGTGCCGGGTCCTCAGCACTAACAACTCTTGCACACCAAAATACTTACATAGGAAGTATTTTATAAACTCCACATACGGCAACTGCTCACCCACAGTCCAACACCAACACTTAAACATCCATTACCTTTTTGGCATAGAGCACAATTTTCTGGAATTGGCCTGTTTCTGCAAAACACTGGATAACTTTGCTTGGCACATCTGCCCGAAGGTATACACTCAGAGCGAGCATAGGGTCTGAAGTTTTCACCAAATCTCCCAGCTCCTCTGAACACTCCAGCTGTGCATGGCAAAGGAAAAGGCACAGTTAGGACCCAAAGAGTACTCTGCCTGTGACCTTGTTTTCAATCTTTGATGGGGGTTGTAATTTCACAATCATTTTACCTTTTCTTTACTTTTTTTTTTTTCATTTTTTGAGACAGGGTCTTGCTATATAGTTCAGGCCAGCCATGAACTCAACTATGTAGCCCAGGCTGGCCTTAAACTTGCAGCGATCCTCCTGTCTCAGCTTCCCTAGTGCTGGAATTACAGGTGTGTGCTATCACACCTAGCCATTTGTTTTGGTTTTTTGAGCCAGGTCTCACTACATAGTTCAGGCTGGCCTTGAACTCTCTAGGTAGCCCAGGCTGGCCTTGAACTTGCAACCAATCCTCCTGTCTCATACCTTATCTTCTTTTAACCATTTTTCTAAGAGTTGCTTGCATCCCTGCTGAAGAACCGGCCGGCAAAGCTCTAAGGATTCAAGTTGATTGAGCTGACCCTGGTCAAGCAGGATTCCAAAGTACTGGAGCAAAGGAGAGGGTTGGCCTGGTTGGGCAGGTACACTCTGGAACTTCTGGACCGTGTTACTGGTACGCAGAATGCCCTGAAAATAAATGGAAATGCAGGTATTTTCTGCTGTTATCACAGGGCATCCTCTACTTAATTTGCTTGTATTTAAAAGAATCTGCCAATGGACTTCTACATTGACTTGATAGGGACAAAAACTCCTCTACCAAACCAATTGCTTTCAAATCCATCAGTAATCATTATCATAGGTCTATCTCCTAGGATGACTTCACATTTCTCCTCTTATTTCTCCCCTAGCATGCTGCAGTGAGAATTAGTCCTCTAACTTGCTCTTGCACTAGTGAAGTTTTACCACCATTATATTTTAATTCAAAGTATTCAAAGTCCTAGATGAACACTAGAAATGGTTTGTTCAGAGTTTGGTGTGGTGGTGCATACCTGTAGCCCCAGTACTCAGGAGGCTGAGGCAGGATGATTGCCACAAGTTCAAGGCCAGCCTGAACTACATAGCAAGAGCCTATCTCAAAAAAAAAAAAAAAAGAAAAGAAATGGTTTGTTTAAAACCATCAATTGAAAGACAGAAATAATTCTTTCAAAGAGAAGTAACTTGAACCATAATGTTAGGTGAAATAAATCAGATACACAAACTTAAATATCACATTGTTTCTCTTATATGAGAAACTCAGGAGGGAGACCGATTGTTCTCAAAGGGGAAGGGGACCAAGAGATGGAGGGATAGGGAAGAGAGGGAAGGGATATGGGATGAAAAAAGGAATTGAAATGTGTTATGTACATGTACCAACTCCACACAAGGAATGTGAACATATGTACTGCAAACATATAACAAGAAAAATGGGATGAAGGGATGGGTGGTTGTCAGAGGGAGGGAAGGGAAAAGGGATGAGAAAAGGAATTAAAACGTGTTATATACATGTACCAACTTCCCACAAGGAATGTAAACAGTATGTACTATACTCATGTACTAATAAACTAAAATAATAAAAAAAGAGAAGCAATTTGAAAGTTATTACTCAGGAGTAGATTGATTTATCCTAATGAAATAAACCAAAGAAAAAGCCAGAGGCAGAACTGTTATTCTCTAGAAATGTGGAGAGAGTCCACACTAGAACTGTTGCTAAAGTAGACACAATCATCTAATATATTATAGTTATATACGTAACAATTAGGTAGCAATAGTGGAAAATTCAACTCACCCAAAGGTGAACCTGTACATAAGCTAAGATGCTGGGTAAGAAATATGCATCCACACAGATAAGAAAAGGAAGACACTGAAGAAGAGTATGTTAGTGCTGCAAGGTTGTACTTTTTATTTGTTTCTTTCTATTATGGTTGTACACCGATACAAAAATTTGAACTGAACAAAAAGCACACTAATATACTCCAATATCAGTAGTGAAATGCTTTTTGATTTATTTCACTGTCTAGGTTTGTTCCTAAATCTCCAGAATGGCATACAGTGTTCAAATTTCATTACCTTTGGTGCAGATGCTGCTACTTTGGCGGCTTCAGCATAGTTGCCCTGTGCAAACAGAGTATTGAATTTCCTCACAAACAGTTCCTCTGCCCCAGGCAGCTTACTACGAACAGCCAAGCGCAAACCCAGGTCTGGATTCTGAAGTACACTGGTTACATAGTTCACAATGTTCTCTTCTTCAACACAAACTGACAGCACCTGTAAGGATCCACCAAGTGAGATAGGCTCCACTCACACGCACACATGCTCCTCCACCTTCCCTCACAGCACTGCAGTCTTAGCAGACGTCCCAGGCTTGTGTGGCACATGCCTGTGATGTGGGCCCTGGGAGTGAAAGGATAGAGAGAAGCCAGATGACTAAAGTAGACTTGCTTCATATAGTGACAACACAGGATTCCTATACAGTTGTTTAATAGACTAATCAAGTGAGAGAAATATAAAGTCATATGGGCATTGACCACAGTGATATGTTGAGAATACTAAAATGATCTGCCCAGTTATAACTGACAAATTCCGCCCCTACATACCTTTTTTCTCGGGAGACAGGGTCTCACTATGTAATTCAGGCTGGCCTTGAGCTTATGTAGCCCAGGCTGGCCTCAAACTTGTGGCAATCCTCCTGCATCAGGCTCCCAAGTGCTGGGATTACAGGCATGTGCCTCCACACCCAGCTCTTCTCATTATTTTTCTCATTAATGTATAGATTTTCTTCTCTTTCTAACTTTTGTTGAGAAAGGTAACTTTGATAACATAGTATCTACTTTTCCTACTTTTTCCAATCAATGAGTGCATGGCATGAAGATGTTCATGGTGTGTTAGAACTGTGGTTCCACTAGTAGACACTTCATGTAGGAAGGAGCTGCTTGCTTCCTTCTCAGAATCAACCATGTCTTAGAAACAGTGCTGGAAGGGCCAGGGATATAGCTCAGCGGCATAAGCACCTGCCTGCCAAGTGCAAGGTCCTGCGTTCATTTCCTGGTACAAAAAAAAAAAAAAAAAAAAAAAAAGAGAAAGAAATAGTGCTGGGTGAAGAGAGGAAGTGATGATATGAAGGAGAAAGGAGACACAGATATAATTTTAGTAACAGGAGCCAACTCTTCCTGGTCGCTTTCTTGGAGGAGGAGGAAAGTTTAAGCTGCAGCCCTCAGTGAATAGAAATGGTAGGAAATGAAACCTCAGAGTTGCGTACCTGTCCTTTTTTGTTGATGCCAATAATCCCAGAGGTGGGTTCATGGAGAGCAGTTACAAAGATTGTGTCAGCACTGATACGGTTCATGTAGATGCACACGCCAGACTCTAGGTCATACATATGAAGGTAGCCATACTTTGTGATCAAGTAGATAACACCATGATTAGCTCCAATCTGTATGACAGAGTATAGCAGGATAGAAAAAATAAAGAGAAGCCAAGTTGGGCAAAAGAGTTCACAACTCATGAAAAGGATTCTTGAGTCTCCCAGCAATGCTTCTCTGATATATGGATTCTAAGTCCTACCCCACTCCTTGACCTGTAACAACAAAGTTCTGACCGAGAACCACGTAGCACCGAGGTTTGGAGGCAAGAATCAGCTTTATTACGCTGGTGGACTCGACTGGGATCGTTCCCAAAGAAGCCAGGCCCCCACAGCTCAGGGAGCAAGGTTTTTCTGGGGTTGTAGAAGTGGAAGTACAGAAGCAGAGCAACTTGTCCTTTGGGGACTGGTTCTTACAGAAGTGGAAGTCCAGCCTTTTCTGGGAAGCAGAAACTTAATTGAGTAACAGGAACTGAAGTAAACTGGAGGTTTAAGCTGGCAAGACAAGAACATCATCTTTGTCCCGGCGGCGGGGGTGTGTGCATTTTCTGTTATAGACCTAGTGTTAAAGCAAATACTCTGCCCAATCACTCTCAAAGGTCCGAGAAAATTGGCCTATTTAATATCTTTCAGGTAGGGACATCCTTTCCCTAGTTTCTTTCTTTTGGAGACAGGGTGGCTGGCCTTGAACTTACTATGTAGATCAGCTGGCCTCAAACTCAGACAATTCTCCTGCTTTATCCTTTGAAATGCTGGGATTACAGGCATGCACTACATTTGACATTTCCCTAGTTTCTTAACAAACTCCTTTAAGCAAGCTGCAAGTTCATAAAAGAAAAAGTTCTAGATAAAGACCCCAAATACTGATTTCACTTTCCATTGGTTTTTGTTTGTTTGTTTTTGGTCTTGTCTTTTTGAGACAGGGTTTCCCTATGCAGTTCAGGCTGGCGTTGAACTCACTTTGTAGCCCAGGTTGGTCTCGAACTCACAGTGATCCTCCTGTCTCAGCCTCCTGAGTGCTGGGATTACGGGCGTGTGCCACCACGTCCAGCTTATTTATCTTACTCTTAAGTAAGGCTCGGCTTACTTTAGCCAGATAGGCTAAAGATTTAAAATAGCAAATATGGGGCCGGTGAGATGGCTCAGCGGCATAAGTGCATGCCTGGCAAGCGTGAGATCCTGAGTTCGACTCCCGGAACCCACATACAAAAAAAAGGGCCGGTGATATCGCTCAGTGGCATGGGTGCCTGCTGGTGCGTGAGGTCCTGAGGTCGACCCCCGGTACCCACAAAAAATCAAAAAAATAAAAATAAATAAATAAAATAGCAAATATAAAAAGAAGAAAGCAATAGAAAAAATATGGGTGATTATCGTGATTATCTTAGGGGTACAGAATTATTTTCAAAACATGATACCAAAGCCACATAAAAATGCAAAACTTCAGCCTGGTGTAGTGGCACAAGCCAATAATCCTAGCACTCTGGAAGGCTGAGACAGGAGGATCACAAGTTCAAACCCAGCCTGGGTATCTTAGTGACTTATTGAGACCTTGTCTCAAAAAAAAAAAAAAAAAAAAGTGCTGGGGACAGTAGCTCAGTGTAAAGGACCTGGGTTCAGTCCCTAGTACTGAAAAAAAAATCCTACATGATGGAATACACCACAAATAAACCTTTGTTATGACTAGGGAAAATACTTGAAACATACCAGGTAGCATTCCAAAACTACAAAGCACTCTTACAAGTAAGATAACGACTTTGACTCAAAAAAATGCAAAGACCAGGAAAAGGCAGTTAGCAAGATGGATATAATAAACTCATCCTTTCTCACCAGTAAGCAAGAGAAGAAAAGAAAACCACTGACCACCGTCCAGCTATCAAGAACAGGAGAACTAAGGAGTATGGTCATGAGAGTCAGTGACATACACATGCCCCAGCCCACAGTTTCCTACCCAGAAATTTATCTTTGTACTTTTGGGCTGATGAACAAAGATGTATGGACCACAATGTTGCTTGAAGTGTTTACTGTAAACCTAAAGGTCCATTAATAGGATGTTTCAGTTATAGCACACCACAAAACACATGATGCAGACAATAAATGTGTTATTTTATTGACCTAAACACTCTGTGACATAGCTGACAGTCATAAAGCAGCAAAAACAGTGTTCAGCCATTTTTATACGAGTCTATTTGTATATATCTCCATAAATATACACATAAGAAGTTATTTTCAAAGTAGGGCTGGGGATATAGCTCAGCGACACAGTGTCTGCCTGGCAAACACGAGGTTGTGAGTTCGGTTCCCAGTACCAAAAAAAAAAAAAAAAAAAAAAAAAAAAAAAAAAAAAAAAGAACAAAGTGGTGGATACAATTATCAGTCATGGTAGGATTTTAGTAGATATTTAATTCTGCTACTAAATTTATTGATATTGTTGGAAATTGATATACAACATTTCTTTTTATAAAACAGAAAAAAGCTAATTTCACCTTGGTAAAAAAATTACATTCTTTGATCAGGTAATTATTACCAGAAATCTAGGCTACAGGAATTATTGTAATTATGGTCAGATATTTGAAAACAACAAAAAAAGGAAACAGCTAAAACATCCTCCAGTTATAGTGCACCCTTTAAAAAAACCCTGCTTATTTCCCATAATGTTTACAAGAATAAAATACCTTATGGAAATGCCAACATGTACTCAGAAAAACAGCAAAAGGGAGAGTAGATCATATAATCTTTTTTTGTTGTTGTCTTTTTGTTTTTTTGAGACAGGGTCTTGCTATGTAGTTCAGGCTGGCCTTGAACTCACTATGTAGTCCAGGGTGGCCTCGAGCTTGCGGTGATCCTGCCTCAGCCTCCCAAGTGCTAGGATTACAAGTGTGTGCCACCACACACGGCCAATCATATAATCTTATATAGTATGATCCTAATTTTTATCAGAAAAGGTTTATATCTAAATTTTTATATAACAAGTGCTCAGCACTTTGATGTATTGTATACTCAACTGGTTGGCTACAGAGGACTATTTTCTTCTTTATATATTCTTGTACCACAGAGATCATGTAACTTTTTATAATAAAAGGGAAAAGGTCTAGAACTTTGGTGTATGAGCTGGAAAGGTCTTATGCTGCTTTGCCCTATGCAATCCCTTCTATAAGCAGGACTTTTCCTAATCTTGCACAAAGTCCCAGGCCTCTAAATGGGTTTGTATGAATAACAGATGAATGGAGACAGTGAGGCAAACTCTAGGTGCAAGCTCCCTGTACCTAAGAAGGTGCCATAGTAGATATTTTAGAACACGAAGGTATTCAGAGAGCAGTACATCCATACCTGCATAGCCACTGGAAAATCAGTTTGTGCCTCTGGAGGGAAAAACACATCCACAGCTTTCTTTACAAAAGGCTGGTTTCCTGCTGCAGGCTGTCCAACTTCAATTATGTGCAACTAGAAGAGAGGTTTTAGGTCAATCCAAGTTAATAGTCCTATGGCAGACAGGTGTTAACCAAGGAATGGTGGTTGAGTGGAGCAGCCTCAGTTCTAAGCTCTGTATGACAAACACTAAAACTTACAGTCAAATAAAACAAACAGGGTGTGTTGGCTCACACCTGTAATATCAGCACTGGGGAGACTGAGGCAGGAGGGTCCTGAATTCCAGGTCAGCCTAGACAATTTAGGGAGTGTAAGGCTGCCCTAGACTACAGAGCAAGAGACTGTCTCACACACACACACACACACACCACCACCGCCCCCGCCCCCACCACCACCGCCACCACCACCAACAATAACAAAATAAGACAATCCCTTTTCTGAGATGCTTGTGATCATTCACCAAACTCTCCATACACCAGGTTAGACAGAAAGAACCAATGCCAGGAAACCTGAGAACATTCAGCTCCAGGTTCTGGTTTACAAAGGTGCCTTCCCCATAACTTTGACGGAAATAAAAAAATGTCATAGTTCAAATAAGACCAGGGGGGAAAACAAACAAACAAACAAACAAACAAACAAAAAACACTCCAGAAAAAGTCATGAGTAGAGGTGGACTAAAGACATGATATAAATTCAAAATGGGCTAGGAGAGGAGGCTGATGTGGCATCATGCGGGGGCTACTGTGGGTCACATGGGAGATGTAAACTGCTTACACATGGACACTTTAAGATAGTGGTAAACCTATGGCACTCATGCCACAGCAGGCATGCAGACTCCTCTCTGTCGCTGCCTCAGCGCGCCCCAGCAGCTGGCCCCAGCAGCCGAGCATCAGATAACAGTGCACAAAAGCATGCTAATTGCAAACTTTTACCTTTCAATACAAAGCTGTTTGTATCACTGAAAGCTGTTATTGTGTCTTTCAAGACAAATGATATTAATGTATGAGTTGTTTTTTCCTAAACTAAAACAGTATTCAGGTTTAATTGCAGTGTTGGCACTTTAAAAAAAAAAAAAAGTGGGTTTTGGGTTATAGTTTGGGCACTCAGTCTCTAAATGGTTTGCCAACACTGCTTTAAGATAAAAGGTGGTTGGGCCGGGGATATAGCTCAGCGGCACAGAGCCTGCCTGGCAGGTCGTGAATACGATTCCCGGCACCAAAAAAAAAAAAAAAAAAAAAAAGGATAAAAGGTGGTCTAGGGGGGCCGGTGAGATGGCTCAGCGGCGTAAGCGCCTGTCTTGCAAGCGCGAGGGCCCGAGTTCGACTCCCGGAACCCACATACGAAAAAGGGGCCGGTGATATCGCTCAGCGGCACGGGTGCCTGTTGGCGCGCGAGGTCCTGAGGTCGACCCCCCCGGTACCCACAAAAAAAAAAAAAAAAAAAAAAAAAAAAAAAAAAAAGGTGGTCTAGGAAAACTGGTGAGGCCTCTTGGTAAGAAAGGGTGGAGAAGACCTGAGGACATAATCTTGCACAAAGTCCCAGACCTCTCAATGGGTTTGAATGAATCACAGATCTTGGATAGAGGGAGTCGGTGATGCAAACTGTAGGAGGCAGTTTCCTATACCTAAGAAGGTGCCCCAATGGTTATTTTATTTTTATTTTTCTGGTTTTTTGAGACAGAGTCTCACTGTGTAGTTCAGGCTGGAGAGTGAACTCACTTGTAGCCCAGACTGGCCTTGAACTTGTGGTAATCCTCCTGCTTCAGCCTCCCAAGTGCTGGGATTACAGGCATGCACCACCATGCCTGACTTTTAAATTTTTTTCCTGAATGGATATTTTTAGAACATTAAGATGTTTAGAGAGCAGCACATCCATACCTACACAGCCACTGGAAAATCAGGCCATTCTCTAAGGGCGTAGTCACATGTAAGACATGTAAGACTTGCTAAAGGTCAGACAGTGACAATAGAAAAGAAGAAAGCTCAAGATTTCTTACTTAAGAGTTAAGGACAGTGACACTACCAACAAAAGTGGAGGTATGGGAATAGGAGCCAGGGATCTCGGAAAGCAGTAGACGGGCACGACTTTGGATAGGCATCTGCTTGTGAAAAGGTCAGCAATAAGGAATGGAGTCCAGGAAACTCCCAAGTGTCTGATGAAATCCCAGCAGAACACTATGACTCTCCAACATCAGAAGTTCTTATACCTCCACACCACTGTCCATGGCAGTCCTGCCAAAAAGGGGCTGACCAGGCCCCAACCCTAGTAAGAGTCAACTAGCTCTCAGGTACAGCCTTGTCTTTCTGCAGCTTTTCTGAGACCCGCCCCACTCCCACCCTACCACCACAAGGGCAGAACCATGCCTTGGGTGGTGTGGAAGCCATGCCTTGGAGCAAATAGGGTACCACATCATGATCTCAGAGCCATCTCCTCCATGAGGCTGATGCCTGAGAGCAGAAACTGTGCCTCACTTTTTTTCATGGCCCATGTCAGTACAGTCTAAGAGGATTTGTAGGAAAAGGGTTCAACAAATGAGTAGTTGACTTTAGTTTACTATATACCGAGGTTGCTGCCAAACCACTGGCAGGTACAAAAGAGTACTAAATCTCACAGGAGCTCTTGGTTCCACAGGCACCGGAAGGCCATGTTGCATCCCCAGCTGCACGCATGACACTGAACCCTCCTACCATTTCTTGGAGAAGACTAAGTGAAGTGGACCTTACCTTCCCTCCTGCAGGACTTCGGACAGCAAAGCAGAAAAGAGTGGAGGGCCTCGCATTCCCCTCCATCTTGAACTCTGCAAAAGCAGCAGCGTGGCCTTCTATGGGCTGTGAGACCTTTCTCTCCACAGAGTAGAGCTGCATTGCCCCAACAACACGGTTTTGCTAAGAAAAGATATTTTGTGATGAATGGAAAAGACACAATTCTTAAAAACACATGATAACTGAGTTTGATGTGGAAAGATGGCCGGGCATGCTGGTGCATCCTGTAATCCCAGCATGTGGGAGGCTGAAGCAGGAGGATCACCATGAGTTTGAGGCCAGCCTGGGGTACACAGTAAGTTCAAGGTCAGTGTCAACTACATAGTGAGACCCTGCCTCCAAAAAAGGAAATATGGCTACAAATAAACAAACAAACAAGACCACAAAATAGTCAGATACATGATCCTAATGTGTTAAATATAATCTGTGTATTTTGTCACAAAAAGTAAGTATTGGGAGGAAAGACTCCAAACTGTCAATAGTTCAATTAGGATAATGAGTTACAGGATAATTTCAAATTTATACATTGCTTGTCTGCAATGTATAAATAGCAAATATTCAATTTAATAAAAAATAGACTAATATCTTTAATAAAATTCAGAATTTACATTTTCTAGGAAAGAATTCCAGTACATTATTCTCAATGTCAAATGCTCAAACTATGGAGTAAATGGAACATGAAAACATCACAGTCAAGCTCCTGTAATTCAACATTCAGACCTTACCTCTGTCAACCAGGGCCCTAAGTAGTCTGTGGGTAAAATTCACATCCTCAGTGTATTTCCCACCTACTCACATTTCCTTAAAGTAGAAAAACATGACTTCAACTTTTCTTTCCTTAAAAAAAACTTTTTTTAATCCCAGTACATGGGAGGTTGAGGCAGAAGCAGCTCAAGTCAGAGGCCAGTCTGTGTGACAAGAGAGTTTGAGGCCGCTTAGGCTATACATTTTAGTTTTTGTCTCAAAAACTAAAATCTAGGGCCGGTGAGATGGCTCAGCGGCATAAGCGCCTGCCTGGCAAGTGCGAGGGCCCGAGTTCGACTCCCGGATCCCACATACAAAAAAGGGGCCGGTGATATCGCTCAGCGGCACGGGTGCCTGTTGGCGAGCGAGGTCCTGAGGTCGACCCCCCGGTACCCACAAAATAAATAAATAAATAAATAAATAAAAACTAAAATCTAGATCAAGTCAGGTCTTGCGTTCAAGTTCCAGTACCACCAAAACAAAACAAAACTCTTCTAATGTATAGTTCTTCCCTATTATACTTATGAATACACTAAAAGTCATGTGAAGGAAAGAAATCAATCACAAAAGACCACATATTGTCTGATTCTACCTATGAAATACCCAGAAGAGGGAAATCTGTAGGGCGAGAAAGTAGATCAGTGGTTGCCGAATGGTAAGATTAGGGAGAAATGAGTAACTTACAGGTAAGCAGTATGTACTGTAACAGAAGAATGAATAACATTTTATTTTAGTTTTGGTTTTTTTGAGACAGGGTCTCCCTATGTAGTTCAGGCTGGCCTTGAACTCACAGTGATCCTTTTGCCTCAGCCTCCCAAGTGCTGGGATTACAGACATATGCCACCACGCCCAGTGAACAAGGATATTTAAAAATGAGATTCAAAAGGACAGGACTTGCACTCCCCTGAAGACTAAGGGAAAATTTTCAGTAACATTTGCTAAACTGAAGCCAAGAGAAGAGGCAGAGCAGAGTGAAGACCCACAGTCAAGCGGGAGACCTGGCTCTTCTGTTGACTGGCACTCTCGGTTCACAGGCCACATGAATGGCTTCAGCCCAGTGATCTGCGTCTAAGCTTTCAGTTTCTGTGAAGCCCACCTTATGGGGCTGCTGACAGTAAAGGTGTCAAAGTTGGGTAAAGACATGTTGAAGATTGTGGCAAGTAAGGCTTCAGATGCACATTTCTTTAGCTAGGCACTGCACTTGGACCTGAGGATAAATGATATGATACAAAACAGGGCCTTCCCTTCAGGACAGGTGAGGGTTTCTGGCAAGCAAGCAAACTGAAAGGAGACTGTTACCTCACCCAGAAGGTGTGCAAGGGAGGCCCTGCTCAAGTGAGTGACACCTATGCTGCAGCACAAACTAAACATGTGACAGGAAAAGAGGCTGTTTAAAAGCAGCTTATTAGAGGAGGAGGGAGGAGAGAGGGTGACTTAAAAAGAAACAAGCTGTCTTATGTATGTACATGTACCCATTCCCCAAGATGCTGTAAACTGCATGTACTATAACTTTGTACTAAAAAAAAAAAACCAAAAAAAAAAAAAAAAAAAAAAAAAAAAAAACAAGCTGAGAGAGGGACTGGGAAACTATGGCCTCATGTTCCCATCTCTTTTTTTATGCTGAGGTGAAATTCACATAATAAAATCAACCATTTACCAGCATCAACTCAGTAGCATTTAGTACAATATTGTGCAGCCAACACCTTGACATGGTTTTAAAACATTTTCATCACCCAAATGACATCTCTGTGCCCAATAAACAGCTCCCATAGTTGCTGATAACCATAAATCTGCTCTCTACAGATTTTATACTAAATAGTTCATATAAATTAAATCATAAAATATAGTCTTTTGCATCTCATTTCTTTCACTCAGTGAGACTTCTCCATGTTGTAGCATGTATCAGGACTTCATTCCTTTCTAGGGGTGTGTGTGTAAATGAGGTTTTGTTTATTCACTCACCCATTATTGAACATTTGGGTACATATTTCCAATATTTGGCTATCATGAATAGCACTGCCATAAACATTAGGTATAAAAGTTTTTGTCTGAACACATTTTAATTTCTCTTGGGTAGATACATAGCAGTGGGTCAAATAATAACTTTTTGAGGATCCACCAAACTCTTTCCCACAGTGGCTGAACCATTTTACATTCCTAACACTACTTGGCTCCAATTTCTCCACATTCTTGCCAATACTTGTGAACTTTATTATTACAGCCATCCTAGTTGGTGTGAAATGACATCCCACTGTAGTTTTAATTTGTATTTCCCTAATGACTAATGTAATGGTTTGGAGGCCTAATGCCCAACACGTCATTAGAGCTGGGGCCTAGAGAGGTGACTGATTATGATCAACAGACTGATCCAGCGATGGGTTTCTAGCAGAATGGACTATTAGGAGGTGGAGGAAGTAGGTTGTGGGGGTGTGGCTTTGAAGGGTATATCTTGTCAAAAATCAACTGGTGATAGATACATGGATTTATTCCTGAACTGATTCTTTTCTATTAGTCTACATGTATATCACTACATGGAAGAAAGTTCTTGTTGTTGAATACTTAGAACTTTATCTCTTGGTTTTTAGTTTGTTGGTAAAGCACACATGAGATTTGTTATTTAGTCTTTATTTATATTTTTCAAATGTGATGATTTCCTTGTAGACAGGCATGACTCCAAAGGGTATTTAAAACAGCTTTATTCATATATAAATCACATACTAAATATCTCATTCATTTAAACACATCAATTTTTTTCGTATATTCAGAGGTGTGAAACCAATGTAATTTTAGAATACTTTTTATTCTTTAAAATGAGCTTCATTAGCAATCTCCATTCCCACTTTTCACACTCCAACCCAAGTTCTAAGCAACTTTCTGCTCTACAAATTTGAATATTCTGACCATTTCTCATAAATTGAATCAAACAATACAGTCTTTTATGGCCCTTTCATTTAATATTCCCAAGCCTCACTCATATTATGTTTTCACTTTTTGTGAAAAACTACTATCTTGTGCCGGTGAGATAGCTCAGAGGCATAAGTGCCTGCCTGGCAAACGTGAGGTCCTGAGTTCGACTCCCGGTACCCACATTAAAAAAAAAAACAAAACTACTATATCACTGTACAGATACCATTTTTTAATCTACTTTTCAGCTGATGGACATTTAAATTGTTTCTACTTTTTTACTATTATAAATCATGTTGACATAAACATTTGTGTATGTTTGTAGTAACAATTTTTAGCTTAAAGTATTTTGTTTGTATTAGTATAGCCAATCCACTTTTTAGGGTTTAGTTTGCATGTTATACCTTTTGTACCCTTTCATTATCAACATATTTTTATCTTTGAATGTAAAATGTCTCCTGTATACAGCATATAGTTGGAGATATGTCACCCCCTGCCAATCACTGCCTTTTTATTGGTGCATTTAATTCATTTTGGATAATTACTGACATGGTAAGATTTCTGCTAAGGGGGGGGGTGGTACTGGTGATTAAACCCAGGGCCTTCACACTGAGCTACATCTCCAGCCTTCTCCTTTTTTAAAATTTTGAGACAGGGTCTCACTAGATCACTGAGTTGCCCAGGGCAGGCTCAGACTTGCAGATCCTCTTGCATTAGCCTCTCGGAGAGCTGGGATTAGAGGCATGTGCCACCATGCCCAGTTAAATTCTACTGGGTTGTTTTCTCTATATGTCATTTTTATTTCTTCATTACCATCTTTTTTTTGTTAAACAGGTATTTTCTAGAGTGCCATTTCAATTTTCTTGTTATTTCCTTTAGTTTTTTTTTTTTTTTTTTTTTTTTTTTTTTTTTTTTTGCGGGGTGCTTTCTTTTGGTCTTTCTTTTTTGCTAGTTTTTTGTGAGGATAAAATAATAAAGGAAAATAAGGAACTCAAAAATTCAAATACTCAGCTCTAGCTAGACATAATCTAAAGCTCCAGACATACATAAAAAAATCTGTTTTTTTTTTTTTTTTTGTGGGTACCGGGGGGTCGACCTCAGGATCTCGCGCGCCAGCAGGCGCCCGTGCCACTGAGCGATATCACCGGCCCCTTTTTTGTATGTGGGTTCCAGGAGTCGAACTCGGGCCCTCGCGCTTGCAAGGCAGGCGCTTAAACCGCTGAGCCATCTCACCGGCCCAAAAAAAAAAAATCTAAGTTTTTAAGTGTGTCCTCAAAGAGAATCTTCTCTCCTTTAGCCACAGGGCTGAAACTATAGAAACCCAAACATAGGCCTTCATAATTTGACTGGCTGAAATACAGTGTAAGTTTAATGCTCAGCCTTGAAAGGTACCTGAAGTAAAGGTAAGGGCACTGACTAGAAAAATAGGATCCCAAAAATTAGGATGGAGATGTTTGGGAGGATCCTGTTGAGGACGGGGATGTTAAAGTGAGACCAGTGGAGGAACAAAGGAGGCATGATGACCTGGAGACAAGGGGGGGGGGGCTGGGAGCACAAGATATAAGGCTGTTAGTTATCACTGAAAGCTAAAAAAAGGTTCACCATCACTGTTAGATTCTAATGAGATTTTACCAAAGGAAGAGATTTCCCCACCCTCATCTTCTGTAGTGTTGGCCTCTCCTTCTATACTTGAAGAAACTAGACCTGTGTTGACCAAGCATGATAATGTTGACATCTCTCAGGACCTACCCTCACTACCCACTTTTGCCTCTAGGTCTTTAACCAGACTCAAATTCCAGAAGACTCCTAAGGGTGAGGTACATAGTGTGACCCACAAGAGGATCTGCTATTCTCCCAAAGAACTTCTTGAATTTTCGAACTCTTATAAGCAGACACCTGATGAGCAAGTGTGGGAATGGATTTTAAGGGTGTGGGATAATGGCAGTAAAAAGTACATCTGGATCAGGCTGTTTTTCTTTTCTTTTCTTTTTTTTTTTTTTTGTGGGTACCGGGGGTCGAACTCAGGACCTGTGCTTGCCAGGCAGGTGCTTATGCCGCTGAGCTATCTCACCAGCCCAGGCTGTTTTTCAATATGGGCCTGTTAAGTACAGATTCTGAATTTAATGTTGCAGCTCATGGAGTTAAAAAGGTGTGAACCGTTTGGCTGGTTGTCAAAAGTATGTATCAAAAGATGGCCCATTGTGAATGAGTTAGAGATGCTAGATATTCCTTGGTTAACTGTTGATGAGGGGATTCGAAGGTTAACCTTCGAATGGGAATGCTGGAGTGGGATCTGTCATGTTAAACCTAATCTCCACAGGATGATCCAGAAAATCACCCTTCACTAACTCCTTGAGAAACAGATTTGTGATGGGAGCAGCAGCATCCCTGAAGAGCCCTGCCATTGCTTTTGTCTGTATGCCAGACATTACAGTGGGGACTGCAGTTACTCAGCTGAGAAACTTAAGGGCAATGGGTTTAACTGGATCCCAGAGTGGCAGGGGTTACGTGGCAGCACTCAACCGCCAAGGACAAGGTACGAGTACTTATCATAATGCACAGCAGAAGCAGAACAATGATCAGGATGGTCTGACACATGAAGAACTATGGATTAGCCATGGTGTTCCCAAAAGTGAAATGGATGGGAAGTCTACTAAATTTTTACTAGATTTATATAATCAAAAAAAAAATTAAGGGCAAATAAACAGAAACCTACCTCAAATTGTAGCAACAGAGTCATGGCCCCTCAACTAGCTCCCAGGTTTGAGCCAGTTTACAGAGCCAGAGCCCCTTTGAATGAAGGGGTGGTCGAGTCTACTTAAGAAAGGGCCCAGGGCCGGTGAGATGGCTCAGTGGCTTAAAGCGCCTGCCCGGCAAGCGCGAGGGCCCGAGTTCGACTCCCGGATCCCACATATGAAAAAGGGGCCGGTGATATCGCTCAGTGACACGGGCGCCTACTGGCGTGCGAGGTCCTGAGGTCGTCCCCCCGGTACCCACCAAAAAAAAAAAAAAAAAAAAAAAAAAAGAAAGGGCCCTGGTGTACCACCAAACATTTATAAGGTCAATCTTTCTCCCATCCTTCCCCAAAGGCCTTTAAGGTCTTTTACCAAGATAACTGTACATTAGGGGAAGGGAAATTGATCAGATATTTTGGGGACTACTAGACACTGGTTCTGAATCAATGCTGATTCTAGGGGATCCAAAAAGTCATTGTGGGGCCAGTGAGATGGCTCAGCGGCATAAGCGCCTGCCTGGCAAGCACGCAGGCCCGAGTTCGACTCCCGGAACCCACATACGAAAAAAGGGCTGATATCGCTCAGCAGCGCGGGCGCCTGCTGGCGCGTGAGGTCCTGAGGTCGACCCTTGGTTCCCACACACACACACACAAAAAGTCATTGTGGCCCTTTGGTAAGAGTAGGGGCCTATGGAGGTCAGGGATCAATGGAGTTTTAACAAAGGTTAGACTTACAGTGGGTCCAGTAGGTCCTGAATCCATCCTGTAGATATTCTCCCATTCCACAGTGCATAATTTAAATGGATCTACTTAGTACTTGGCAGAATCCTCACACTGGTTCTCTAACCTGTAGTGTGAGAGCCATTATGGTTGGAAAGGCCAAATTTAAAATGGTAAACTAAAAACAGCATCACATCCCTGGAGGGATTGCAGATATTAGTGCCACTATCAAGGACTTGAAAGATGTAGGGATGGTGGTTCCTACCACATCCATGTCCCCATTTAATTCTCCTATACAGCCTATGCAGGAGATAGATGGGTCTTGGAGAATGATGGGTTACCATAAACTGAATCAAATGGTGACTCCAATTGCAGCTGCTGTACCAGATGTGGTTTCCTTGCTTGAGCAAATCAACATGTCTATTGATGCTCGGTATGCAGCTATTGATTTGGCAAATGCCTTCTCCATACCTATTCATAAGGCCCATCAGAAACAATCTGCTCTCAGTTGACAAGGTCAGCAATATACCTTCACTGTCCTGCCTGGAGGGTTATAGTAACCCTCCAGCTCTGTGTCACAACTTAGTTCACAGGGATCTTGATTTCCTTTCTCCCCCACAAGGTATCACACTGGTCCATTACACTGATGCTATTATGCTGACTGGACCAAGTAAGCAGGAAATTGCCACCACTCTGGCGTTGTTAGTAAAGCACTTGTGAGCCAGAGGATGAGAAATAAATCCAACTACATTCAAGGTCCCTCCACCTCAGTGAAATTTCTAGAAGTCCAGTGGTGTGGGGATGCAGGGAGATATACTTTCTAAGGTGAAAGATAAGCTGTGGCATCTGGCTCCTCCTATAACCAAAAAAGAGGTACAATGCCTAGTGGGCCTATTTGGATTTTACAGGCAACACATTCCTTACTTAGCTGTTTCACTCTGGGCTCTTTATAAGTGACTTGGAAAGCTGCTAGTTTTGAGGGGGCCTAGAACAAGAGAAGGTTCTAAAACAGGTCCAGGCTGCTGTGCAGGCTATTCTGCCACTGGGGCCATATGATCCAATGGCACCTGAAGGGTCAATGGCAGATAGGGATTATGTTTAGAGTCTCTGGCAGGCCCCCATAGGTGAATCACAGTGGAGCCCTTTAGGATTTGGAGCAAGGCTCTGCCATCATCTGCAGACAATTACTCTCCCTTTGAAAAGACAGTTCCTGGCCTGCTACTGGGCCTTAGTGGAAACTGAATGCTTGACCACGGGGCACCAGGTTATCATGCACCTTGAGTTGCTCATCATGAGCTGGGTATTATCTGATCCACCAAATCATAAAGTTGGACATGCACAGTAACAGTCCACCATTAAGTGAAAGTAGTATGTACATGATCAAGCCAGAACAGGTCCAGGGGGTACAAGTAAGTTACATGAAGAAGTTGCCCAGATGACCATGGTACTTACTCCTGCTATATTGCCTTCCATCTCCCAGCATGCACCTATGGCCTCATGAGATGTACCATATGATCAGCTGACAGAGAAGGAGAAGGCCAGGGGCTGGTTTATGGATGGTTCTGCACATTACGCAGGCACCACCCACAAATGGACAGCTGTAGCATTATAGCCCCTTTCCAGGACTTCCCTGAAGGATAGTGGTGAAGGGAAATCTTCAGTAGGCAGAAATCCAGGCAATGTACAAGGTAGTACATTTTGCCTGGAAGGAAAAAATGGCCAGATGTGCAACCATATACTGATTCATGGGCTGTAGCCAGTGGTTTGGCCAGATGATCAGGACTTGGAAGGAAATGACTGGAAAATTGGTGACAATGATATCTGGGAAAGAGGTATGTGGATAGACCTTTTCATGTGGGCAAATGATGTAAGGATATTTGTATCCTGTATAAACATTCCCCAAAAAGTGATCTGAACGGGACTTTAATAATCAAGTGGTGACGAAGACTTGTTCTATAGCCAACCTTTTTCTTCAGCCACCCCTGTCACTGCCCAAAGGGCTCATGAACAAAGTGGCCATGGTGGCAGAGATGGAGGTTATACATGGGCTCGGTAACATGGACTCCCACTTGCCAAGGCTGATCTGGCTACAGCCACTACTGAATCCCCAATATGGCACCCCGATATGGGGTGACTACCTGTAACCTGGTGGCAGGTTGACTATACTGGACCCCTTCCATCTGGAAAGGGTAGCACTTTGTCTTCATTGCATAGACATTTATTCTGGATAAGGATTTGTCTTCCTTGCACATAAGGCTTCTGGTGAAACTACCATCCATGCACTTACAGAATGCTTCACCCACCATCACAGCATGACTCTGACCAAAGAACACATTTTATGGCCAAAGAAGTAAGGCAATGGTCCCATGCTCATGGAACTCACTGCTCTTACCACGTTCCTCAGCATCCAGAAGCAGGTAGATTGACAGAAAGGTGGAATGACCTTTTGAAGATGCAGTTAACAGCGCCAGCTAGGTGGCAATACCTTGCATGACTGGGGCAAGGTTCTTCAAAAGGCTGTTTATGCTTTGAATCAGCATCCACTATATGGTACTGTGTCTCCCACAGCCAGAATTCACAAGTCCATGGATCAAGGGGTGGAAGCAAGAATGGTACCACTCACCATTACTTCTAGTGATCTATTAGCAAAATTTTTGCTTCCTATTCCCATGACCTTATGTTCTTCTGGTGTCGAAGTTCCAGAGGGAGAAAGGCTTGTACTGGTAAGCACAACAATGATTCCATTGAACTGGAAGCTAAGACTTCCCCTTGGTCATTTTGGTCTCCTTATGCCTCTGAGTAAACAAGCTGAAAAGAGTTATGGTGTTGGCAGGGGTTGACTGACCCAGATTATCAAGGGGAAATTGTACTGTTACACCACATTGGAGGAAAGAAAGAATGTACTTGGAGTCCAGGAGATCCCTCAGGGCACCTCTTAGTATTAGTAAGCCCTATTATTAAAGTCAATGGGAAACTACAACAACCCAATACAGGCAGGATGACAAATGGCCCAGAACCCTCGGGAATGAAGGTGTGGGTCACCTCTCTAGGGAAAGGACCAAGACTTGCTGAGGTGCTTGCTGAAGGCTAAGGCAATACAAAATGGGGAGTAAAAGAAGGTAGTTATAAATATGAGTTATGACCCCATGATCAGTTACAGAAACAAAGATTTTATAATACTATAATAATATAATAATTGTTCTCTCCTAATATGCTCCCTATGTAACATAATGTTCATAGACTTAATATTGATTCTTAAGTATTGTTAAACTTGTTATAAGGTTCAAGTTCTGAAATGTTAGAAGTAAGCAGCACCCAAAGAAAAACTTGCCTTCTATTCTGGGCAGGAAATTAGTGCATTTCCATTTGTATAGAGGATAGATATACCATGTTAGGCATAACTGTGAACTTTTCTTTGTATCTTGAGACTAAGTATGGTTTAAGGAAATGTGTCTGATTGTCAAGTTGACAAGTGGGGGATTGTGGTACTTAACGTTGTGCCAACTTGAGTAAGCAGTGCCCAACTGATTGGCTTAGCATAGTTCTGGGGTTGAGTAAATGGATTTACTGAGATGGAAGACCTACCCTACAGTGAGTGGCACCAACAAATAGTCTTATTGTCTGAATGCAATAAAAAAGGGAAAGAATGGAATAAAAAAGAGAAAGGAGGAAGGCTTGCTTCTTTTTCTTCAGAGGAGCTCCAGTCTTTGCCTTTGCCTTGGATGTCAGTCTCCTGGCTTCCAGCACAGACTCTTCAGCCTTCCATCACAGACCCTTTGGCTTCTGGATATGGACTAGTGCAGGACTCTATGGTGAGCTCCAGGCCTTTGAGTTCTGACTGGATTCTTCTGTGCAGACAGCCCTTTTGCACTCTTCCACACCTGACTCTGCAGGTGGCCACTGGAAGCCTACCTTGTAAATCCATATATATCACATATTAAATCTGTTTCTCTAGAGAGCACTGACTGATACACTGTGGTTCAGAAAAATAAAAATACAAGTTAAGTACTCTGGTAAAACCAGAACAAAAGGGTCATAAATAAATTATTAGGGCAGGTAATAAGCGTTAAGTGAATTTTCAAATGACTTGCTTAAGGTTACAGGTATAATACCTGACTCAGAACTACTGCCTAGTTTTATGACTGTCTGCTCAGAGCTCCATTCCTGTCTAACTCCACAGACACCACCATTTCTGGAAGTACAAACACATACAAACCAGATTCAGTGTAAAGATCCAGCTTCACAGGGAGTTCAAAAGTAAAAAGCATTTTGTGCAAATAAGGGAAAAGTGATAAGGTGAGACTATAGGTAACATTCTCTCTCAGTTACGGGCCCCATAATTTTAGAGGCTTCTTGCTGAAAGCAATATGAAGGCTTAATGCTTTCCCAATTATCTTTTTTTTTTTTTTTCTAGTGGTGATGAGTGTAGAACCCAGGGCCTAAGGTATGCTAGGCAAGTGCTCTACTGTAGGGAGCAGCTGAAGCTGGAAATTGATCACAGGGGCGCTCCTGCTCCACCTCCCTGGCCACTGGCGAGAAGGGCCAGCCAGAGAACAAAGAGCAACAAAGAGCGGCCCAGGTGGGCTACTTAAACAAGGTGCTCCACTCCAGAAAACACCTAGGCACAAGGCATTCCAAGCAATGGGTTGCTAGGATAAGGGGTGTCATGTGACACCAACTTGCTAAATGTATAAATAAAGGCACTGCTTTGGTTGAGCAGTTCCTTTCCTCCCATCAAGGGAGAGGGCTCCACCTGACCTCAGCTTTTGTCTCTTTTCTTTATTTTCTCCATCCTCTCGCCGTCCTTTCCCCCTGGGAACTTTGAGAGCTGCGCAGGTCGCGGCACTCTACCACTGAGCTACAACTCCAGACCTCAAATGACATTTTTTTTGGTACCAGGAATCAAACTCAGGACCCTGTGCTTGCCAGGCAGGCGCTGTGCCACTGAGCTATATGCCCGGCCCCTCAAATGACTTTTGAACAGCATGAAAGGGCGATGAGTGAGTGCTCTTCCTAGTTCTTCTCCTGGCCTCGAAAAGGTAAAGTGAGTTAATTTGTTTTTTCCAGGCTCATATTACTTTGAAATTTATCATAACAGCATCTGTCGCATAAATTTCACCTGTGGTTATTGACTTCCTCAGCACTCATCTTAGTAGTCTTAGAATCTCTTTAAGGTGTACTCCAGGCAATGCAACCCTCCTCAACCCCCACATCACAAATATTCCCCAGCCTCATTTCTATGAGCGACACCTGAATCACCTGCTACTTTTGTCTACCATAATGCCCAGCAATGTCCAAATCCTTTCAATGGAAAACTAAATGTAGTGTTTCCACACAACAAAAGCTCCATAAAGACTTATCTAACAGCACTTAGTAACTCCAAAGAGGAAATCTATGCAGCTAACAGATGATATAACACAGAAAATTTTCTGGGTATGAAATTATTCCCTTGGCACTCAGCTTTGGAAAGCTTTGGCACTCAGAGTCAAACAAGCTCTGTTATAGGTGACAGTATTATAGATGTTATTTCATGTTTAGGTGCAATGGGAATGTCCACTATCCCAGACTTGATGTGGGGTTTCCTACAATCAAACCTACTGTCACTCCAGCTTTACCATCAGCCCTGACAATGAGAAATAACTGAGGCTAAATGGAAGCCATGGGCCAGTCACTGAAAGGCTGGGTGACTCTTTTTTTTTTTTTTTGTGGGTACCGGGGGTCGACCTCAGGACCTCGCGCGCCAGCAGGCGCCCGTGCCGCTGAGCGATATCACCGGCCCTTTTTGCGTACATGGGTTCCGGGCGTCGAACTCGGGCCCTCGCGCTTGTCAGGCAGGAGCTTATGCCGCTGAGCCATCTCACCGGCCCTGGGTGACTCTTAAGCAAATCCTTTAAATTATATAAAAAATCTTAACAGGTCAAGTAGGAAGACAAACTTGTCTTAGTTACTGTTCTCATTGCTGAGATAAAATACCCGACACCCAAAGTTAAAGGAGAAAAGGTTTACTGTAGCTCACAATTTGTAGAGGTTTCAGTTCATAGTTGGCTGGCTCCAAGGCATGGCAGAGGGGGATCGCAGAGGAGACAGTTCATGATGGGCAGAAAGCAGCAAAGTGGCAAAGTAGCAAAGCAGCAGCAAGCGACAAGGGATGACCCTCTTTCTGTCCCTTATATCTTATCCAGTATACCCACCTTTAGGAGGGATAGCACTCACATCTAGGGTGGGGTAGCCTGAATCCTAGCATCATACCATGAATCAATCCCAACATCACATCCTTGATCCCAGCAGCACACCCTAGATCCAGCTACCTCCAAAAAGCCCCACCTATGACTGCATGAGGCTTTGCGGGGACATCTAGACACAAGTTCTAACATCAGTATATTACAGAATTTGACAGGTTAGAGATACTCCAACTTTCCCTCACTTATGCTCACTCTTTGAGTTAAATGCCACTCCATTATCCAACTCTCCCCTCTCCAAGAGACACCCAGTCTATCACCAGGTCCAAGCACTTTCACCAGCAAATCCTCAAGTCTTGCCTCTCTTGGACATCTCCAATGCCACTGTCTCCATCTAAGTACCTCTTTCTTGGGTGGGGGGAGGGCGCTGTTGCAGAGTAGAAGAAACTCTCAGAGTGGACAGAAGTACTCCTTCCCCCTTTGCTGGTTCTCTACCTTTCTCACATGCATCTCTACTCTAGTACAGACTACACAGCTTTATTCTTATATCTGCCTGCCAACTACTCTCCCAGCCTCAGTTCATCCTCAGCATCATTAATGACAACCTTTTCATTTCATAACACTGCCAAGAGGGTTAATTAATTACATTATTCTCTCTTAAAATTTGCTACAGGATTCCTATTGTCTGCAAAACAGAGCATGTACCTCACTCTGGGACCCACCCATGTCTCCAGCATTTCTTCTAGCTGCCACTTAGGGACCCTGCAGGTATCAAAGATAGTAGATGACCCCAGAAGAGCTGTTTCTCTCCCATTTCCATGACTTTGCACATATTGTTTCTTTCCAAAGTACACTTATATAGTGGGCAAGATGTAGCTTAGATAACTGTCTGTGTGGGCCCTTCCTGACACAAGGTGTTCTCTCATGGCTCCCACAATTTTCTATCCCAACATTTGATAGTTCTCCAAGTACAAGAATTCTGAAAGACATATCTTCCATTTACAGATGATTCAAAGGCCAGGATTGGCCAATAAAGATCTATATCCCCAGTACAAAATATCCTGTAGGCCTCAAGTATCTAGTGACTTGATGAGGCATGAGGAATAAAAAAAGGGAGGTAAAAATACAACTTTTATTAGAAATGGACATGAATTACTAATATTCCATTGAGTGCTTAAAATAAAGCCTAAAAAATACTTTTTGTAAATCCATAGATTCTAAAATGTTCTATAAAATTTCCTCAACAATTCACTTCTCAAAACTCTGCCAGTAACAGTTTATAAAATGAACATCAATAACCTGATGGAATACAGTAAAGGGCCAAAGCTGAATTAAAATAACTTGATCCAAAGTTTAGATTACTTCGTAATCTTTATTACTTTTAGTCACAGACTTACTTTTGTCTTTACGAACCTCGAACAACTGAACCATTCCATTCTAGCATTAGGCCTTATGAGTTACAGCAGACCAGCCTGAAGCTTACCTGAGCCGAGATGCCAATGAGAAGCAGCCACTTCTGGTATGCGTCAGTTCGGTAGTGGATCATTTGACACCCAGCCAGACTGGCATGCCTATCAAACATCTTTATGGGCTGGAAGTCACCTTCCATGTTCCAGTGATAGACTGTGGTTTCAGTCACCAAGGCAACAGTGTTCACAGAGATCCACTTCCAGAAAATCACCTCTTCTGCCATAGTGTGAGCCTTCACTTTACTCTTCATTTCAATATTAAAGATTTGAAGTGTCTTCCCAGCTAGTATTTGATGAGATGGACATTAGAGCAAGGTAAGTGAAAATTTGAAAGGCAAATTCTTGTACTCTTAATTCTGAATCCTATTAATACTACTTTAAATTGTATTATTTATTTAGGCTTTTTTGTTTGTTTGTTTGTTTTGAGACAAGGTCTCACTATGTAGTTCAGGCTGCTCACTATGCAGTCTAGGTTGGCCTCGAACTTGCAGTGATCCTCTTGCCTCAGCCTCCTGAGTGCTAGGATTACAGGCATATGTCACCACAAGTTGTACTTTTATTTACTTTTTTTTTTTTTGCCTTTTTTTTTTTTTGTGGGTACCGGGGGGACGACCTCAGGACCTCACGCGCCAACAGGCACCCGTGCCGCTGAGCGATATCACCGGCCCCTTTTTTTCGTATGTGGGTTCCGGGAGTTGAACTCGGGCCTTCGCGCTTGCAAGGCAGGCGCTTAAGCCGCTGAGCCGTCTCACCGGCCCTATGTATTAGTTCTTTAGATGAATGAAAAAGTACACAAATATTTATATATTATATGAATAACAATCAAAAATCAGTTCTACTCAAACAAGTCTTAAGAGAAACAGTTTTAGATTTATTTCTTCTAGATTCCATTTTAGTTTGTGGTATTGGAAACTGAACCTAGGGTCTTCACACTGAGCTATATGTCTAACCCTTTTTATTTTATATTTTTGAGAGAAGGGACTTGCTAAGTCACCCAGGCAGACCTTGAACTTGTGATCTTCCTGCCTCAGCCTCCCAAGTAGCTGAAATCATCAGCATATACCACCACATCTGGCTTTGGTTTCTTCTAGTTTCAAAGTGATTTTCTGGGAGTAGAGCATATGATCAATATGTGATGTGCCCTAGCTTCAATCTCTGGTTGCAAAAAACAAAAAAAAAAAATCACCTTTCTGTGTAAGTTACTAAAATATATAAGACATTCTTTTTTTGGTGATACTGGAGATTGAATCCAGGGCATTGTGCACGTTGGGTAAGCACTCTACCACTGAGACACACCCCAGCACATCCTTCCTTGTTTTGGTGTCTCCAACTTTCATGAAAAAACACAATTATTCTTTCCAGTTAAAGCAACTTTTCCATATAATAGAGCTACTTTGTTTAAAATTCTAGACCAGTGCTGTCAAATAAAATTTCCTACAATATTGGAAAATTCTATATTTGCGCTATCACAGTGGATGCTATACATACATATATATATTTGAAATGTATGTAGCAATATGCATTTCAGGAACTGAATTTTATTTTTATTTAACTTTAATTAAACAGTACATGGTCACTAGTATCCAGTAAGCACAGTTCTAGACAAATGGTTTTAGCATCCATTTTTTGGTAAGAGATCATATTGTTTCTACCTCCGACAAAGAGCTGAATTCTGATCTTTGAATCTGTGCAAAATTTAGAGCTAACATGAAATATTGCTTTGCCCTGTGCTTGCTCCAGTGGCACGGATACTAAAATTGGAATGATGCAGTGGCAATTAGCGTGATATGCAAATTTCTGTATTTTTAAAAAATATAGGGGCCGGTGAGATAGCTCAGCGGTATAAGCGCCTGCCTGGCAAGTGCGAGGTCCTGAGTTCGACTCCTGGAACCCACATAATGGAAAACAGGCACCGGTGATATCGCTCAGCAGCACAAGCACCTGCTGGCAAGCGCGGGGCCCTGAGGTCGACTCCCGGTACCTGCATAAAAAAAAAAATATATATATACACATATCCCCTAAGATCATGACGAGGTAGAGATTATTTCTCTGGCCACTTCTTTTGACACTATACTGGATATAACAGCCACAAAGCAAGAAAAGTAAAATGCAGAAAGTTTTTTTTAAATAAGCAGTGGTAGAAGAGGATTAAAATTAGTGGAGTAAAGACCAGCATAAAATACAGCCTCTTCAGGACCCGGAATCAAAATGCCTAGAAAACAACAATTTGGTGGTGAAGAATAAAAAAGTAGATCTCTGGGTATCAGGAGAGTGAAGACAGGAAAGCTAGAAACTACAGAGAAACTGAAGAAATGGAGCACAATGCCAAGAAAAGAATGAAGCAGTCTGGACAGCTAACCAGCTCCTGCAGAGGAGGACCTGCCTCTGCTAATGCAAGGTACGCCTGGAGAGGGCTGGCAGCTCTAGGGAGAAACAGACTAGGCCAGCAGCTGTAGCCCCAAGGAAAGCTGATGGTTGTTGTAAACTGCAAAAACATTGTAAGGTTCTATTCTGAAAGGAACTGCTTCTGCATGGCAGGCTAAGTTGGAGAAGAAATCTAGTGCAGAATCTACATATTTGAGAATCAGGAGCCATTTTGGGAAGGGGTTAAATGTTAAGACTGAGGGCTGGGGATATAGCTCAGCGGCACAGCGCCTGCCTGGCAAGCGCAAGGTCCTGTGTTTGATTCCCGGTACCCCCCCCAAAAAAAAAAAAAAAAGTTAAGACTAAGCTATAGAACAACCACAAAACAACTACAGGGTTTCTGGGGTCACCCTACCACAGTGACTGGGTGACTGGGTGGTACATGGCCATAAGAGACAGTCATCAGGCCGGGGATATAGCTCAGTGGCACAGTGCCTGCCTGGCAAGTGCGAGGTTGTGAGTTCGATTCCCAGTACCAAAAAAAAAAAAAAAAAAAAAAGAGAGACAGTCATGCAGAGAGCACAGAGTAGACACAGATTCCTTGAGAGGTTTAAGCTCAGGTGGGTAAGGACGGGGGTCCCACCCTCAGTGGTGAGAAGCCAGGCCAGTCGTGTGTGGTTTCTGGATGAGGCTGGGTCTGAAAGTACTGGCATTAAGTCCAGCAGACTGCTTGAGGCCCCTGCCCTACTGTCTACATCCAGCACAGAGATCAGTGGTCTGTTCTACCTCATCTGCCAACATGATCAGACACACACCTCAGCTTGGACTGTTGTCTCAGCCTGGGGTATAAGGACAGAGGGCCCACTGGAGCAGGGGCAGCACCTCACAGAATGTAAAGCTAAGCAAAGAGAGCTGTAACTTCAGGCGCACAGAGGGAACTGGGAGTGGCTGGAGGGAATACAGCCCTAAGGCAGACACCTTGACTAACCACACCCAGCAGGAAAAGGCAGGGCAGTATTCAGCATTCACACAGAAAAAATTGAGTGTGGAAACAAAAGAGTTTTATGTTTTTTTTTTTTAATGTAGGTACCGGGAATCAACCTCAGGACCTCACGCTTGGCAGGCAGGCGCTTATGCCTGCTGAGCTATCTCACTGGCCCCAAAAGAGGATTTAGCAGTGACTCAGTGTCTGGTGGACTCCAGTATCTGGTGGAGTCCAATATTCCAAACCCTAGAAAGGAATCACTCATTCAAAAACATGAAAGAATTCTCTGGACTCATTTCTCTTTTTCTTTACTGCTTTTTTTGGGGGCAGGGGTTGGGGTTTTTTACCCGCTTATTTTGCTATTTTTCTTTTCTCTTCTAATTCTTGATTGTTCTTTTCTGTTAGTTTTATCTAACTCTATTAATTTTCTTTTACTCTTAACAAAGCCTTTTATCTCACTTTGCATATTATTTTTCTTTTTCTTTTTTTTTTTTTTTTGGTGGGTTCGGGGGGTCAAACTCAGGACCTCACGTGCCAGTAGGCGCCCATGCCGCTGAGCGATATCACCGGTCCTTTTTTCATATGTGGGTACCGGGAGTTGAACTCAGGACCTCGCGCTTGCCAGGCAGGTGCTTATGCTGCTGAGCTATCTCACTGGCCCTCTTTTTCTAATTTTCTTTCTTTTTTTTTTTTTTGTGGGTACTGGCGGTCGACCTCAGGACCTCGCGCGCAAGCAGGCACCCGTGCCGCTGAGCGATATCACCGGCCCTTTTTTTGTATGTGGGTTCTGGGAGTCGAACTCGGGCCCTCGCGCTTGCCAGGCAGACGCTTATGCCGCTGAGCCATCTCACCGGCCCTCTTTTTCTAATTTTCAAATTTTACTTCTTTCGTTTTCTTCTCCTACTTCATATTTACTAGTATTACTATTTTTTTTTAACTTTTTTTTTTACGTGGGTACCGGGAGTCGACCTCAGGACCTTGTGCTTGCCAGCAAGTGCTAATGCCACCGAGCGAAATCACCGGCCCTTTTTTTCCTTTATGTGGGTTCCGGAATTTGAACTCAGGACCTTGCGCTTGCTGGGCAGGTGCTCGTGTCGCTGAGCCCTCTCACCGGCCCTAGCATTACTATTTTTTTTTTTTTTTTTTGTGGGTACCGGGGGTTGAACTCAGGACCTCGCGCACCAGCAGGTGCCCGTGCTGCTGAGCGATATCACCGGCCCTTTTTTCATATGTGGGTACCGGGAGTCGAACTCAGGACCTCGTGCTTGCCAGGTAGGCACTTATGCCGCTGAGCTATCTCACCGGCCCCCCTAGTATTACTATTAAGCTTTATTAATCTTTAGATATTTAATTGACTCTATTTATACACAATGGAGTATGACTCTGCCATAAAGAAAGATAAATTTGAGTCATTTGTAGGAAAATGGAGGTACCTTGAGATCATAATGTTAAGTGAAATAAATCAGACACACAAGTTTAAATATTGAATGATTTATCTTATATGAGAAACCCAAAATTTAAATAAAGAGCGAAATAAAAGCCAGATAATAGGAAACAGGGAGATACATTTTTTGCTTTGCAAAAAGGAAGGGATTCTTTGGGTCTGTAGTGCATGACAGATCTCTTGCACTCTTCTGCATTTGACTTTTTGGTGAATATTATAAGATAATCCTATAAATTTATGCCTGCATTAAATCTAATCCCTTGCAAGCCCCTGACTATAACAAATATATTTAACAAAATAAAGTTGGATTTACAGAGCCAGTGAGATAGCTCAGTGGCATAAGCACCTGCCTGGCATGCGTGAGGTCCTGAGTTAGACTCCCGGTACCCACATAAAAAAAATAAATAAATAAAGTTTGGATTTACACACTGATGTGAAAAAACAATTTAAAAAAATAGAGCTAAATAAACAGAGATACTGAATGTCTAGAAGACTCAATACTGTCAAGACAGTAACTCCTGCCAAATTAATTGATAAATTCAATGCAACTGACAGACTTATTTTAAAATTTATGTGAAATTTTAAAGGACCTGTTTTCAAAAACTATTTTGAAAAATACAAAGTTGAAGTACCAATACTATCTTATCTAACTGCAAAGTTACTACTAAGCCCCCAAATCAATCAAGAACAAATGAATGAAACAGAATTGGAAAAAAAAAAAAAAGAAAGAAAGAAACCCTCTTTATATTTGAGGTCCACTTTTACCAAAGGTGCCAACAAAATTCAGTAGGGACGGAGAGTATTTTCAACAAATGATGCTGGGGGTTGGGGGTGTGGGCAGGGTTGTGGTGCATGCCTGTAATCCCAGCACTCAGGAGGCTGAGGAAGGAGTATTGCCACAAGTTCGAGGCCAGCCTGGGCTACATAGTGAGGCCCTGCCTCAAAAAAAAGCCAAACAAAACAAAAATCAACAAATGATCGTGGGATAACTGCATAGAAATGCCTGTTTCTCTGCTGTTACCACACACACACACACACACACACACACACACACAAAAGGAACTTACACCTTTACCTCCCATGTACAAAAACCAACTCAAAAAGAATTGTACACCTAAAAAGAATTACAACTACAAAACCACCAGAAGAACAAACAGAAAATTCTCATGACATTGGGTTAGACTAAGTCCTTTAGATATGACTCCTAAAGCATAATCCATTAAAGAAAATAAATGGGTAAGTTGAGCTTCATCAAAAATAAAAATTTTTAGCTGGGCATGGTGGTACATGCCTATAATCCTGGCACTTGGGAGGTTGAGGCAGGAGAATCGCCATGAGTTCAAGGCCAGCCTGGACTACACAGTGAGTTCAAGGCCAGCTTGGGCTAGCCTGCACTACAAAGTGAGACCCTGTCTCAAAACAAAACAAAGCAAAAAACAAAACAAAACAACACAGCAAACACACAACCCAAAAAGAAATAAAATAAAAATTTTGCCCTGTAGGGATCTGGTATGGTTTGAAAAAAAAAATTTTTTTTTTTTTTGGTACGGGAATCGAACTCATGACCTTGTACTTGCCAGTCAGGGGCTGTGCTGCTAAGCTATATCCCTAGCCCCTGGTTTGAAAGTTTTTGTCCCCTCTAAAATTCATTTTGAAACTTAATCTCCATTGAACAGTGTTGGGAGATGGGGCCTGTGGGAGGTGTTTAGGTCTCGAAGGCTCTACATGAATGTGTTAATGCTGTTTTAAGTTTGGGCTATATAAAAAGCAGGCAGATTGGGGATCCCTCAGTTAAGATATTAATGTTCCATTACAGGATGAGCAGTTCATGAAGAATTCTACCACCACTTCATAATCTTTGGGTCAAGAACAAAAATGTATCTCTAGTTGTAAAGTATTCACCAGGAATCTATAAGCCAAGAAAGTCTGGAGTTAGCAAATTTGCTCAGGCTTCTCCAGAAGGCCTGGCAACCACATGGACCAGTGGCCAGCTTCAAGGAGATGAACTTTTAGGGGAGGGTAACAGGGATTAAACCCAGGGTCTTTGCACTGAGCTATGTGCTGAGCTTCTTTCTTTACTTTTTACTTTGAGACAGGGCCTTGCTAAGTTGGCTGGGCTGGGCTCAAAGTTGTACTCCTCCTGCCTTAGCCACCCAGTGCTGGGATTACAAACATGTGCCACGACACCTGGCTGAAGGTGGACCTTTTTAAAACAGGAGTTCTAAAAAAATAAAATAAAAAATAATTTTAAAAAATGAATCAGCAGTTCTAGCTCATGAAGAGCCCTTTTCCAGTTATAAGACCTCATCAGCCAAAATAGGGGGGTCTGTAACATACAAGATGAGTCCCTTTCATATCCCAAGCCCCGCTTTCACACTGGCACTTCTGGAACCAGTTACCTCATATGAAATGACAGAAGCATTTTGCAAAGTTCATTTGTAACGTAGGTATTGTACAAACACCTTCTTTTTAAAGGCAGTTTTGCTCATTTTGGTTTAGAGTCTAAAACAGACTGTACATCCCATCCTCCACTTGCTGAAAATTACTACAAAGATCTAGGTCATTCTTATATCCACAGGATTGCAGTAAAAATAGACACAAAATTTTATCTTTTTGGTTCTAGAACTTCACACTTCCCTACCCAAAAGAAAACAGCACTCAACATTTTTATAGTGAAGCAATTTGTACAAAAACGAAAGAAGGGAGTGGAAGTAAAGGAGGGAAGGAGGGAGGAGAGAACCCTGGCACCTGGAGGCTGGCCTGACACAGACAGGCCACGCTGCTCTTCTGCTGGACAGAAACCATCCCACAGAATTACAACCTCAGACAAGGGCCCTCTGAGGTCAGGATGAAGTGAGATAAAATAAGGCTCCTTCTGAATTTTGTCCAAGCACAGACAAAAATAGGGTTACTACTGTGCAACCCACACACTGACATCCCTCTCTCATAGTCAGAATGCTGCTTCTTTACCCACAGGTTCATCCTCACTTTGGTTTTCCTTCTCTCATTCATAAGATTTCTTGAGATGCCCGATTATATAATTATCCCCACTTCCTGACAGCATCCAGTCTACAGCAAACCCCTGCTTCCTCAGACCATCCTGCAAATCAACTAAAGCCCAAATTCTACAAAAGCTCTTCTAATACCGTTTTTCCATGGTATGAGTGTTTGCTCACTCCAACTAGTAATAAACTCAGCTTGTTCAATTGCAGATGTGTTCCTGGTGGTCTTTGGCTGAAGTGGGAATGATATTATCAAAATACTGTGTGCATTCTGCTCTCCTACTACACACACACACACACACACACACACACACACACACCCAGGAGATCCACACTGCATGTTATCAAAGAAAACTGTGCCAGTGAACCAAGAAGTGTTAAAAGAGCAGGTCACTTCTAAAACTTGCTGAGAATACTAAATAGCAAACAACATATATGGTCAGGTCTCTCAAAAGTACTACAATAAAAATGCAGAAAACAAAAACAAAAACGAGAGAAAATCCCATCAAAAATAGCCAAGGGATCATTGGCAAAGTAGAGAATCTAAGAATCTATAAATTCTAATAATTTCTTCAATTAACATTAAAAATCTACACTGCTTATATTACATGTTCAAAACTATTTGAGAGATTGCAAGGAAAATATAGAGTTGATAATAGAACAAAGATCTTTTTGAATTAAACATTTTTTAAATATAAGAGAAAATTAGTGTATCTCCTATATACATAATCCCTCCGCCCCCCCCAAATCAAGGCAATAGGAAAAGATACTATATTTTTCAAGTTAACTGGAAAGGTTCACATACTCAGGGTTCACTGAGTTCAGGGAAGTGAAATTCTATTAATGATCAGTTCTCCTATCCTTACTGTATTTCACAAGAGGGAGGTCTTCGGGCTTGTATCCCAAAATATCTGCAGCAGACCTACAGCAGGCCCTGAACACACAGGGTACTAACCTGTGTTTCCAGACCCAAAAGGACAAGTCCTGAGCATTCACTCCTTCTCAGTGTGTCCAGTGCTTTGGCTGACATTACGAAGAAGCTCTGATGCTCAGGGGGATTTCTCTTTTATTAGCACATATATATATATATATATATATATATATATATATATATATATATATATATTTTTTTTTTTTTTTTTTTTTTTTTTTTGTGGGTGCCGGGGGTTGACCTCAGGACCTCACGTGCCACCAGGCGCCCGTGCCACTGAGCAATATCACCGGCCCTTTTTTTGTATGTGGGTTCCGGGAGTCGAACTCAGGACCTTGCGCTTGCCAGGCAGGTGCTTATGCCGCTGAGCTATCTCACCGGCCCTATTAGTACATATTAATTAGACAGAATAATGGGTTTCATTGTAGCACTTTCATTCACTATATACTATTCTGATCATATCTACTTCTTCATTACTCTCCCCTCCATCTCGCTGATCTCCTTTCCCTTTTCTAAGTCTCCCTTCTACTCATATGTCATCATTTTTCCTGCTAGATAAAACATGTGATACTTATCTAGATGAGTCTAGTTTATTTCACTAACATGATGATCTTTAGTTCCACCCATATTCCTGCAAATGACATGATTTTGTTCTTCTTTATAGCTGAATAATACTCCATTATGTATATATGCCTTATTTTCTTTATCTATTCATCTGTTGATGGTACCTCAGCTGGTTCTGTGTTTTGGCTATTGTGAATTGTACCACAATAAACATGGGTATGCAGGTATCTCTATAATACATTTTGATTCCTTTGGGTATGTACTCAGGAGTGGTAGTATAGGTAGGTCATACAGTAGTTCTATTTTTAGTCTTTTGAGGATCCTCTAATGTCTAGTGTCTATACTAGCTGTACCATTTTACAATCTTACCTACAGTGTAGCTTGTGCTCTTATTAGCACATGCAACTTTTACTAAAACTTTTGGTATCAAGTTGAATACTACTGATGACACTTGGCTATGAGTTTACTGACACTTGCCCAATATTTAAGGTAACAAAGTAGCTACAGTAAGATAACATTCTTTTCTAAAATCCCTCAGGCTTACCTTTTAGAGCTATCACCTTAGAGGCTGGATTCATGATGGCACTCTCTGCAGAGATAGGCCGTCTGATAGGTGCCATTGGGTCGCTCATGTCAATGATTACCACTTGTACCTGCTCTCCAACTTTCTCTCGAACACAAATGAACTTGTCAGATTCCATGGTCAGAGTGCTAAATCCAATGTTTGCTGGATTGATTCCAAGGTTTTGGAGCTAAACAGAAAGGAAGCAGTTGATTAAAGCAAAGTTTTCCTCTCTGAAATTGATGAGTTTTAGTCTAGTAGTTAACAAGTCTAAAAGGAGGAGGAAGAAAAGTAAAACGAGAGTTTAGAAGCTGGTTGTGGTGGTACATGCCTGTAATCCCAGTACTCTGGAACACTGAAACAGAAGGGTTCCAAATTCCAGCCACGCCTGGGCAACTTAGCGACTTAGCAAGACCCTGTCTCAAAATAAAATATAAAAAGGGCCTGGGGGTGTAGCTTAGTGAGAAGGTCCTGGGTTCAATCCTCAACACTGAAAAAAAAATTAAATTTAAAAACTACCAATCACCCTTCAGAAGGAGTGTAAACGAAACTGCTCAGACTCAGTATAACCCTTTACTCTCTCTCTTTTCCCTTTGACATGAACTCCTCAAAAGCGGAGACTGCATCTGCTTTATTAGCATCTGCTTTGTCTCTGTCTTATGTAGCACAGTCTAGCACATATTGGGTGTTCCAGCTGCTGAATGGAGCAGGCTGCAGATGAAAGATCAGCTTGTCTGATCGTCCTGTTAACCCATGAGGCAAGGACGCTACACACAATTTATGCTTGTGAAAAACAAGGATTTGCGTTAAAGAGATCTTTCCAAAGTCACAAAGCTTATTAATGATGGAGGCAGGTATAATAAAGCCTGTGTTTTGACCCACAATATTGAGTTTTTAAAAATTCATATTTCATTCTTACACAGAAAGTGCAATGGTAAGCAGAAACACCGAAATGACATCCAGGATTTGGAGGCAGATTTATTTAACATCAGATGGGCACTGACAGGGAACCAATTGTCCCTCAAAATGTCAGGCCTCAAAGGACCAGGGAGGGATGTTTTTATGGGGTTGCATAGGGGAGGTACAGAGGTAGGGTACTTGGCTGTCTTTGATTGGTTCCTACAATGTGCGTCATAGTGACCACCTATGCATCATAGAGACCAGCCGTTTCTAGGAGACAGTAGTAACAAGATCTGTAACAGGAACTATTACCTGGGCAACTAACAGACTGGCTGGGGGGCATTTTCTGCTACATTTCCCCCCTCTTTTAGTTTCCCTGGCAAATCTTTGCTGGGCATGTTACATGTGATCTTTTGAGACAAGGCCCAACTAGAAGCAGTAACATTCAGTGGTCCTAGGATGGGCCCTAGCTAAGGTCCCCAAGACTGAAAATCTTCCCACCAGGAGTTTGCGGTTTGTTTACCTTATTATAGGGCTTCTCCCTAAATTGTCTCTGGCAAGGGAGTGAAGGAGTTAATCTGATCTAGGAGAGTGTCCAATGTATCTTGGATGCTCATCAAATCTTGGTCAAGTATTTGACTAATTGTCAAAAACCACAGCTAGCAGGGGGCGGGGAGCAAAAACCAAGTTGGACAATACAATATACACAAGCTGAAATGGAAGCAAGGACTGAGATAAGCAGCCTGAAAAGGCACAGAAATTAAGGGGAATAATGCACTGAGGTATGGAACAATCCTGTGAACGGTGTCCTCAGGCTTCAGCCATGCATGGACTAGTCAGCGTCTGGAGTGACCAGAGCAGGGTTTTGAGTGCATTGTCGCTACAGAGTGAACTTCAGAGGAGCTGTCTGGTCCAGGTAAATTCTCCAGAAATTCAGCAGGACTCTGGAATGGTGGATCTAAGGCTGGATTTCTGAAACTTTAAGAGCTGTTAATATGCCTCTAGGTTATATGTGTGTGGGGGGGTGTCTACAGGTGGGATAGATGGTATTTCTGCTAAATTTTTATGGAGCTGGTTACAAGCTGTTTTTTTTTTTTTTTTTAACTTTTCTAGAGCTCTGTGGCCTGTATGCTGTGTAGTCCCACCGTCACTGCCAATGGTCAAGGGTAGGCCATATCTAGGGATGATTTTTTACAGCAGGACCCTACAAACTTTTATTGTCTTTTCAGTGTGACAGGGAATGTCCTGGGCCAGCCTGAGTAGGTGCAGAAGAGCACTAAGTCTATCTGTATATCTTTAAATGGGGGGAGGTCAGGGCCAGTGACACAAATGTTGAAGCCTCAGCTAGCTGCAAGGGTACAGGTGCCAGCACTGTGGCTTGAGCTTGCAGAACATATGGTGGGGGCAGGTCTGGCTCTGATTAAAAGTTTTTCTGGCTGGGGTTTATGTTTCAGTCAATTGGATCCCTGGAGGGAGCTTAGGCCTCTGGACCAGATTATTTTGAGCACAGGTTTGGTGGTGTTGGTGGCAGGTTTCCAAACAGCAGCAGGAAGCAGTAGCAGGAGAACTTTGGCCAAAATAACTTTGTCCAAGGTGACCGCAGCATATCTAGCCTGTCAGACTCCATTCCTAACAGAGCTACTTCCATCTGTGTACAGGGTGTACTCAGCATCCATCAGGGGGTCCATTTTTAAAGTCTGGTCGGCTCGAGAACAGTTCACCAGTTAGTACCAGGCAGTCACGGCTTAGTGGGCCCAGCTTGATGGGCAGATATGTGGCAGGATTCAGCAGCCCATAGTTATTCAGGAGGTCCAGTATAGCATGTAGCACCTGGACAGTTAGGTCTTGACTTAAGGTGAGCTTGTCAGTTTTTTTGATGAGGACAGTGGCTGTGAGAGCACGGAGGCAAAGGGGGAGGCAGACCTTAGCAACTGGATCCAAGTATTTGCACAGGTAGGCCATTGAGCATTTCCAGGGGCTGACAGTCTGAGTAAGCATCATTGTTTTGTGAACTCAAGGATCCAAATTTTATAGAAGCCAGCAACTCCAAGAAATTTGCAGTTTCTTTCTTATAACAAGTTTCTGCCAGGTATTGCAGCAGAGCTTTTGTGCTTTTCCAGCAGGCAGCTTGGGTGTCATTAATCAGGAGTGCAGTGATATTTTGTGCTGGGAAACTAGCGGGGTCAGCTGTGAGGGCTTCTCCAAAGAGGGTTTTCGAGTTTTTGAACCTCTGGGAGGTTGAGTCCAGGTCAGTTGACTTTTGAGTCCAGAACTGGGGTCTTTGCTAAGAGGGGCTGGCTGACAGAAGCCAAATGAAGGCAGAAGGCGGCACTGTTTAGGGCCAAGCAGGTGTATCAGCAACTTGTGGGTGGCAGAAGACTGAGACAACATACATGGAGGGCAATTGCGGTGGCATTGTCAGCTTGGAGATCCTAAACTGGCTGTACAGGCAGGAGAGGTGTATTTTAGCAGTTTGACAGTCTACAGTGTTTGCTCGGAAGACCGTGACAGAGCTGCAAGGGACAGAGAAACAGGCTGTCTTGGAGAAAAGGTACTGATGGCTTGGCCAAATCTGCTGTTAAGTCTCCCCCCAAATAGTGGGAGAGTTCTTAACCCCTTGTGGCAATTGAGTCCAAATAAGTTGCGTTTTGTCTCAGGATTTTCCCAGTTGAAGGGGCTTATGGGAGCAATGCACAAGCAGAGAGCCGAACTACTTTAGGTGGCTGAGGTATGGCTGGATGCCTGTGTGCTTCCTGTGACACAGGATATTGTCAATGGGGGTTGCAGAGTTTAATCACTATGGGAGCATGGCTGGTGGCGAGGCCTGGAGGTGAGTCTTTGGCTCATACTCTGGGAGGAGAGTTTTCAGAACTTTAGGATTGCTGTTATCTGTCTCAAGGCTGATGCAGGCATCATCTTCCTCTCGGGAAACAGCCAGAGTTGAAAGTGCAGGGTTAAATGAGAGGGAGGCTGACTGGCTTGGTGCAAAGATGGTTGCTTCTAACTTGAAGAGGAGGTCTCTTCCCAGAAACGGTATGGGGAGATGTCCTGTCCTCCTAGGCTGCAAGTCTGTGTCTGGCAGAAGGGGTGAGAGTCAAGAGTCCCAGTTGTTCTGGTGATGGTAACTTTCTTCTGACAAGAGGGAACTTTTGAAGGCAGAGAGTTCTGTTCCGTTGTCTACCAGGAAGAAGGGAGCCCAGTCTGGCCTAGTCTGAGCCCATCAGACCTGTGGAAGGATTGTAGTCAGAAGGAATTGCTGACGGTTATCTCGGGCGGGTGTTAGATGACGCCATCTGACCAGGATAGGAAGCAGAAAGCTCTGGAGGGAGGGCCTCTGTGGCCGAATGCAGGCAATGGCTAGCTGGAACCAGTTCAATTGGCTGGAAGCAGAAGAGTCAGGAGCGAGGAGTGAAGCTATAGGTGTTGGCAGCAACTGTGGCAGCTGATGAGGGTGCCAAGGCGGAATTCGCAGGAAGAATGGGCCTCTTTTTTCCTTTTTTTTTCTTTCTTTGAGATGCAGGGAATGGATTTTTAACTCTGTACTCTCAGAAAAGCCCTTTTTCTTGCAGTCAGGGACTGTGGGTTTTGACTAATTAGTTCCCATCTCTGACTTCCTATGTGTGTGTTGTATACCCTTGAACAATGGCACAACAGACAAAGGGTGGGTGCTCCTCAGAGAGAGAAACTATTCAGATGCCTGCCTGGCTGTGCCCCTTGTAGGGACTTAGGTGCAACTTAACTAAGGAGGGTGTGAGGCCTCCGTTATGCCATATGTCGATCACCACGGAACCGCAGGTGAGGGCCCAATCAGCCACATTGACCAGTCCTTCCCAGTCTTGGTGCACAGATGGAGCAGCCTGTTGCTTATGCTGTCCATTCCATTCACTCACACATTCACTCAACAGGCACTCAGATAAGAAACATTCCAACCTCCTTCCCTTGAGGGTGGTCCTAAGCAACAAGAGGTGATCAATCTCTCCTTCTGCTAGAGCTGACCAGGACTGACAGACTAACTGGGGTGCCCCCGGGGGTCTTACCTTATCCGATGACCAGATTAGACTGCGTCCTCCTCCCTTTTGGGTCTGATGTGAGCCACTCAGTGGGGAGCCAAGAATCCTCCTCCAGACCTCTGAGGGGACTTGAGAAATCTCGAGGGTGTGCCTTCCTGTCAAGACCTGGAGAGGTCCTTGCTCCATCCACGAGGGCCACAACCAGTAACCAAAGAGGTCAGCACAGTTGATCTTCCTGGCTAATGCACCAGATGCAGCAGCAAGCAGAAACACCAAAACGACGCCCAGGATTTGGAGGCAGATTTATTTAACATCAGATGGGCACTGACAGGGAATCAATTGTCCCTCAAAATGTCAGGCCTCAAAGGACCAGGGAGGGATGTTTTTATGGGGTTGCAAAGGGGAAGTACAGAGATAGAGTACTTGGCTGTCTTTGATTGGTTCCTACAATGTGCATCGTAGTGACCAGCTATGCATCATGGTGACCAGCCATTTCTAGGAGATAGTAGTAACAAGATCTGTAACAGGAACTATTACCTGGGCAACTAACAGACTGGCTGGGAGCATTTTCTGCTACAAAAGGATGAGCTAAGTGGTGATTATGTTCTCAAGGGAGTCCTCCCAAAAAAAGATATGTAAGTTAGATTGCATAGGTTCAGTGCTGGGTCCCACAGACTAATCCCACTTCAGATGCCAATCACAAGCCCCAGGTTATGACCTGTGCTTCTGACCTATGGGCTATAAATCAGGGTTCCCCCACCCCCCAGTTTGCTTGATTTGCTTAAGCAACTCACAGAACTCAAGGAAATACTTTACTTATATTTATTTATTTCAAAGGCCATTACAGAGCATAAAGATGAATAGCCAGATGGCAGACATAGATAGGGCAAGACATGTGGGCAGGGGTGCAGAGCTTTCATACCTTCTCCAGGCAGACCATCCTTCAGATACCTCCATGTGTGCAGTTATCTGAAAGTTCCCAAACCCAGTCCATCTGGGTTTTTATGGAGACTTCACTGTGTAAACATGACTGAGGACACCACTGCACATTCCCCTGGCAACCAGCCCCTATCCTCAGGCTATTTAGGAGTCCCTAGGCATAAATCATCTCACTGGCATAGGAAGACAATCACTTTGCAGACTCAAGGGTTTTAGAAACTGGGATGTACACTAAGTACATAGGTATGTATACAGTTTCTTGTAAATCACAATAGCACAGAGCTACACAAACATCAGTGTCACTTGCCACAGAGGGGCAATTTAGGCTCTATGTATGGAATTATATCAGGGACATGCCAGAGACAACTTTGAGCCTAGAATATTAGGTAAAAGGAAGTAAATTACCCCTTGACACAGAAAAGAACTATTCCAGAAAGAAAATGTTTGGGCTGAAATGAAGTCAAAATCTCAATACTTCTAAGGAAGTATTGGGTCTTTAAATTTGGGAGGTCTGATTTTTTTGAGTTCTTTGTATGTTCTCGATAGCAATCCTTTGTCTGAGGAACAGCTGGCAAACATTTTTTCCCACATTGTGGGTTGTCTCTTCACTCTGTTGGTGGTTTCTCTTGCTGTGCAAAAGCTTTTTAATAAGATGAGATCCCAGTTGTTGATTCTTTGTGATACTTCCTGTGCGATGGGGGTTTTATTCATAAAGTCTTTGCCTACACCAATGTCTTCAAGAGTTTTACCTATTCTATTTTCCAGGAGATTTAATGTTTCTGTTTTAATATTTAGTTCTTTGATCCATTTTTAATTTAGTTTAGTGCATGGTGAAAGATATGGGTCTGATTTTAATCTTCAGCATGTGTAGAGCCAGTTTTTCCAGCACCATTTATTAAAGAGGCTATCTTTCTTCCAGTGAATGTGTTTGGAACCTTTGTCAAAGATAAGGTGGCTTAGTATGTCTGGAGTTGTTTCTGCATCTTCTATTCTATTCCATTGATATTTGGGTCTTTTTTTTGCCAATACCACGCTGTTTTTATCACAGTAGCTTTATAGTATAATTTCAAATCAGGGGTTGTGATGCCCCCTGCCTTGCTTTTGTTGCCCAGAACTGCCTTTGGTATTCTAGGTCTCTTCTGGTTCCAGATGAATTTTAGGATTGTTTTCTGTAATTCTGTGAGATATGTTGTTGGAATTTTGATTGGAATTGCATTAAATCTGTATAACAATTTTGGAAGTATGGCCATTTTCACTATATTGGTTCTTCCGACCCAAGAGCAAGGGATATCTTTCCATTTTCTGATATCCTCTTCAATCTCCTTTTTCAGAGTACTGTAGTTTTCAGTGTAGAGGTCTTTTACTTCCTTTGTGAGGTTGATTCCTAGGTATTTCATTTTTTTAGATATGATTGTGAAAGGTGTTGTTTCCCTAATTTCTCTCTCAGTGAGTTTGTTATTGGTGTACAGGAAAGCTATTGATTTTTGAGTGTTGACTTTGTATCCAGCTACACTACTGAATTTGCTTAGTAAATCTAACAATTTTTTAGTGGAGTTTTTGGGGTCTTCTACATAGAGTATCATGTCATCTACAAATAATGATAATTTAACTTCTTCCTTTCCAATCACTATTCCTTTTATTTCTTGCTCTTGTCTAATTGCTCTGGCTAAAGTTTCCAGGACTATGTTGAATAAGAGTGGGGACAGTGGACATCCTTGTCTTGTTCCTGATTTTAGAGAGAAGGCTTTCAGTTTTTGTCCACTTAGTATGATATTGGCTGTTGGTTTGTCATAGATAGCTTTTATCAGATTGAGATAAAGACCATCTATTCCAATTTTCTGTAGGGTTTTTATCATGAATGGGTGCTGGACTTTGTCAAAAACTTTTTCTGCATCTATTGAGATGATCATATGATTTTTGTCCTTGGTTCTGTTAATATGGTGTATTACATTTATTGATTTACGTATATTGAACCATCCCTGCATCCCTGGGATGAATCCAACTTGGTCATGGTGTATAATCTTTTCGATGATTTGCTGCATTCTGTTTGCCAGTATCTTATTGAGGATTTTTGCATCTATGTTCATTAGGGAGATTGGTCTGTAGTTCTCTTTCTTAGTTGGGTCCTTCTCTGGTTTTAGTATCAGGGTAATGCTTGCTTCCAGGAATGAATTTGGGAGTATTGCTTCCCTTTCAATTTCATTAAAGAGTTTGAGAAGTAGTGGTGTTTGGTCTTCTCTAAATTTCTTGTAGAATTCAGCAGTGAATCCATCAGGGCCTGGGCTTTTCTTTGTTGGGAGGTTTTTAATTACATCTTCGATTTCATTGATTGTTATTGGTTTATTTAGGATTTTTATATCTTCTTGGTTGAGCTTTGGTAATTCATATGTATCTAGGAATCTGTCCATTTCTTCTGCCTTTTCCATCTTATTAGAATACAAGTTTTCAAAGTAGGTATAGATGATCTTCTGGATTTCTGCAGGGTCCGTTGTGATATCACCCTTTTCATTCTTAATTGCGTGGATTTGAGTACTTTCTTTCCTTTTTCTAATAAGGTTGGATAAGGGTTTGTCAATTTTATTTAATCTTTCAAAGAACCAACTCTTTGATTCGTTGATTCTTTGTATTGTTTTTTCAGTCTCCAATACATTAATTTCTGCTGTGATCTTTATAATTTCCTCTCTTGTACGAGCTTTTGGCTTAGTCTGCTCTTCTTTTTCTAGAAGTTTGAGGTTCACCATTAGGTTGTTAATTTGTGCTTGCTCTGTATTCCTGATATAGGAATTTAATGCTATAAATTTCCCTCTTAGGACTGCTTTCATCGTATCCCATAAGTTCCGGTATGTTGTACTGTCATTATCATTCAGTTGCAGAAACTGTCTAATTTCTTCCTTAATTTCATCTGTGACCCATTGGTTCTTGAGTAGGGTGCTATTTAATTTCCATGTGTTTAGCAAATTCCTGTGGTTTCTTTTGCCACTGATTTCCAATTTCATTGCACTATGGTCTGATAATATACATGGGATAATTTCAATTCCTTTGCATTTACTTAAGCAGGTTCTATGAGCTAGTATGTGGTCTATTTTGAAGAACGTCCCATGTGCAGCTGAGAAGAATGTGTATTCTGATGTTGTGGGGTGGAACACTGTGTAGACACCTACTAAGTCCATTTGTTCCAAAGTTTGGTTCAGTTCTAATATTTCATTGTTGATTTTTTGTCTAGTTGATCTTTTTGTGACAGTGGAGTATTGAGATCCCCCAATACAATTGTATTAGTGGTTATTTGATTTTTCATGTCCATTAATATTTGTTTTATTTAGGTGGGTGCACTGGTATTTGTTGCATATATATTTATGCTTGTTATCTCTTCCTCTTGGATTGTTCCCTTTACAAGGATGTAGTGAGCTTCTTTATCTCTCTGAATCATTCTTGGCTTGAAATTCACTTTGTCTGAAAAAAGAATAGCTACCCCTGCTTTTTTCTGGGTTCCTGTGGCATGGAGTATTGTTTTCCATCCTTTGACTTTCAGTCTATGAATTTCTTTTTGAATTAAATGTGTTTCTTGTATACAGCATATTGTTGGATCTTGCTTCTTGATCCAATTTGCCAGTCTGTGCCTTTTGATTGTGAATTGGGACCATTAACATTAATGGTTAAAACTGATATGTATTGATTTATCCTTGTCATGTTATTTTCTTGTTGTTGGCTCCCCTTCTTTTAATTTTTATTTTTCCCTCCCTCCCTTTAATCATTTGCCCTGCCTGGTGGATTCCTTCTGTTGGGGTTTCTGGAGTTGTAGTCCTTGTTCTTCCTTTCTAGAATGTCCTTCAAAACATTTTGGAGTGCTAGTTTGGTGGTTATAAATTTTCTCAGATGTTCTTTGTCATGGAAGTAATTTATTTCTCCATCAGTTTTGAAAGATAGTTTTGCAGGGTACATCAATCTAGGTTAAAGATTATTTTCCTTTAGAACTTGAAATACATCATTCCAAGCTCTTCTTGACTTGAGGGTTTGTGCTGAAAAATCCGCTGTGATTCTGATGGGCTTTCCTTTATAGGTGATTTGTTTCTTTTCTCTAACAGCTTTCAAGAGTCTACTCTTAGGTTAAATTTCTGCAATCTTGACTATGATATGCCTGGCTGAAGATTTTTTTTTAATCTTGGCTAATTGGAGTTCTATAAGCCTCACTTACCTGAACGTCAAATTCTTTTTCTCTACCAGGGAAATTTTCTGTGATAATGTCTGTGAACAGTGTTCTGATGTCATTTATGCTATCTCCCGCTTTTTCATTGACTCCAATCAATCTTAAGTTATTCTTCTTTGCATCATCTAGCAGCTGCTGGATTGATTTTTTCATTGTCCCTTGCTATGTTTAAGAATTCTTTCTTTTCATGATCACTAATTGCAAGCCTGTCTTCTATATCTGAGATCCTGTCCTCACATTGGCTTAATCTGCTACAAATACTTTCAATGGAATTTTTGTTCTCCTGGATATCTGCTTGAATCTGCTTTATGGAGTCCATTTCTTTCCTATGCTGAGCATTCATGGCTTCCATCATTTTCTTAAGCTCGTCTATTTTTTTGTCTGTGTCTGCTCTAGCATCCTTAAGCATGGTCTTCATTGTGGACATTATCTCTGCAGTTATCTGAGAAATTATTTCTGATTTAAATTTTTCCAGAGCCTCATTCAACTGCTTTGTTGTTACCACTTCAGAGATGTCAGGTGGGTGGCTTTCGGTTTGTCCCACCTCACTGCCCCCTAGGTTTGCCTTTGGTGAACTGGATGTGTGGGGTTGCATCTTGTTTAAGTGTCGTTTCATTTTCTTTTCTTTCTTTAGTTTAATTCCTGGGTTGCTGTTTGTAAATTGCCTATGGTAGGTTGCTTTATTGCTAGTTTCAAACTCTTAGGAGATGGCTACTTCTCTGAGATATCTTCCAGGTGTAGCTTATTTTTGGGTTTTGAGCCTGCTGCAATATCCTACCTCTTCAATTTGTTGGAGATAAGAAATTGCTGCCTGTTTGGCCCAGTCCTTGGTTCTTTGGTTCTGTGCCAGAGTATTTTCTGTGATCCTTAGATAATCTCAGTCTTGGAATACCAGGAAGAAAAGCGCCAGTCAGTGTGTCCCTCTCAGCTGGTGCTTCTCTGTACCGCGGCGTCTCACGTTACTGCACGGAGGTTCCCACTGGAGCTGTGGATGGAGTGGTGGCCGCCCTGAGTTCTGAGCTCAGCTGCTGTGCCCCCCACAATGGCGCCCGGCTAGTCGCTCTTGCGCACCTGATGGCTGGGTGTCAGGACTCAGCGCCAGTCAGTGTGTCCTTCACAGCTGCTGCTTCTCTGCACCACTGCTTCCCGTGTTCCTGTGTGGAGGCCCCCTGGGGGCGCCGGCAGTCACCGTGTGTCTGCAGATTTGAACCACTTCTGTCGTGTCGGGATTCCCGACACAGGGAAAAGGCGCCAGTGGCCACCTCCTCCTTCTTTGTTGGAGTTTCTCTCTTCACTTTCTCCGTGGGCCCCAAACCTTGCTTCAGATCTTTCCTGGGTCCATGGGAGCCACTTCCCTCTTTCTTTTTTTTTTTTTGTGGGTACCAGGGGTCGACCTCAGGACCTCATGCACCAGCAGGTGCCTGTGCCGCTTAGCGATATCACCGGCCCTTTTTTCGTATGTGGGTTCCGGGAGTTGAACTCGGGCCCTCGCACTTGCCAGCCAGGTGTGTACGCTGCTGAGCCATCTCACCGGCCCACTTCCCTCTTTCTTTTCCTCCTCCAGTCACTATACTCCAGTGTCCAGATGGCGACTTTTGGAGAGGTTCACTGCCTGCTTCTTACAGATCTGCCATCTTTTTCCAGAACTCATGTTCTGGGTGCAGCGGTATATGCCTACAGTTAGAGCTACTCTGTAGGTTTAGGCAAGAAGACCAGTTAAGCACAGGAGTTTGAGTCCAGCCTGGGCAACAGAGTGGCAACTTTTGAGAACTTATCTCAAAATTAAACATCAAAAAAGGTCTAGACATGTAGCCCAGTACAAAGGCCCTGGACTGAATCCCCAGTACCACAAAGAAGAAAAGAAAAACAAAACAAAACAAACCACACAAGACATTCATTCTCACTAATAAAATGCCTCACACAGTGAGATGCCATTTTTCTCTCATCAAATAGGCAAAAAAATGAGTAAAAACTGATAATGTCTAACGTTAGCAAGAGTATGAAAGAATGGATATTTAAAGAGTTGAAGAGGATAACCGGGTGTGGTGGTGCACACCTGTAATCCCAGCATTTGGGAGGTTGAGGCAGGAGGACTGCCCCAAGTTCAAGGCCAGCCTGGGCTACATAGTGAGTTCAAGGCAGCCTGAACTACATAGCAAGACTCTTTTCCAAAAAAACAAAAGAAAAAAAGAGTTAAAGATGGGGCTGGTGATATAGCTCAGCGGCATAAGCACCTGCCTGGCAAGTGCGTTGTTCACATTCCATCATCCTCTCCTAGCTTATGCCCCGTTGGTTTCTAAAACATCTAAGATCATAAATTTCTTCATGATACACATGAGATTAGTGTTACTTACTCTGTCTGCAACTGATTAAAAAGTTCTGGGAAATGGAGTGATAGCAATGTCCATATGTCAATATTCATAATCAGGACATGGCGATTCTATAAGACATGACTGCTATATTGGAAGCACCATCTCAAAATTCTATAGCTTTATCCATCAGATGATTTGTGAGCCCCTGGGGGGGAAAAATAATGAAAATGTGCAATAAAATAGGCTAAGAAGCCACACCAAATCAATCTCATTTTCTTGAAGTCAAGAAAATGAAGTAAAGTAAGTGTTCATTTCAGCAAGGAATCTGGCTTAGCTCAGCTGAGGGAGCTGGAAGTAATGTCCATGGGTGGCAAACCCACAGCTCAAGCCTCTTATCTATGGCATTCTTATGGCATAGAGAACATCGCTTTGTATTAATTATACAGATATACTTTAACTCTTGTTTCTTCTCAGATTCACAGTCAGGGTCTCATCATTTTGAATCCATTAAAACATTTCAAATATAAAAGTTTAAACAACATGCAGAAGATTCTTGGAATGAGGTGAAGCAGGAAATGAACTTGTATACAAGCAGGTGCACAGCTGAACTTGACCCCAAGGATGCTGAACATATGTGTCATATGTATCACTGTCTGCTTGATGCTGGGCCCCAGGGCTCTTACCTTAATCATCTGCTAGTCAATATTCTGAAGAATTACTCTAGTCAAATCACACACAGGGATAGTTTTATTATTCACCAAAAGATCTGTTTTGAGATGGTCAACATACTTGGCTAACAAGACTCTTAATAGGTTTCAAAGGCCTATGAAATAAAAGATAAATGTACATAAACTCAAAATACTACATTAGAGTTAAATGCCAAAAATAAGCTGGGCACAGTGGTGCATGCCTGTAATCCCCGCAACTCAGAAGGCTGAGGCAAGAGGATTGCAAGTCTGAGACCTATCTGGACAATTTAGCGAGACCCTGTATTGAAATAAAATATAAAAAGGGCAAGGGTAATGTAGCTCAGTAGTAGTTCAACCTCTAGTATTACAAAAAAATAAAACCTCCAGTACTACAAAAGAAAAAAAAAAAAAGATAGATTGAGCAAGCAAACTGGGGATATACATCAGTGGTGGATTCAATCCTCAATGCACTCACCACCCCCCACAAAAAAGCAAGGCTTTCCTCAAAAAGCAGCTCTAAGACAAAATGTCAACTAAATGCAACATGTGGGCTTTCTCTGGATGCTAATTCTAATAAACCAAATGTACAAAACACTTCAGATAAGAGAAACTTAACAGTAAGAAGGTATTAAATGATATTGAGGAATAGCTGATTTTTTTTTTTTTTTTTTTTTTTTTTTGTCTTTTTGAGACAGGGTCTCGCTATGCAGTTCAGGCTGGCCTTGAATAGCTGATTTTTAGGGTGTGATATTATTAAAATGTTTTTTAAAAGTTTTGGGGGCCAGGGATATAGCTCAGCAGCACAAGCATCTGCCTGGCAAGTACAAGGTCCTGAGTTCGATTCCTGGTACCCCCCCCCAAAAAAGTTTTTATTGTCTATCAACAGGATTAACAGCTAAGTAGACATACACAACAGGACTACTGTTATTACTTAGCCTTAAAAGGAAGGAAATTCTGACATATGCTACATCATAAATGAACTTTGAGGTCATTATGCTGAATGGAATAAGCCACTCATAAAAAAGACAAGTATGATTCCACTTATATGAGGATAACTAGAGTAGTCAAATTTATAGAAACAAAAAGTAGAATAGGCCCAGGCATGGTGGTACATGCCTGTAATCCCAGCATTCAGGAGGCTGAGGCAGGAGGATTGCTGTGAGTTGAGGCCAGCCTGGGCTACAAAGTGAGTTCAAGACCAGCCTGAACTGCATAGTGAAACCCTGTCTCAAAAAAAACAAAACAAAACAAAACCCAAAAAGTACAATGGTGGTTGCCAGGGGCTGGGGTGGGGGAGTCATGTTTAATGGGGACAGTTTCAATTTTGCAAGATAAAGAGTTCTGGAGTTGGATGGTAGTGATGGCTGTGCAACAATTTGTACTTACATCACTGATCTAATATATACACTTAAAAATAGTTAAGCCTGGGTGAGGAATTTAGATCAGTGGAACAGCACCAATCTAGCAGGCATGAGGCCCTGGGTTCACTCCCCAAAAGTCCAAAAACAAAACAAACAACAAAAAAAAAAAACAAAGAAAAAAACTAAGGTTAAGGGCTGGTGAGATAGCTCAGCGGCATAAGTGCCTGCCTGGCAAGAGCGAGGTCCTGAGTTCAACTCCCAGTACCCACATATGAAAAAAGGGCCGGTGATATCGCTCAGCAGCACGGGTGCCTGCTGGCGCGCAAGGTCCTGAGGTCAACCCCCACTGCCCACAAAGGTTAAGATGGTAAATTTTATGTTATGTGTATTTTGGGAAAAAATTAAAGTGTTCTCATCTGGAGATACATCTTCGAGTACTTAAGAATAAAACATGAGGGGGCCGGTGATATTGCTCAGCGGCATAAGCGCCTGCCTGGCAAGCGCTAGGTCTTGAGGTCGACTCCCGGTACCCACATAAAAAAAAAAAATTTTTAAAAATTATAAAAAAAAAGAAAAAATAAGACATGAGATCTAGAAATAGTCTTAAAATAATCTGGTAGTGAATGGGGACATACTAAAACAAAACGTAAGATATTGGTAAGCAACCATTCTTGTATCAATGGATCGAGATTCTCCAGTCTATATAGCAGAACATAACTGGATACTCTCTAGACAAAGCCGCATGCTCACATCTTCTAAATGGTCATCATGTTCTTAGTTTGGGGATCAATGTTGTATTAATATGGTGACATTCTCACTTCCCTACAAGTATCAAGAATTTTAACCCTAAAGAATTGACACTCAATTTCTTGAGCATAGTAGGTTCTTAAATATTAATGGTTATGTTCCTTATCATACACTTAAGTCATATGAGAAAGGCAAAAGTACCTCACAAATATAAGCTAAGTGTTTCCACGTTGAGAACTGTGGATCCAAAGATAACTGAGATTATTAGAATCAGAAGAAACGAAGATGGTAGTTCCCAACAGCTGTGGAATCTTGCAGTTTTTGAAAACCAGCAGGGACAGTTCTATCTATACAACGACTAGAGAATATTTCCTGGGCTAGGAAATGCTAAACACAATTTCACAAAAAGAACTTTTCTATCTAAAATACCAAATACTGGTTTTTACTCCATATGTAGGAGCAGAGTGCCAGAGAAGCTACGCTCAAAGCCAGGCTTTGTGTGTGTATGAGATGGGGTCTTACCATGTAGTTCAGGCAGGCTTTGAATTCAGTATGTAACCCACGCTGGCCTAGAACTTGCAGTGCTCCTCCTGCCTCAACCTCCCGAGAGCCGGGATTACAGGTGTGTGAAACCATGCCCGGCATGGCCTTTATTTTTTAAACTACAATAATTAATAGAGATAATCAAGGAATTCTGATCCCTAATGTATAATCACTCATAGAGGTAACCTAGCTACACATTTTGAACGGCCCATATAAGTTGAGTTAACCAAAGGTTGACAAGCTATCACCTAACAATCTTTTTCAGTTCTCAAAACCTGCAATTCAATGAATCCAAATTCAAATCTGACACTGGGGAAAATGTAAAAAGAAAAATACTAATCTAATAGGCCTGTGGTTTCTATGTACAAAGGGCTTAGGGACAGCAGTCTGACAGCTGTGTTTATATCGAAGAAGCCAGAATGCTCACATTGCCCTGAACATGTCCGAGTTCTCACTCTGAAGAGCCTAGTCCTTTTTCCTTCTGTACCTGTTTCTTTGCCAGCCTCATTCACTCCCTTATCCTGCCTAACACATGGATGTTAAATCCAGAAATTACTGGTTCTAGGCAGTCAGATTTAGTACATCTGTAGCTCAAGAGAATATATTTTATGTTCCAAACTTACCTACAGCTTTTCCTAGCTTAAAGAGGGACTTAAACTACAAGTAGTTTAGTTCAGGGATAGTTAAAAATGACATTTGTACAGTGTCTTGCAGAACCTCTCTCAAGTTACATCCCTGCAGGTTTTCTGTATTTTAAACTAATGCATAAGGCTCTATATTTATCCCTGTTAAATGTCAACAGGTTGGAGTCTAGCCTGTCCAGGTCTGTTTAGATTCTAATTCTGTCACTGAACTTTACTATCCTGGCTTTGTGGCATCCTTTTTCAGCCAGCCAAGGGTGACGGTAATCTCCTTGGAATGGAGGCACCAGGAAGCCTTGAGCAGGAGAATCAGAAGAAAATGTAGGAGAAGAAAATGAAAGCAGCAGGCTCAATTAAGTAGGGAAGGAAGAATCAGGAAGAGCAGGGGCAGGCACAGAGCTACAGAGGATGTGAACAGGGTGCCAACAGCTATTGCCCATGGAGTATATTACAAAACATCACCATCGAATATACACTGTGATCTGTATGCGACCTTAAGAAGAAATCTTACGCGGTGTTAAGTCATAAAAACAAAGGACAGGAGACTATTTACAAAGTAGGGTTCTTTTAATCCTTTTTGAAAAGGTATAGTGGTTTCCTTAATAGTGATTTTCTCTGGTGAGAGGATGTGGAGGTTAAACAGAAAGCCTTTAATTTCTACTTGCACTTTCTATTTGGGGCTCTTCTTCCCTTGTATATTCATTACTTTGTTTTTTATTTTTTTTATGTGGGTACCGGGAGTCGAACTCAGGACCTCACGCTTGCCAGCAAGCGCTTATGCCACTGAGCGATATCACCGGCCCTTTTTTTTCCTTTATGTGGGTACCGGGAGTTGAACTCAGGACCTCGCGCTTGCCAGGCAGGCGCTTATGCTGCTGAGCCATCTCACCAGCCCCTCATTACTTTAAAGCTTGTTCCAGACAGACTTTGTGCCCCTGCTGCAGAATGCTGAAATATCTGGATCAGAAGAACTCTTAAGATCTTCCTAGGACTTAGTAACTCTTTGAACCTGATAAGACTCAAAATGTACTGCAAATCTTGTGTAGTTTAGGAATTCAGATCATTTACATGTGATACACAGTGATGGTTTCTTTTCCCAAACAGGCCCAGTTAAAGTTCATTTACTGTTTGGTCACTTACGATGCTGCCATGGTAAGCACTTTCACAAGGTTCACTCTCCAGACACCCGGGCTAGGACAGATGCTTACTCTCCTTGCTTTGTAAACAAGAAAGTCATACGGTAAATGACTGGCCAATATGTACTGCATTTCTAGTACCAGGAGCTGCAGTCCACTGCCGCAAAATTTATCAGCTTATACCTTTAAAAAGTTCTATATGGGTGTGCAAACATTTTAGGACACAATGAACCAAATGGAATCTTACAAAACACATTGTAGAAAATGAGATGGTGCCAGGCATGGTGGCACATGGCTGTAATCCCAGAACTAGGGAGGCTGAGGCAGGAGGATCACCATGAGCTCAAGACCAGCCCAGGCCACATAGTGAATTCAAGGCCAACTTGAATTACATAGTGAGACCCCGTCCCAAAAAAACAAAAACAAAAACAACGAAATGAGATGGTCCCAGGTGCAAGGGTGAACATTTGTAATTCCAGACATTTGGGAGGCTGAGGCAAGAGGACTGCAAGTTTGTTGCCAGTCTGGGCAACTCTGCAAGATTCTAACTCCAAATTTTAAAAGGCTTGGGATGCAGTTCAGTGACAAAACACCCCTGTATCAGTCTCTAATACTGCCACCACCAACACCACCAAAAAAAAAAAAGCTACATAATGGCAACATAAACCAAACATGGGCTACTGGTAGTGTCTCCTTATGTAACGACAGCCCAGAAGCCTCCAGACAGACACAGGTATGCACTGGGATCCATTTTCAGTTCAAGTTCAATCTACTCCATATAGTTCTGCCTTCCCCCTCACATGTAAGCAGCTCCAAACATCAGCCTCTTCCTTATTTATAATGACTACCATTTTAGGAGGCTGATTCAACTGGTTGCCTGTGAGACCCACCTGGGAAGAAATATCAAAGTTTTCAGCCACAGAGTTTCTGACTGAATGCCACACAAAAGATAATTTTAAAGCTCCTGGCCATTCTTGCATGCAGCCTGGGCTGAGTACCACTGATTAAGACCTGTGGCCACTGTTTTCCTATAACTTATATAGCTCATACACCTGTTTTGAATATCATTATAGCACAGGAATGCACTACACAACTGAAACTCTGAGGGAACCCCATTCTGTTTTCTGTGCATTGAGGTGGGCTGCACTTCATAGCTTACAAAGTTGGAACTGTTTTTTGACACAACTAGGAGAAAATTAGTTAGGGTTCATAATAGAATTTCTGTGCCATGAATCATCCAGCCATTCCTTTTTCTGAATCAAAGTGTCAAAAGTCCTCAGACCTTCAAGCTCTTTTCCATGGTCAGATATCACAGACAACAACCACCTTCCAACTCATATTTAAGCATAAAAAGAAAAGTTAAAAATAGTACCTCAGCCAGGCATGGTGGCACACGGCTGTAATTCCAGCACTTGGGAGGCTGAAGCAGGGGGATTGCAGCCAGTTCAAGGCCAACCTGGGCTACACAGTGAATTCAAGGTAGCCTGAACTGCATAGCAAGACCCTGTCTCAAAAAAACCAATGAAATCAAAAACAAAAAAATAGTACCTCCCTGATCTTACAATCTAGTAGGGAAAATAAACAATGATAACACCATGAGATTATAAGGGGAGTCCTAAAGGCTCCAGCACAGAAGAATGACTCCCAAGTGACAAGTCAGAGGGAGTTTCTGGAGAGAATGCCTTTTATGCAGATACCAGAAGAATCAATCAATGTGAGTTGGGTAATGAGAAAGTAAGGGGGAAAATGTGTTCTGGAAAGGATGAAAAGGCAGCAGCAAGAGAGTTAAGCAGGTGCTGACTTTGCTGGGCAGAGCCTGAAAGGGCCTCTTCGAGTCTGGCGTTTTCATCCCAAAGGCAGCAGGCAACCCTCCCTGAAGGACGTTAGGCGGATGCTTCCCCTCTGAGAAGATCACTGTGGCTGTGTCAGAGAGTGCAGCAAGGATGCTAAGACTGGAGGGGTAAGGACAAAGTTAGTGTGACCACCAAGGTGAGGACAGTCTAGGGCACTGTCTAGGGCAGTGGCAGCCATGATGACAGAGACAGCATGATGCCAAAAATAAGCAGGTCAAAGAGCTAATGGGATGGGAAGAATCCTAGCTAGAAACCGGAGAAGATACACATCTGTCAAAAAAGGGGAACTGGGCCGGGAGATGGCTCAGCGGCATAAGTGCCTGCCTGGCAAACGCGAGGTCCTAAGTTCGACTCCTGGTACCTGCATAAAAAAAAAAAAGGGGGGGGACTGCCTTTCTGAGCATAATTTGAGGAATCTGTCAACTCTTCTCCAGTAGGCAGCTGTCACAATGGCAGGGAGAATAAACAAGGCGCAACACTTTAGTATGTATCAGACACTGTTCAGATCTTTATATTTATTCATTTAAAACCTACTCTATGGGGTAATAATTGTACCTTTGATATGGTTTGGACATGCTTTGAGGACGTCCTCCAAAGGTTCATATGTTAGAGGCTCGGTACTCGGGTGGCTTTTTTTTTTTTTTTTTTTTTTTTGTTGTGGTGCTGGGGATCAAACCCAGGGCCTTGTGCATGCAAGGCAAGAGCTCTACCACTGAGCCACATCCCCAGCCCCCTCAGCGTGGAAATGTAGAGGTGACAGGACATTTAAGAGGTGGAACCTAGGGGAGGTCACTGGGGGCCCTGCCTTTGAAAGAGATTAAGGTAGTTCTTGTGGGACCCTGAATTAGTTTCCATGAGGAGATGTTATAAAAAGAACAAACCTAGCCCCTCATTCTGGCTCCCGTCTCACCATTTAGTCTCTCGTTCTCTTTTTTTGTCTTTTTGAGACAAAAAAGACACTTCACTATGCAGTGCAGGCTGTCCTTGAACTCACTTTGTAACCCAGGCTGGCCTGGAACTCACAGTGATCCTCCTGCCTCAGCCTCCTGAGTGCTGGGATTATAGGCATGGACCACCACGCCCAGCCTGGTCTCTCGTTCTTTTTTTTTTTTTTTTTTTTTTTTTTTGGTGGGTACCGGGGGGACGACCTCAGGACCTCGCACGCCAGCAGGCGCCCGTGTCACTGAGCGATATCACCGGCCCCTTTTTCGTATGTGGGATCCGGGAGTCGAACTCGGGCCCTCGCGCTTGCCGGGCAGGCGCTTAAGCCACTGAGCCATCTCACCGGCCCTGGTCTCTCGTTCTTGCACACACTCTCACCCCTGGGTGGGATCCCATCCATGTTGCCATCTACCATGAAGTACCAAGTACCAGAGCCAACCACCATGCCCTTGACTCTCCAGAGCTGTGAGCTAAATAAAATCCTTTTTTTTATAAAATTTTCTTTATAAAATTACCCAGTCTCAGGTATTTCATTATAGTGACAGAAAATGGATTAATACAACTTTTTATGCCTATTTAAAATTTTTTATTTTTATTAGTACATGTTTGCAGTACTACATTCATTGTGAGGAATTGGTACTTGCACATAATACATCTCAATTCTTTTTCTTCCCCCTTCCTCTCCACTCTCTGTTTTATTTTGGCCAGCATCAGATTGATTTATAAGTCCTAATAAAGTTAATTTATTTTTTTTTTTTGTGGGTACCGGGGGGTCGACCGCAGGACCTCGCGCGCCAACAGGCACCCGTGCCGCTGAGCGATATCACCGGCCCCTTTTCCGTATGTGGGATCCGGGAGTCGAACTCGGGCCCTCGCGCTTGCAAGGCAGGCGCTTACGCCGCTGAGCCATCTCACCGGCCCAAGTTAATTATTATATATACAGGTTAACAGCCAGATTTATCCCTATTTTATACATAAAGATTACACACATTGCCCAAAATCACAAAACGAGTAAATATCTTAGTACGGATCACATACTTTCAGTCTGGACTAAATCTAAATTGCCATGCCTAACCCCCTCAACATACTGGGGACTATAAAACCTAGGGACTTTGCACTGAGCTACACCCTCAGCCCTTTTTATTTTGAGATAGAGTCTTCCTAAATTGCCCAGGGTGGAGTAAAATGTGTGATCCTCCTGCCTAAGCTCCCCAGAGTGCTGGGATTACAGGCCACCATGCCTGGCTCAGTCTAAACTCTTAACCAAGGCCTGCTGTTGCCTCTCATAATACAGTACTGAGGCTTGTCAAAAATACAGATATCTTGGGAACACTGATCACAGAGCAATACATAAAAATTCCCTGGCAAAGCACAATAAATGAAAAGATAAAGGGGCTCAAAGAGACCCCAAGCTCATGCACGAGAGGTGCTCACAAGGGAAATGGGTGTGGCAGAGAGGTAGGAGATATTCTAGGAGGTTGTGGTACCCTCAATAGCAGCAGAGGAGGTTCCTGAGGAGGAAAACAAGTTAAGAGACACTGCAAAGTCATGGGAGATGTGTAACATGCTGGTTTGTTTTTTATAACAGGTTGGCCAACTATAGCTTGTTTTTGTAAGGCTCAAACTAAAAATGATTTTTTCATTTTTATAAGGTAAAGAAAGGGGAAGAGTACTACACAGAGACAGGATGTACCTCTCAAAACATCACATATATACTATCTGGTCCTTTATTAAAAAATGTCTCCAGGATCACTTGTGGCCTTGGCAAGAACAAATTCAGGGAAATGGGGGGGACAAAAACCAGATTCCAGGTTACTGAGGAACACAAAGGAGTAATGAAGATAATGTGATTCTTTGACCATGTCTGGCTGTGAGAAGAAATTCAAAGGAACAAGGCAAGAAAAGGTTTGTGCGCTGCACAGACAGAAGAGATGTGAACACTGTTGAACACAAACAGGAAGTCACTGAAAGGGAACTGATGAAAATCCAGAAAAGAGAAGCTGCTACTCGGGAAGGGCCCCACTAGAGGGAGGGTACAGAATGGGTACACGGGCAATGCTACGAATACCCCTTCTTGGATAACAGGAAGGCAGGGAAGAGTGGCTGCAGACAATGCACAAACACAGAAGTGAGCACACTGCAATGTATGGTTTCCATTTTCTTCAAGTCATCAGCTGGCAACAAAGTGGGAGTGGCAGGATCAGGGATTTAAGGAACAGGTAGAGAAGTTTGAAACGTCCGCAGTGAAGGCAGAGTGTGCTGGCAACAAAGAAACACAGAATGCATTGAAACCTCAAACACCCACTTAAAGTCAGAGACCACAAACCACAAAGTTTCATTCATATGCCCTGCATGCCACAAGCCACAAGTATTTTCCAGATAATGGAATATATCCTCTGTCAAACCATTATAAACTTTGATGGAAATTTAAAATCTACTTTTCTTTACTTTTCTTAATAGAGCGTATTTAGATAGTGCTTAAGAACAGGCTTTGAGCAGGGCGTGATGGCACACACCCACAATCACAGCACTCAGGAGGCTGAGGCAAGAGGATTGCTTGTGAGTTCAAGGCCAGCCTGAACTACATAGTGAGACCTTGTCTCAAAAAAAAAAAAAAAAAAGAAAGAAAGAAAAAGAAAAAGAAAAGAGAACACCCTTTGGAATCAAAACTGGGTTAGACATGGAAATTAAACAGCACCCTCCTGAACAACCAATGGGTCACAGATGAAATTAAAGAAGAAATTAGACAATTTCTACAACTGAATGATAATGACAGTACAACATACCGAAACTTATGGGATACAATGAAAGCAGTCCTAAGAGGGAAATTTATAGCATTAAATACTTATATTAGGAAAATAGAGCAAGCGCAAATAAACAACTTAATGGCGAACCTCGAACTTCTAGAAAAAGAAGAGCAGGTTAAGCCAAAAGCCCGTACAAGGGAGGAAATTACAAAGATCAGAGCAGAAATTAATGTATTGGAGACTAAAAAAACAATACAAAGAATCAATGAAGCAAAAAGTTGGTTCTTTGAAAGAATAAATAAGATTGACAAACCCTTATCCAACCTTATTAAAAAAAGAAAAGAAAGGACTCAAATCCATGCAATTGAAAATGAAAAGGGTGATATCACAACAGACCCTGCAGAAATCCAGAAGATCATCTATACCTATTTTAAAAATCTATATTCTACTAAGATGGAAAATGCAGAAGAAATGGACAGATTCCTAGATTCGTATGAATTACCAAAGCTGAATCAAGAAGATTTAAAAATCCTAAATAAACCAATATCAACCAATGAAATTGAAGATGTAATTAAAAACCTCCCAACAAAGAAAAGCCCAGGCCCTGATGGATTCACTGCCGAATTCTACAAGAAATTTAGAGAAGACCTAACGCCACTACTTCTCAAACTTTTTAATGAAATTGAAAGAGAAGCAATACTCCCAAATTCATTCCTGGAAGCAAGCATTACCCTGATACCAAAACCAGAGAAGGACCCAACTAAGAAAGAGAACTACAGGCCAATCTCCCTAATGAACGTAGATGCAAAAATCCTTAATAAGATACTGGCAAACAGAATCCAACAAATCATCAAGAAGATTATACACCATGACCAAGTTGGATTCATCCCTGGGATGCAGGGATGGTTCAACATACGTAAATCAATAAATGTAATACACCATATTAACAGAACCAAAGACAAAAATCACATGATCATCTCAATAGATGCCGAAAAAGCTTTTGACAAAGTCCAGCACCTTTTCATGATAAAAACCCTACAGAAAATTGGAATAGAGGGTCTTTATCTCAACCTGGTAAAAGCTATCTATGACAAACCAACAGCCAATATTATACTAAATGGCCAAAAACTGAAAGCCTTCCCTCTAAAATCAGGAACAAGACAAGGATGTCCACTGTCCCCACTCTTATTCAACATAGTTCTGGAAACTTTAGCCAGAGCAATTAGACAAGAGAAAGAAATAAAGGGAATAATGATTGGAAAGGAAGAAGTTAAATTATCATTATTTGCAGATGACATGATACTCTACACAGAAGACCCCAAAAACTCCACTAAAAAACTGCTAGATTTAATAAGCAAATTCAGTAGTGTAGCTGGATACAAAGTCAATACTCAAAAGTCAATAGCCTTCCTGTACACAAATAACAAACTTACTGAAAGAGAAATTAGGGAAACAATACCTTTCACAATAACATCCAAAAAAATGAAATACCTAGGAATCAACCTCACAAAGGATGTAAAAGACCTATACACTGAAAACTACAGTACTCTGAAAAAGGAGATTGAAGAGGATATCAGAAAATGGAAAGATATCCCTTGCTCCTGGATAGGAAGAACCAATATAGTGAAAATGGCCATACTCCCAAAATTGTTATACAGATTTAATGCAATTCCAATCAAAATTCCAACAGCATATCTCACAGAACTAGAGAAAACAATCCTAAAATTCATTTGGAATCAGAAGAGACCTAGAATAGCAAAGGCAATTCTGGGCAACAAATGCAAGGCAGGGGGCATCACAATCCCTGACTTGAAATTATACTATAAAGCTACTGTGATAAAAACAGTGTGGTACTGGCAAAAAAACAGACCTGAAGATCAATGGAACAGATTAGAAGATGCTGAAACAACCCCAGACATACTAAGCCACCTTATCTTTGACAAAGGTGCCAAACACATTCGCTGGAAGAAAGATAGCCTCTTTAATAAATGGTGCTGGAAAAACTGGCTCTACACATGCCGAAGATTAAAACTAGACCCATATCTTTCACCATGCACTAAACTAAATTCAAAATGGATCAGAGATCTAAATATTAAAACAGAAACATTAAATCTGCTGGAAGGTAGGATAGGTAAAACCCTTGGAGACATTGGTGTAGGCAAAGACTTTATGAATAAAAACTCAACCGCACGGGAACTATCCCAAAGAATCAATAACTGGGATCTCATCTTATTAAAAAGCTTTTGCACAGCAAGAGAAACCACCAACAGAGTGAAGAGACAACCCACAATGTGGGAAAAAATGTTTGCCAGCTGTTCCTCAGACAAAGGATTACTATCGAGAACATATAAAGAACTCAAAAAAATCAGACCTCCCAAATTTAAAGACCCACTCCAAAAATGGGCATCTGAGATGAATACACATTTCTCAGATGAAGAAATACTAATGGCAAATAAATATACAAAAAAATGTGCAACATCACTAGTCATTCGAGAGATGCAAATTAAAACAACACTGAGATACCATCTCACCCCAGAAAGAATGGCTACTATTAAGAAATCAACTAATAACAAATGCTGGAGGGGCTGTGGGGAAAAAGGAACCCTTCTTCACTGTTGGTGGGAGTGTCGACTGGTACAGCCACTGTGGAAGTCAGTGTGGAGATTCCTCAGAAAACTAGGGTTGGAGGTCCCATTTGACCCAGCTATTCCCCTTCTGGGCATCTTCCCAGAAGAATTAAAAACATCGTACCACAGCGATATATGTGCACCCATGTTTATAGCAGCACAATTTGTAATAGCCAGATCTTGGAAACAACCCAAATGCCCATCAACTGAGGAATGGATAAGAAAGATGTGGTATTTTTATACAATGGAGTACTATTCAGCCATAAAGAAGGATAAACTGGAGACTTTTATAGGCAAATGGATGCAACTCGAGAAAATAGTCATAAGTGAAATAAACCAGAAGCACATGTGTAAGCATCGTATTGTCTCTCTAGTATGAGAAACTGAAAGAGTAAATAAGATCCAAAATGTACAATAGACATGGTGAATCAAAAAGAAACTGGTCAGAAGGAAAGAAAGACTGGAATAGGGAAAAGAAAGAAGGGAAAGGGAAAAAAAATTGTATATATATATATATAAGATGGTTAAGATAGATACACTACCAATTTTACTTAGTTCATTGAAGAGTAAGGTTTGTGCCAATAATGTTTGGACAATTGAATGCTAATGTCTGGTATCCTGAATAACTAACTTAAAGATAGTAATACGTAATGTATTAACCATTGTTACCCTCCTATTATGTTGTTTTGAAAATTTGTTCTTCTTTTGATTTGTTTTGTTTTTTCTTCTCTTTAAAAAAAAAAAAAAAAAAAACTGGGTTAGAATCCAGCTCTGTCATTTACCAGCTGTGTTATTTTACCTGAGTTAATGATTCTCAGAAACCTATGGTTAAAAGGGGTTATCACTATCTGTCTGAGATTTCATGAGGATTAACCAAGATTAAAAAAAAAAAAGATCCCGTGTATAAGTGGCAAGAGAAATGGCTCAGTAAATCATAACTGTATTACATTATTATTATTATTAGCAGCAGCAGCAGCAGCAATATTTTACTACCTCACATTACTGGCACTGGCTCACCTTAAGAGTTAGAATGGAGTCCAAAGAGGAGACAGATGTCAGGACACTTCCAACCTCCACACAACCTCAGCTATATCACTAACCAAATGACCCAGGCAGGACACTCTAGATACCAAGTTTTCAATCTGTAGAATAAGGGACTTGACTGGTCATTATAAAACTCCCAAGACCTTTCTCATTTGGATATAGAGCCAATAGTGTTCTGTACCTGAAAATATGACCTTTCAATTGACCACATTCGTTGCTGTACAGCTCTGTTGTCAACGAGATTTGAGTCTGAATCCTACTCTTCCTAAATAAGAGGTATTTAACTTCTCTGAGACTCGGTTTCTTCATTCATAAAACGGTAAAAAAGACATAATCTACCGGAATGTAAAGATTTAGCAAAAAAGCCCTTACCATGGAGCTATTAGCTTTTACTCCTCTAGTCTCATCCCCTCCCCTACAATCTGTGAGAACGCTCCAGCTTCACAGGAGTAACTAGAGAGCAAAACTTTGGAAGCGAAGTGCTCCACACGGTGCCCTGCTTGAACCCTGTTCACACACGTGGCCAGTCCTTGTTTTCCTATGAGAACAAATTGGAACTTCATTAAAAAGTCAAACTTTGGGAGTGTTAGCGCATCCAAACGGTCTCATTAAACACTGCCTTATCTAATTTTTCTCTTGGGTCACACATTTTGACAATCCTCCCCCACGAAGCCACCTTGGGGACTAAAACAACTGACAAACGCAAACTCAGGTGTAAGGATCCCAAGGTACGAAGTGGGAAACTACGGACTGGAAGCGGATCTTAGAGTTAGGAAGCCTGGGACGGCAACACGTGAAAGCTTCCCGCAGGGACTAACGAGAGGCGTCCCGGCAGATGTCCCACTCCCATTTCGGGAGCGCTCAGCGGTCCAGGTATCCCAAACCCTACCCAGCCGCCCTGCAGGAAACAGACTTTGGCCACAGCGCCACCAGTGGGTCCGCACGTGCGGCCAGGGCGCCGCGCCCGGAAGCTCTGCACCCGAGGTCGGAGGTCGCAGGTCCCGGCAGCCGTCCAGCAGCGGCTCGGAGGGGCTGGGGGCGCGGCTGACAGGACGGGGTGCGCTAGCTGCCTCTCCGGGGTCCGCCGGGACTTGGCGCCCGAGCTCAGCCTCACCTGGAAATGCTCCTGGAAGCGGATGGGGAGAATCTGCGCCATAATGGGCGCGAGACAGAGGTAGCGGCGCCTCCCCTCGAGCCGCCAGGTCAGCAGCGGCGGCCAAAGCGCAGGCGCACTGCCTCGGGTCGCACGGCACCGCGCGCGAGCGCCCTGCGCAGGATCCGTCCGCCCGCCCCGAGGGTCCCCGAAAAGTAGTCCCGCGCGCAACCACACTTCCGGCGTCCTCGAGCCAGAGCTCTTCTTGCTGTGCCTCCGGCTAGTGTCTAGGGTGGTTGTGCTCTAGGAGGTAGAGAGGGTCCAGAACGGCCGGGGACAAGTGTGCGCGGGAATGTGGGCCAGGTCCTAGGGTGTATACGGGAAGGTGTTTGCGGTCCTAGGCTGTTGCCCTCGGACAGTGCTCCCGACAGGTGTGGGCTGAACCTCTGCAACTTCCTGGAGCCAAAGCTGTCCGCAGAGGTAAATGAAGTTATCGGACTGCCCTTACCCAGAGCTTTCCCCCAGTAGAGAGAGGGCAGAACCGGGGATCGAATATAAGGATGCTTTACCACTGAACTTCACTCCCAATCTTATTTATTATTTACTTATTTATTTGAGGCAGCGTTTCGCTATATAGTCCAGGCTGGCCTTGAACTCGCGACAATCCTCCTGCCTCAGCCTCTGAGTGCTGTGGTTGTAGGCGTATCTCACCATGCCAGGGCTTGTCCTTGGATTTTCGATCCTTCTGCCTCAGCCTCCCAAGTAGCTGGAATCATAGGCATGCACCACCGACCCTGACTCAGGATCATTTTTTATTAAGGCACATAAGTTACAAAAACATGGAAAGAGATCTTGCAAATACGTATGTTCCTTCTCAAGGTGTAGGCGCTTCTCCTTTAGAAACATCTTTCCTGTCTCAAACCGGTTTCTAGAAAATACTCCCAGAATATCAATGCTGAGAGTTCGAAAAGATCACCCATCTAGGGCCGGGGATATAGCTCAGCGGCACAAGCGCCTGCCTGGCGAGCGCAAGGTCCTGAGTTTGATACCCGGTACAAAAATAAAAATAAATAAAAAATCCATCTAGCAGCAGATGACCAATCGAAGGCCAGTGAGGACCACCCAGATTACCTGTGGTCACTTAGTAGTAGAGTAGGTCAGAACTCTAGCGTACACCTGGTTTGTGAAGTGGCCAGTTAGTTTCTCTGAAGCAGCGTTTGAAGATGTGCTTTGCAAGCAGATGACTCAGCCACATAAAAGAAGCTTGTCAGGAAAGGGAATCCTTTGGTATTCAGCATAGGCTGTCTCACGGTGTAATCAACATACCTCTACTCACTTGTTACTCAGGGTAAAACTTTTTTTTTAATTTAATTGAGTTTATTGATACAATTTAGGGCTCAAGGTAAATTTTAAGAAATGAATTGGTCCGCTGTGAATAACACAGTGATGGTGCAATTATTTGCACAGTAACTTGACCATCTAGGAGCTAAAAATATGTGAAAGAACAGAACAACCAGGCATAGTGGTGAATGCCTGTAATCCCAGGACTCTGGGAGACTGAGGCAGGAGGATGCAATTTGAGCCCAGCTTGGGCAATTTTATTGAGTCCCTTTCTCAAAATAAAAATAATAAAAGGGAGCTGGGCATGGTGGTGGAAGCCTGTGATCTCAGCATTCATAGAGGCTGAGGCAGGAAAATTCACAGTTGGAGCCCAACCAGGGCAATTTAGTGACTTAACAACGCCTTGTCTCAAAATTTAAAAACTTAAAAAAGGGCTGGGGATGTAGCTCAGTGTGAAGTCTCTGGGTTTAATCATTTTCAAATTAAACTCTCTTTTCCAGTATTAGCCAAGATTTCTGGAGGTTGCCCTTTCAGCATCTGTGTTGCCCCATCCCCTAAAAATAGAGTTGATTTTTGCTGTCGGTAATAGTGCATTTCCCAAATCTATTTTGGAAATAATGCTTATTATTCTGTAGTATCTTTTATCCCAAATATTAAATAAACCTTTTTATATTTCTTTTCTGTACTGGGGGTTGACCCAGGGCTTCCCACTGAGCTACACCCTTAGTCTTTTAAAATTTTTTTTTATTTTAAGACAGGGTCTTGCTAAGTCACTAAATTGCGTAGGCTGGGTTCTAGCTTTTGGTCCTCCTGCCTCAGCCTCCCAGAGTGCTGGGTTTACAGTCATGGGCCACCATGCCCAGCTTAAATCTTTATGTATTAATTAGTATCATTTTCTAAATCACCTTGCCCAGGGCTTTTATGGGAGGGTCAAAACTAAAACTTTGGTCAGGCATGGTGCCACACGCCTGTAATCCAAATCCTTGGGAAGCTGAAGCAGGAAGATCACAGTGAGTTTGAAGCCAGCCTGGGCTACACAGTGAGACCCTGTTAAAAAAAAAAAAAAAAAGCAAATGTGTTGTAAAAAGAATTTTAAGAAAACTGTGACTAAGCAGATGATAAAATCATTAATAAGTCAGGACTTCCCCCAGTATCTATATTTGTAAAGAAATTAAATGTAGTGACCTTAAAAGGATTTTAATGTTCTTACCACCAGTGGACAACTTGCCAGGTAGGACTAAAATTTTTTTTTCAATCCTTTGTGCTGGTTATTATCACAGAAGTGGTGAGCTCCTTTAACTCAACCAAGCAGAAAATTGGACCAAAATATATGAACTAACAATTCATAAAAAAGCAATTCAGTTGATTGGTAAGCATGAAAAAAGAAGTACAACCTTATAAACAAAAAGCAAGCTAAAATATACTGATTACAGAGGGGAGAGTAGTGGAAAACAGGAAAAGAATAAGGGTACAGGGAGGGCAAGGGAATAGTAGGGGTGTGGAGATCTAAGTAGTATTACATGCATATATGACATGTTAGTCCATTTCCCATCACTATGACAAAGTATCCAAGGTCCACGACATGAAAGAGAAGCTTATTTTGGCTCACAGTTTCACTGGCTTCAGTCTGTGGTCGGCTGGCTCCAAGGCAGAAACCACTAGAAGGGCCTGGAGGAGGAAACCTGTTCACTTCATGGTGATCAGGGAGCAGAGACAGAGGGAGGAGCCAGGACAAGAGAATTATATGAGCATTATATAATTATATGAACGTTAGACATGGTGTGAGTATTTAAGATTGCCCTTGATTTATACGATCATTGCATGTGGAGAAAAATGACCTCTAAATCAAATTTGTGCAAATAAACACCCGAATACCCTTCCTAGTCACGCCCCCAGTGACCTGTCCCTTCCAACCAGGCCCCACTTCCTAACACCACACTCAGCCAAGGAGCTCATCAATCTGTTAATCTACTGATGAGCACAGCACCCCCATGATCCAACCACCTTCTCTTTTTTTTTTATAAGTGGGTACCGGGAGTTGAACTCAGGACCTTGTGCTTGCCAGGCAGGCGCTTATGCTGCTGAGCTATATCACTGGCCCTCCAACCACCTTCTCAAAGTCTCCCTTCTGAACACTAGACTTTTGGGAGACATTTTATTTATTTATTTATTTATTTATTTATTTATTTTTTGTGGGTACCGGGGGTCTACTTCAGAACCTTGCATGCCAGCAGGTGCCCGTGCCACTGAGCGATATCACCGGCCCCTTTTTTGTATGTGGGTACGGGGAGTCGAACTCAGGACCTCACGCTTGCCAGGTACGCGCTTACACCACTGAGCTATCTCACCGGCCCACAAACCTTTCTTTTCAATGAACTAAGAGAAATTAGTAGTATAACTATCTTAACTGTCTTTTATGTGCATATATCTATACATATATATATATATATATATATATATATATATTTCTTTTTTTTTTTTTTTGCTTTTCCCTTCTTCATTCCCCCATCCCAGTTTCTCTTTCCTTTAGAAGTTTCTTCCCATTTTACAATATCTGTTGTACATTTTGGATCTTATTTAGTCATTCAGCTTCTCACACTAGGGAGACAATATGATGTTTACACATGCGTGTCTGGTTTATTTCACTTATGCATATGGTCTCGAGTTGCATCCATTTACCTATTAAAGTCTCCAGTTTATCCTTCTTTATGGCTGAGTAGTACTCCATTGTATAAAAGGACCACATTGTTTTTATCCATTCCTTGGTTGATGGGCATTTGGGTTGTTTCCAAGATCTAGCTATTACAAATTGTACTGCTATAAACATGGGTGCACATATATCACTGTGGTAGTTTTTAATTCTTCTGGGAAGATACCCAGAAGGGGAATAGCTGGGTCAAATGGGACCTCCAACCCTAGTTTTTTGAGTAATTTCCACACTTGATTTCCACAGTGGTTGCATCAGTCTGCACTCCCACCAACAGCGGAGAAGGGTTCTGTTTTCCTCACAGCCCCTCCAGCATTTGTAAATTGGTTGGTTTCTTGATGATAGCCATTCTTTCCGGGGTGAGATGGAATCTCAGTGTTGTTTTAATTTGCTTCTCTCGCATGACTAGTGATGTTGAATATTTTTTCATATATTTATTTGCTGTTCATATTTCTTCATCTGAGAAGCATGTATGCATCTCAGATGCCCATTTTTAGATTGGGTCTTTAAATTTGGTAGGTCTGATTTGTTTGAGTTTTTTATATGTTCTCGATGGTAATCCTTTGTCTGAGGAACAGCTGGCAAACATTTTTTCCCACACTGTGGGTTGTCTTTTCACTCTGTTGGTGGTTTCTCTTGCTGTGCAAAAGCTTTTTAATAAGATGAGATCCCAGTTGTTGATTCTTTTTTTTTGTGTGTGGGTACTGGGGGTCAAACTCAGGACCTTGCGCACCAGCAGGTGCCCGTGCCGCTGAGCGATATCACTGGCCCTTTTTTCGTATGTGGGTTCCGGGAGTCAAACTCAGGACCTTGCGCTTGCCAGGCAGGCACTTATGCTGCTGAGCCATCTCACTGGCCCCGGTTGTTGATTCTTTGCAATAGTTCCTGTGCAATCGGGGTTTTATTCATAAAGTCTTTGCCTACATCAGTGTCTTCGAGAGTTTTACCTATTCTATCTTCCAGCAAATTTAATGTTTCTGTTTTAATATTTAGATCTTTGATCCATTTTTAATTTAGTTTAGTGCATGGTGAAAGATATGGGTCCAATTTTAATCTTCGGCATGTCCAGAGCCAGTTTTTCCAGCACCATTTATTAAAGAAGCTATCTTTCTTCCAGTGAATGTGTTTGGCACCTTTGTCAAAGATAAGGTGGCTTAGTATGTCTGGAGTCATTTCTGCATCTTCTAATCTGTTCCATTGATCTTCAGGTCTGTTTTTTTTTTTTTTTTTTTTTTTTTTTGCCAGTACCATGCTATTTTTATCACAGTAACTTTATAGTATAATTTCAAGTCAGGGATTGTGATGTCCCCTGCCTTGCCTTTGTTTCCCAGAATTGCCTTTGCTATTCTAGGTCTCTTCTAGTTCCAAATGAATTTTAGGATTGTTTTCTTTAATTCTGTGAGATATGCTATTAGAATTTTGATCGGAATTGCATTAAATCTGTATAACAGTTTTGGAAGTATGGCCATTTTCACTATATTGGTTCTTTCCACCCAAGAGCAAGGGATATCTTTCCATTAACCTGTTATTTGGACTGGGGATATAGCTCAGTGACACAAGTGCCCGCCTGGCAAGCTCAAGGCCCTGAGTTTGATTCCTGGTACCAAAAAAAAGAAAAAAAAATCCATTAATCTGATATTTATTAAAAGCATTATTAATGCTTTCTTCTGAGACAATCAGGGATTTAAAAGTGGTTTTTACTAAACCATGTCTATTTTGTATCTTTATTGTCTTAAAGCTTTGGATATAGCCATGTTAATCATTTAGGAAAAATCAGCAAAACAAGGTTTATTAGCCCTAAATTTACCTAGTCTACCTCATTCCCCTTGAAGACTAAGGATGCCACAATAAGAATAACTTAAGTGATTTTCAAGATTGGCAGGAATATCTGATTACTACCTTTTACAATATCCAGTTCCAGACCTCTGTCCTGGAAGTCTCTAGCTATTGTCCTAAACCTGTAATCACCAATGTCCCGGGAAAAGCAGAGTCTCACATGAGTGCAACTGCTGCAAACACAGACAGTCATTTCATGGGAATCAAATCACCCTCAAATCAGAATTTCTCTGGTGGTACAAAACCGGACTGAGATAAGATCAGTTGGACCCCGGTCCACTTCAGTAACCCATAAAACTAATTTCTGTTCTTTTGCGACAGTGTGATCCTCTTCATCAAAGTGTTTCCCTCCCCCTCAGCTACTCAAGCTAGACTCCTTTCCTCATTTTCCCTTAATTTCCAATCAAAGCTTTTGCTTGTAAATTGATGTTGTCCCTTTAGTTTTAATTTCCATTATCACACAGCAAGGACTCATGCTAGCCAGTGACAGTGTGAGGATAATTTGGTGATATCTGCATACACACTTTAGTATTCTGGGGATATCTGTCCTGCAATTATTCTTGCAGACCTCCATCCTATCAATAAAATTCTAAGGAAAATGAGCAGCTCATGGTAAAAATAAAAACTAAAAAAAAATAACCATTCAAGGAGACAAGGGACCACAAACAAGAATTGGGAGAACCAAGAGGATTGAGATAATGAAATTATCACAGATTTTAATATGTTTAAAGAGCTAAAGGACAGGCTTAAAAATAGCAGTGGGGCAAAATACACACAGGAAACCTGAAACTATAAAGAATGACTAAGCAGATTTGAAGAACAAAATAGAAATCCTATAAATGAAAAGTGACATGGAGTATAGTAAAGCCTTAACGTAACAGTGTCTGTTGTTGACTAGGTGTGTAGCTCAGTGGTAGAGGACTTGCCTAGAATGAGTAAGGCCCAATCCCCTGCACTGCAAACAAAGCAAGACAGTTGTAAGTAAAATGAGACTAGAGGAAGCAAAGATAGGAACTAAGCAGCCAGCTAACAGTCTTAGTCCATTGGTATTACTATACCAAAATTCCACTGACTGGATAATGTAAAAACAACAGAAATTAATTTCTCTCTCTCTCGCCCCCCCCTCCCTTTTTTTTTTTTTTTTTTTTTTTTTTTAATGCGGGTACCGGGAGTTGAACTCAGAACCTCACACTTGCCAGGCAGGTGCTTATTGTACTGAGCTGTATCACCAGCCCCCTTTTTGGTTTTTTGAGACAGGGTCTTGCTATGTAGTCTAGACTGGCCTTGAACTCTCAGCAGTCCTCCTGTCTCAGCCTCCTGAGTGCTGGGATTACAGGCATGTGCCACCACGGCCAATATAAATTAATTTATTTCTTATAGTTCTGGAAGTTCAAGATAATAGTACCAGCAGATTTGGTGTTTGGTGAGGGCTGCTCCTAATATGGCATTTTTGCGTGCGTGTGTGTGTGTGGCGCACCTCTCTACTGCTTCACATGTTGCTTGCAGTAAATTTTAAGAGATGGATCATCCACTGTGAATAACTGCACAGTGATAGTGCAGTTATTTGCACAGTAATTTGACCAGCTAGGAGCTGAAAATATTTTAAAGCATAGAACAGCGAGGCATAGGTGGTGCACACCTGTAATCCTAGCACTCTGGGAGACTGAGGCAAGAGGGTGCAATTTGAGCCTAGCCTGGGCAATTTAGCAAGACCCTTTCTCAAAATAAAAATAATGAAAGGAATCTGGGAATGGTGGTGCAAACCTGTAATCCCAGACTTGTAGCTAGAATGATTCTCACTGAGCAGACTATAGTCTCCTCTATCATCCCTGTTGGCAGAATCTAACAGGAAATTTCTCCCAAAGCAGAAATAGAGTTTTTAGTCTCAGTTGTAGCATCAAAAGCAGTTTATAAAAGCAAGAAGGATGGATAATGCTGAAAGACAAAATTTAATAACTGGTATAGGAAATATTCCTTAAATTCTAGTTCTTATGGGGATTTCCTATAGGTGAGGTTTGAAAGTCCACAGAAGACTTCTGTTTCTACAAAATAACAGAGAACTAACAAGGGAACGAATAATTATGGAATGATCTAAGAGAAAGGAAGTGAAAGAGTGAGCCTGGCGTATGTGCTGCTTTTTCCTAGGGACATCTGCCAATTCCAGATGAGTGGCTTTTTTTTTTTTTTTTTTTTTTGTGGGTACTGGGGGGTCGACCTCAGGACCTCGCGCGCCAGCAGGCACCCGTGCCGCTGAGCGATATCACCGGCCCCTTTTTCGTATGTGGGTTCCGGGAGTCGAACTCGGGCCCTCGCGCTTGCCAGGCAGGCGCTTAAGCCGCTGAGCCATCTCACCGGCCCGAGATGAGTGGCTTTGATGCTAGGAATCTGAGCTTTGTGTGCCACCATGCCTAGCTCAAAATTAAAAACTTTAAAGATGGGTGTGGTGGTGCATGCCTGTAACGCCAGCATTTGAGAGGCTGAGGCAGGAAGATTGCTGTGAGTTTGAGGCAAGCCTGCAGTACATAGTGAGCTCAAGGCCAGCCTAACTACATAGCGAGACTCTTTCTCAAAAAACAAAAACAAAACAAAACAAAAAACAAGAAAACAAAACCAAAACAACAACAAATCAATCTATAAAAGGAGAGAAAATATTTGCGAATTATGTATCTGGGGCCGGTGAGATGGCTCAGCGGCATAAGCGCCTGCCTGGCAAGCCTGAGGTCCTGAGTTAGACTCCTGGAACCCACATACAAAAAAAGGGCCGGTGATATTGCTCAGTGGCGCGGGCGCCTGCTGGCACGTGAGGTCCTGAGTTCGACCCCCGGTACCCACAAAAAAAAATTATGTATCTGATAATGAACTTTTATTTAGACTGTATTAAGAAACTTTAACAAACTCAGTTATAACCTGGGTATGGTGGTGCATGCTTATAATCCTAGCACTTGGCAGGCTGAGGTAGAAAGATCCTGAGTTTGCAGCCACTGTGGGCTGTATAGTAAGATCAAAGCTGGCTTGGGCTACATACTAAGACCTGGTCTCTAAAAACCAAAATCCAAAAAGCAAAATAAAATAAAACCACATGCAAGGCATCCCACATTTGGGGTAAGACCCTGTCTCAAAAAAACCCAAACCACATCAAATCAAATCAAATCAAAAAGCTAAATTACTAAATTTAAAAGGTTGACAAAGATCCAAATAAATGATTCTGTAAATAAAACATAGAAGTGGCCAATAGCATGTGAAAATATGCTCAATATATAGTATTTGGTCACTACGAAAATGCAAATCGAAACTATAATAATACTAGTTTATACTCATGAGTATTGTTCCTGGATTCTGGGGTGCTGGGGACTCCTTCCAGAGGTGCTGTCTTAGTTACTTTTTTTTTTTTTTTTTTTGTTGCTGAGACAAAATACCTAACATCCAAAGTTAAAGGGGGAAAGGTTTATGTGGCTCACAGTTTGTACAGGTTTCAGTCCGTAGTTGACTGGCTCCAAGGCAAGGTGACATGGCAGAGAAGCATTGCAGAGGAGAAACAGTTCATGGTGGGCAGAAGGTTGCAAAGTAAGCAAGGGGACAAGACAAGCCTCTTTCTGTCCCTTATATTATATCCAGGCTACTGGGATTAGGGTGGTGCCAAACCAATAAGTGAATTGATTTAGTGATCACCCACCCTTAATCCTAGCATTGCACCATGAATCAATCACACACTAGATCCAGCCACCTCTGAAAAAGCCCCACCTATGACTGCATGAGACTTTGGTGGGACATCTAGACACAAGCCTTAAAAGGTGCTTTCTAGGTTCCTTCTGTCCTGAACAAAGAATTGGTCAAGACAAGCATAAAAGGTAGCAAGCTTTTACACTTATTAAAGGTAGGCAAAGATATATGCTCTGCAGAGTGATGATGGGCCAATTAAAAGTATGAAAAGAAGTGCACTGCAGGTTGAGAGTGGACCACTGTGAAAGAACACAGTGGCCACGAGCTTAATGGCAGCTGTCTTTTGTATCCTCCACTCCTCAGGCTGATGTCAGATCTAGACCATCCTATTAAAAACCTGCTTGATTTCTTGTGAGAAGAAGTGAAGACAGCATTTTCTGATTGGTATCAGGTGTGGAGTTGGGCTCATGTCTCCTGGATCTCCATGATTGACAGGTCATACCTACTTGCCCAGCCAGTTTTGCCCTGACCTAATCTTCTACCTTATTTCCCCCTGAGAGACATAAATCCCCGTAATTCTTTATGGGTTGCCGAGGGAGTGGAGCTCTCTATCTTCACATAGGTACTTCCAGCTGAAAGGGGCTGTAGGCCCCTACCTACTGGGTATAATGTGCTCTCCCACTACTTTGGGATGTTGTGATTCACTGGCTGGGTTGAAAAGGAAAAAAATCTCTCAGAAGACAATGAGAAAAGAGTTAGTGTGGGGCTACATACTAAGACCTGGTCTCTAAAAACCAAAATCCAAAAAGCAAAATAAAATAAAACCACATGCAAGGCATCCCACATTTGGGGTAAGACCCTGTCTCAAAAAAACCCAAACCACATCAAATCAAATCAAATCAAAAAGCTAAATTACTAAATTTAAAAGGTTGACAAAGATCCAAATAAATGATTCTGTAAATAATCATTCTGGATCACTATCTAAAGCCTTGAATGGATAAACTTTACTATTAGGTCAAGGATACAGAGCTCCAATATGAGAAGAAGCAGGTCAGAATGTTTCCTGGTCAGCCTTAAAAGGTGGACTATGACAGATTTAGCAATTGGAGATTTTCTTTGCTTTCTGTGGTAGAGAAAGTATGGCAAAGAGGGATATTAGATAAATTACCAAGAACCTGAGAGCCATAGCCCTAACAAGGTTAACCACATTACAGATGTAATTAAAAACAAGAATCCCAATACAGATGCCCACTTAAGCTGTGGTGGATTAGGGGTCATTAGTAACTCTACTTATGTGTATCTGAAGCAGTGCTGGATTTATTTTTTTATTTTTTATGTGGGTACGGGGAGTCAACGTCAGGACCTTACGCTTGCCAGCAAGCACTTGTGCCGCTGAGCGATATCACCGGCCGGTTTTTTCCTTTATGTGGGTACCGGGAGTCGAACTCAGGACCTCACGCTTGCCAGGCAGGTGCTTATGCTGCTGAGCTATCTCACCGGCCCTGGATTTATTTTTTGAAGAAGCATTCAAGTCTTACAGAGGTTCACAGGAGTAGAGTGACCATTTCCCATGTAGGGTTTTTATAGCTTTCCACTGTGTCCCTTGAAGAAGGACTAATTTGAATAGTTTCTCGGGAATGGGGAATAAGACTAGGACTTTGAGAGGCTGTAAAGCTGTCCTTGCCTGTATACCAGCTTTTTTATTTCCCAAGGAGACTTTAGACATTTCTCTTTGGTGTCCCTTGCAATGAATGACAGTGACCTGCTTGGGAAGATAGATTGCCTCTAAGGAGGTGTAGAATTTCCTGATTGTGGTTTATTGTATTAGTTAGTAAGCTCCTTTATTTCCAAATTGCTGCATGGACATGTCAGTGCCCAAGTAAGGGTTATGAGCTCTGCTTTTGAACAGAGGTCCTGGGGGAAGGGGGTTTGACCTCAGTGAACTGTTGTGAACTTACAACGTATAACCTGTCTTTTGATGTCTTTTTTTTTTTTTTGAGACGGGTCTTGCTTTGTAGTTCAGGCTGGCCTTGAACTCACTATGTAGCGCAGGTTGGTCTCAAACTCAAAGCGATCCTCCTGGCTCAGCCTCATGATGTCCTTGGACAAAGCTACTTCTATCAATGAGCCACACCTCTGCGGGTTCTTGGAGTGACAGGTTACTGATATCTTGCCTTCTTGCATGGGTCTGAGAAATCACCTGTTTGCAAGAGTGGAGTGCAAGACTTTATGGTAACCTCAGGGGTGTCTATAAGCATGGTCTGGTGTAGTCCCAACATGTAAAATCTGCTTTGGCTTTTGCCAGAATTGGAGAATTGCCGCCAGTTTTGCTAATCAATCTCTTCCTAGCAAGGGAATAGGACACTGTGAGACAATTAACACTTCAGTGTCTAGTGATGTATTTTTGGAATGACCACAGCCACAGAACATAATGAAATGTATTCTCTTCAAATTCTTATTCCTTGAATTTTTCTGGGTAACATATGAATTTCATGGAAAAATTCAAGAAATTTTAATCTTTGGCATAAATGGGTTAAAAACTCATAGTTGAACATATGACCTTCAAATTGACATGTCAAAGCAGGAGTAAAGAAACTCTGACTAGGGCTCTCCTTGACCCAATTATGGCTATAGATCTAGAGTACGATTTTCCAGAGAAGGAAGTTAAAACAGAAGTCAAAGGAATTGAAATTGCCTACCCATGGCATCCAGGGTCACCCCAGGTTTCTCACAGGAGCCAGAGATGTCCATGGATGGGGGACTGTAGGTTGCCCCTGGGCCCCTTTAAACCTCTTCATCACAGTGGGAGATGAGGGTTTTGGGTGATCTCACCCTTGTCTGGGAGTAAGGACAGGATTGCTTTTAAAAAAATTTCAAGCCAGGCATGGTGGTGCATGCCTGTAATCACAGTACTGCAGAGGCTGAGGCAGGAGGATTGCTGCAAGTTTGAGGCCAACCTGGACTACATAGTGAGTTTAAAGCCAGCCTAGAATATACAGTGAGACCCTGTCTCAAAAAACAAAAAATTTCTGATAGTATGAACTGCTGATGTGAATTTAAACAGTGCAGCCATATTGGAAGGCAGAATGGCAGTTCATCAAATATCTAACTAGTCACCATATGACCCAGCAATTATATATATCCACACAAATACTTGCAGAGCACCATTAATAATTTCCAAATGGTGGAAACAAAAGAGTTGTCTATCAAAAAGTGACTAGATCAGTAAGATGTAATATAACATATAATGGAATATTATTTGGCCACAAAAAGGAGTAAGGTAGTGATACACGTAAAACAGTTGGCCCAATCCAAGAAGCCAGTTACAAAGCCCACATATTCTGTGATTTCATATGTAGGAAATGTTCTGAATAGGAAAATCTATAGAGATGAAATTGATTGGTGGTTAGCTTTCCATCACTGTAACAAAATACAACTTATTTGGCTCATGGTTTCAGTCCATAATTAGCTGGTTACATTGCTTTGGGCCTGTAGCAAGGCAGAATATCTTGGCAATGGGAGCATGGAGTGGAGGAGGCTGCTCATTTCATGGCAGCCAGGAAGCAGAGAAGGAAAGAGCCAGAGAAGAGGCAGGGGACAAGATACACCTTTCAAAGTTACACCGCATGACTTACATCCTCCAACTGACCCCACCTCCTAATAGCCCATTCAGCCATAAACTTATCAAAGGATTAATCAAAGATGGGTTAGTACCTTCACAATCCAATCACCTCTCTAGGCCTCACCTCTGAACATTGCTGCTTTAGGATTCAAGTCTTCAATACATGAGTTTTGGGGAATAGTTCATATTAAACTGTAGTGATGGAGATGTGGCATGCAGATAAAGTGTATGAGGTTTCTTTGTAAGGTGAAGAAAATGCTCTTACAATGACTGGTTGTACATGTGTGATTATACTAAAAACCACTGAACACTTTTAAGTAAACTGCATATTAATTATGTATCAGTAAAACATTTTTTAAAAAGGGTAACATGAAGGCTCATTGTGATGATGGAAATGTATTCATCTTGAAAACAAAACCACAAGCCTAGAAGTAGAATACTTGGGTTGTATGTTAAGTGTATCTTTTATAAGGAACTATTAAAACTATCGAAGTGACTATGCTATTTTGTCTTCCTAATAGCAAGTAAGAAAGTTCCTGTCGGGGTCTTGGCCTAGCTCCAGTCTCCTAAACAAGTGGATGGCAAATGGCTTAAATAAAAGAGACCAGTAGTATGATTTTTGGAGCATCCGGGAAAGTGAGAACTCTGTCTCTCAGGAGTAAAGACAAAGAGCTTCACTGGACAGCCTGTATTTATTTGGTTTTCAAACAAATGAAGGGGATACTGAGGCAAGTGCAGGAACTGAGCAGGACCTTGGGAGTCAGTTCAAAGACTTCTCCAATCAATTTTGCCAATTAAGAGAACTGTTGGATCTCTAAGGTTGGCAGCTTTATTGCTCTGGAATAGGGGGTGTCAGCAGCCCATGTCCTTGGCTGCCTCAGCTGTGGTTATCTTGACTTCAGAGCACTATGCATATGAGCTTTTCCAACACAAGCAGAGGTTCCTGTATTCAGTAACTTAACTCTGGTCTCCAACAAGTCCCAGTTGCCCCACATCCTAATACTCCATATTGTTTCCCCTTCTTTTTAAACGCATAAACCATTTTTTTTTTTTTGTGGGTACCAGGGGTCGACCTCAGGACCTCGCACGCCAGCAGGCGCCTGTGCCACTGAGCGATATCATCGGCCCTTTTTTCATATGTGGGTACCAGGAGTCGAACTCAGGACCTCGCACTTGCCAGGCAGGCGCTTATGCCGCTGAGCTATCTCACCGGCCCCAGCCATTTTATATATATATGATTGTTGTATCATTTTGGTTTTAATTTGCATTTTGAGTGACTAATGATGTTGAACCTTTTTTTCATATGCTTATTTGCCATCCATACATCTTTTGTAAAGTGTTCAAAGTTTACGAGGTTGTAAAAGAACAAAAATTAAATTTGATAAAAATTTGAAACCTAAATCTATATACAAATACAATGTAAAGATGAAAAATATGAAGGAAATATTTGCCATATGTATGAGAGGACAGGAACAATAGGTTGAAAATTAGAAGAGATGATGGGCTTTGCTCTCCCTCTGTTGTACACCTGCCATATGTATACAAATTCCTCCTTTGTGAAGGTCTGTGAGTCCTCACGTATGATCTGAAAGTCGAAGTTCGGAGGTGTCCAGAGATCAGATCGGAACTTTGCAGCATAGGAAGACATGGGCTAACCCAGTGCTTTGCTTGGAAACAAGGTTAGTGGACAGAGGCAGTAAGAAAGGGTCTGGGAGTCAGTAGGAAGGTGTGAACCAGGGCAGGAGAGTTGTGGTTAAACAGGGTAGGAGAGTTGGCCATCACTGGTGTGGTTATCAGGGCTAGGGTAAGGGAAAGCAGACAGTTGCATAAGAGTCAGTTCCAAGGGCAAAAGAGAGCTAGAAGCACAGCAAGCTTTTGTCTATTATTTCTTAAAAATAAAAGTTTTAGTGCTGGGCATGTAGTTGAGCACTTTCCTAGCATGTGCAAGACCCTGGGCTTAATCACTAGAACTGTAAGAAAAAATTTCTATCACCTTTCTCCTGTCTTTTGGCCACTCCAATTCCTTGTATACTGGGCTTCTTGAATTTGTTTCATGGCTTTCTGATGCTGTTTTCTTTTTTCTTTTGAATTTCCCCGTCTGTTTTGGAGCATTTATATTGCTATGCCTTCAAGTTCACTGATCTTTTCTTCTGCAGTGTCTAGTGTGCCATTGATCCCATGCTTTCCATCTTGAATCTATCATTTTCATGTCTAAAAGTTTGTTTTTATGATCTTCCACACCTATCCTTAACTTTTTGAACATGAGAACAACATTATAACAGTTTTAATGTCTTTCTCTGGCAATTCTATCAGTATAAATTCTGGATCAGTTTGGACTTGAATTAGTCTCATTTTTGGTCTCTTTGCTTTGTATGCCTTATCTTTGGATGCCAGACATGGTTACTTTACCTTCTTGGATGTTGTGTACTTTTGTAGTTTTACAAATCTTGAACTTTGTTCTGCAGTGTAAATAATTGGATCCTGTTATGTCTTGCTTTTGTTAGATGAGTCTTCGTGCAGTTTTATGTGTAATTATTCTTCAGTACTGAGCCAAGGCCTCCTGTGTACTCTATTCCAAGCCTGTGAGTTATGAGGGTTTTTAGTTTGGTTACTAGGAGACCCTGTTCTTAGATGATAGCCGAACAGTTTACACTCTGTTCCCCTCAGATGGTTCTTTGCCTGGCTTTAAGTCTCCTCATATGGTCGTTCCCTCATGTGCATGCCCTGGTCAGTATTCAGCTGAATAGTCCAGGTTCACTTTTGTGGATCTCTCTCCGTCCTCTAGTATTCTATCCTTTGAACTTTAGCTACCTTCGTCTCTCTAGATTTTCAGCTATATTATAAGCTGGTTCAATTGTGAAACTTGCTTTCTTTTTTTGTGGTGCTGGGGCTTAAACCCAGATCCTCATACATGCTAGGCACATGTTCTACCATTCAGATACACCCCCAGCCCCCACCTCTTCTTCTGACATCTCGAAAACAGTTTCATGTATTTTCACTGGTTCATCAGTTGTTTCAGGCAGGTCTGTTGATTCTGAGGCCATGTGTATCTTATGGCTGCACAATGTTCTCAGTGTCTTGCTGTAGTTGTCAGGGGAGCTCCCTAACCAGCAGTTTCTCTCTTCTTGAAGAAAACTTCCGTCTTGCAGCCTGGCTTTTTTTTTCTGGTGGGGAGGGTGGCACCGGGAATCAAACTCAGGACCTCACGCTTGCCAGGCAGGCGCTGTGCTGCTGAGCTATATCCCTGGCCCCAGCCTGGCTTTTGATGTGTCCATGTCCACACAGATTTTGTGTGCTGGCTTTGTCTGGCATGCATATGCCCCTGGCCTCACCCAGCCACTTGACATCCAAGTGAGAGCCCTAGGTAGGAAAGCAGCTAGGGAGGAGATGTCAAGAGTCACCCAGGCTTTCTGCTTTTTGATTCTGAGACCACAGTGCCTTTCTCAGACTAAGGATTACGCACAGCTAGGACGGAGTCCGTGGTAAGGTACAGAATCTAAGGGTAGGGAGTGATCAGCCCTCACTTGTGCTTGAAGATTCTGACTTTAATTCTTCTCCTGTGGATAAGCATCTTGCCCGCTTTCTAAGAAAATTCCAGTTTCCTGATAATTCTTTAGTATACTCAAGTCTCTACTTAGTTTCCTTTCACGAAACTGGCCAAGCAATCAGCGGCAGCTCAGCATGATCAGGACCTGGGGCACAACCAGGCTAGTACCAAGGAGCATGGTGCCTCACCAGGGAAATAACATGTGCAAGCCAGCCTGCCTGCTAGCCCCACACCCGCCAAAGGTGGTGCATGACCACAGAAATGAACCCTACACTGAGATAAAAATTTGTGAGGGCAGGAGTGGGGGGATCAGATAACATCAAAAGACCCTTTCAGGCTCCAATGTTCTGTCACTGCCTACTTCAGTAGAGAGATCCATAGCATGGGGAGGACAATAGCTGATGGAAGGACAAGGTGGGGAAGCCAGGATGGTTTGATATTCAATGTGTGTTCATTTATTTTACACTTACAAAAGAAATCGCCCCCCCGCCCCATCTCCCAAAAAACATCTTTTTACAAACATTTAAAAATTAAACCAAATGAAGATAGACAAGTTAATTTCAGTACAATTATTTTTCAGTGTAGCTGTTATAATTAGGGTTTAAATTTCCTACAAGTGACCAATGTCCAAGTAACTTATAGGGAAATCCTGATTATTGGCCAAAAGAAAAATTCCATATACAAGTTAGCAAATTCTAGTACAAAAATAGTCCATGTGTTGGAACAGCTTTCCTTTTACATAGGTCTCAGGTCAGTCTGCTGGCTGCATAATACCTAACATTTCTGGGTTTTTACTCTCACAAATGGCTCATTCATCGTAGCTGAAGCAGCAAGGTGCCTGCCTTGGCAGGGGCTAATGTCCACCTTGGGGCCGTGCTGGAGATGGCAGGCCTGGGAGCGCTTCACTGGCCCCAGGGCAGCTGGGCCAACTCCCAGCCCCAGCTCCACACAGAGGCCTTTGAGGGAGGGATGAGCTGGTCCCTTCCAAGGCAACATCAGGCCCAGGACACAGGGCACACCTGCCTATGGAGCTAGGCTCGTGCTGGTGTAGGACAGCCCATCTCTTGCCAGTGTTTTCTCCTCCCACTGCAGCCTGGCCAGGTGAGAAGTGGCTCTGGGCATCATTAGTGGTGAGAGTGTGGTCCTGCTCTTGCTGCAGCATGGGCAAACCAGAGCAGGCTACTTGTCTCTCAGGATGTCGAGCTGTTCTTGACACTCGGTGAAGAGGCGCTGGAAACGGAGGTTCTGCCCGATGACTGGCAGCAGCTCCTTCAGCAACTCCCTCTTCCGTAGACCCTGCGGACACAGAGTGACAGCTGAGTGAAATGTCAGGGGGAAGACCTAGATCATGGGGGACTTTCCTGGTCTGGTAGAGACCTTTGTCTGCACACTAGAGAAATCCCAGAGGAAAAGCATGGTACTTTTCCACGTGATGAACCTCAGGAGAGCTTAAAGGCTAGGCTGAGCATGTGTAGGGGCAAGTGGCAGGTAAAGGGGAGCACCACAATGCAGGAATAAGGCTGAGGAAAGCTCTGCTCCTCCATCTGGCCTAGGTCTGCTGGCACAGTTACTGCTGGCCTTCTACTGACTAGGCAGTGGCTATAGGGGCTTGGCCTTCCAGGGCAGGGTGGAGGTGGCACATCAGGCTGAGGATCGGGAGAGTGGACATTTGGGACAGGCTGCTCTTCATGCTGGTGCTCTCCAGGCATGACAGGCCAAGACTGGGATGGGCAGCAACTGGTTTTGGTAGCTCTCTGCCTTTGGCTCTTGCCCACATCTCCCCTAGGCCCAGGCATACTGGCACCACAATCTGTAACACGTGAGCTCTGTAGCACAGTCCGAAGAGCAGACTCTGACAAGGACAGCTGCCTCAAGGGAAAACAACAAGCCAGATGACACTTGTCACTGGAATAAAAGACCCAGAGTCTTATCAGTGTGATAGATAAGCCTGTAACAGGACTAGAAATGGTATGAAAGAACTAAGTGCACATACTAGGTTTAGCAACCCAGGGGCAGATGAGAATGAACAGGAGAATGGGTGCTGGTAAAGACCAAGTCAGAGTGGGTAAATCCAGTCAGATGCAAGAGCAGCACCAGCTCCAACAGAGAGGCAGGGAGAAGAAGCTGTATGGAAAGGTAATGACAAACAAGGTGGCAGAGGGTCCAACATTTGCATAATAAAGTCCCACAGGGGAGAGAGGAGGAAATACGTGAGGAAGTAGTATGAGTAGACTCCATATACTTAAATAAAAATGAATAGCTTAGACTAAAAGGCTCCACAGAGTGCTGGCCAGTAAGATACGGAAAAACTGACATCTAGACATAATAGACTGAAATATACATAGTTTGAAGATACCAAAAACACAAAAATTTGAAAATTTCTAAAGAACATGTTACTTACAAAGGAAGAGATATCAAGATTCACAATAAATAGTATTTTTAACATATTGGGGGAAAACTCAATTTTTTGGGGGGGTCTTTTTGAGACAGGGTTTCACTATGCAGTTCAGGCTGGGCTCACACTCACACTGATCCTCCTGTCTCAGCCTCCAAGTGCTAGGATTAAACAGGCATGTGCCACCATGCCTGGCCTTTAATCTAGATTAAAAAAAAAATTCAGGCAAACTGCTATTTATGTATGAGGGTGTCACAAAAATGTTCTTAGAGATGCAAGTTTTGTTTCTTTTTTTTAAGACAAGGTCTCACTATGTAGTTCAGGCTGGCCTTGAACTTGCAGTGCCTCCAGCCTCAGCCTCCGAACTGCTGGGATTACAAGTGTAATCCCAGCCCAAGAGGGCTGCAGGTTTTGCTCAGTGGCAGAGCATATGCTTAGCATCTACAAAGCCCTGGGTTTGATCCCCAGCACCATTAAAAAAAAAAAAAAAGGATAAATTACTAGAAAAATATAATTTATTGAAGTTGACTCAGGAAGGAATTATTTTTTACCACACAGAAAACATCAGATACACCAGATTTTTTGGTACTGGAATTGAACTCAAGGCCTTTACACTGAACTATATCCCTACACTCTTTTATTTTTTTTTAATTTTGAGACAGTGTCTCACCAAGTAACTAAATTGCTCAGCCTGGGCTCAAGTGTGATCCTTCTGCTTCAGGCTCCCAGGGTGCCAGGATTATGAACATGTGCCATCGTGCCTGGCTTATTTATTTTTGAGATAGGATCTTGTTAAATTGACTAGGCTAGGCTCAAAGTTGTGATCCTCCTGCCTCAGTCTCCTTATCCATTGGGATTATAAGTATGCATCACTGTGCCTGCCTAGAGATACCAGATTTTTGAAGTATCTTCTAAGAAATTTCCAAGGACCAGATTGTTCCAATCTCTACAAACTCAGAGAACAGAAAAATGAAGAACTAGCCCCCCCAATTCATTCTACAATACAAATATAACCCAGCTTTTAAAACCATACAACAATATCATGAGATAGAAGATTCAGGCTTATTTTACCATGAAACCAGAAATACAAATCCTCTATAATCCATTCTAATCATTTACTCATACTGAGTAAAGAAACTATGACCAACTTGGTTTATCTAGGAAAGCAAGGAGAGTTTAATACCAGAAAACTTACTAATATCATTTACTATACATGGTGTTTAGCAAGAACAATACGATAGGGAAACAAGGATGGGATTGGAAAACAGAAAATTAAATGGTTACTTAAGGTGATTGTTTATTATACATAGAAAACACAAAACTATTAAGAGAAAAGTTAATAAAAATAATAGAAATGTGGAGAAAGCTGGCTAGTGACAAATATACCAAAGTAAAATGTGCTATACATAAGGGAAATGAATAACTGAAAACATAAATTAAAGAATATATATCATTTAGAACAGACACAATTATAAAATGTCTAAAAATAAATCTAATAAAAGATATGTATGTCCTATGTCCTGAAAATTATAAAATTTAAAGGCATTAAAGAATAAAACCAACTTACTAATTCAGTGCACTGCTGCTATGGTTCAGTTCTAAAAAATCCCTTCAGAAGTCTCATGTGTTCAGAGGTAGAGCCTCGTTGGAAGTGGTAGGTCACTAGGGGCATGACTTGGATGTATTTTTCTCCCTGCTCCTCCTCTCTCTCCTTCCTGGATGAGTTGCTGTCCTCCACCAGGCACTTCCATCATGCTGTTTCTGCCTTGGAGTTGGCCAAGCATGGACTGAACCCACTGAAAGTATGGGCCAAAATAAATTTCTCTTCCTTTAAGTTATGGGTATCAGGTATTTTATGCTGGTGATGAGAGAGTGATTAATACAGACTGTACCTGACCATGTACTTCATCAGCCTTTGGAACTGGATTACAGGAAGAGTTTTGAGAAGTTTGGAGATGCAAGGTATATAGTCCTAGAATACTGTCAACAGACTTGATGTTAGACCTCAGAACAGAATGCTGATAGGAATGTGGACAGTAAAGGCTAGGCTCAGAAGGTTTCAGGTGGGAATGAGGATTCCACTGGCAGTTGGACAAGAGGCCATGTGTGTTATACTTGGGCAGAAAATTTGTCCATGTCTTGAGACTTTGCAGAAGACTGAGATTAAGGGTGGTGGACTAAAGAATCTGGCAGAGGAAATTTGAAGGCAGCCTAACATTCAGGCTGTGGCATGGGTACTGCTGGCTGTGTTCCACAAGATTTACAGTGAGAGCAAAAAGCAGAGCTGAATGATGTGCAACATGTGCAGAAAGGAAGAGCCCATAAAGCTGGGGCAAAGGAGTGTGGTTGCTGAAAAGGTTACCATTAAAAATAAGCCATGTACTCTGCATGAGAACAATAGAAAAGATGCCTTGAAGGCATCACAGATATTGGCCAAAACCTACCCACTGAAAGCTCAAGGGTAGGAAAGAGTAAACTTTGAAAGACTGCTTTGAGAAGAGAGGCTGAGGGCACCCTGCTCACTCAGGGCCACATAAACCAAGGGAAGTGTTTCCTTGAGTTCAGCCATCCAGGTACTCAAGAGGCTGCTGTGGCCATGGTTCAAAGGGGCCCAGTTTTGCTCAAGCTGGCAAAAGACCTAGGCATCATCCATGTGGTGCTGAAAAGGCATGTAGAATGTAAGAGGTGTAGGGTCGTGGAGGCTTCTACCCAGATTTCATAAGAAGGCCTGGGAGGCCAGAGAGTATGCCCCTGAGAAGGCAATGCATGAAGCTATGAAAATGAAGCAGAAAGTGCAGTGAAGATCCAAGGAAGCCGGAAGTATCAGGAATGTGGACTGTCTCCTGAGGAAAGCTACTGGCATTAAGTGTAGAGAAAGGCCAAATATGCTGCAATCAGCAAGGGGCACAGCTGCCCAAGCCCTCTGGAGCTCGTTTTACCACAATCTGTCTAGGATGCTAGACCTGGAGCTACAGGATTTAATGTTTGTTCTGCTGGTTTCAGGCTTGTTTTGGTCCCATTCTTTTCTATCCTTCTGTTTTAGAACAGAAATGTTTACCTTGTGCCATTATATATTGGAGGTAATTTACTTTCTGATTTTTTTTTTTTTATCGGAGACAGGGTCTCACTATGTAGTGCAGGCCGGCCTTGAACTAACTTATGTAGCCCCTGCTAGCCTCGAACTCACAGTGATCCTCCTGCCTCAGCCTCCAGAGTGCTGGGATTACAGGCGTGTGCCACCACACCCGACTTGAGGTATTTAACTTTCTTTTTCATTTATTCACTCGTTTTGAGACAGGGTCTCGCTATATAATTCAGGCTATCTTTAAACTCACTATGTAGCCCAGGCTGGCCTCAAACTTGTGGTGATCCTCTTGCCTCAACCTCCTGAGTTCTGAGATTACAGGTGTGGGCCACCATGCCTGGCTTTCTCTTTGCTTTTTTTTCTGTTTTGTCTTTTTGAGACAGGGTTTTGCTATGCAGTTTAGGCTCACCTTGAAGTCAAACTTTGTAGCCCAGGCTGGCCTTGAACTTGCAGTGATCCTCTGGCCTCAGCCTCCTGAGTGCTGGGATTACAGGTGTGTGCCACCATGCCTCCTCTTTTTGATTTTTACAGTGGTTCACAGCTAACAGTTTGCTTTGAGCCTCAGAGGAGACTTTGGTGTTGGACTTTTCAGGAATGCAACTTAGCAAGACTTGGTCTCAAAATAAAAAACAAAAAGGGCTGGAGGTGTGTAGTTCAGTGCGAAGACCCTGGGTTTCATCCGCAGTACAAAAGCAACAAAACAAAGTAGGAAATTTTATGGCACTTTGCTCATGCTTGTCCCCCAGCTTCTCCAGGACAGTGTTGCATCATGGGAAGGAAGTGACTCAATTTCTGATTATTCCCTTGAGATGGAAGGAAAAAAGGAGAATTTGTTTGCAATGTTCTGGCTTGTCAGATGGTTGAGGGAGTAGTTTCTGTTTTGCCTAACTCAGCTGATGGAAATAAGGGCACAGTCTGGATATCAGGGTGGAGGCTGCTAAAGACAGTGACAGACACTGGTGTGTGAGTGCTATGGGAAAGTGCAGACCTGTGGGTACTTGGGGTTCAAGAGATTGAGGATATACTATATCAGAACATCTGTCATTGTTAAAATATGGTTTGAGGGTGTACCCCAAAGGTTTATGTGGTGGTGCTGGGTATAGTGACACATACCTGTAATCCCAGCACTCGGAAGGCTAAGGCAGGAGGATCACCCACAAATTTGAGGCCAGCCTGGTCTACAAAGTGAGTTCAAGGCCAGCCTGAACTGCATAATCTCAAAAGACCAACAAACAAACAAACAAAAAAAGAAAAAAGTTTATGTGGTGGAAGCTTGGTCCTCAGTGTGGAGGTACTGAGATGATGAGATGATGGAACTATTAAGGTTGGGGCAGAGTGTCAGGCAATTAGGTCACTGGGCGCATTGCCCTTGGATAAGATTAATGCTGGTCTTGCAGAGTGAGTTCTCACTAAAGTGCATTGTTATAAAAAGACCAAGACTAGGCCCTCCCTGGTCTCTGGCTTTGTCTTGCCATGTAATCTCTTCTGCATGCATTCTTGCCATTGTGATGGCATCTACAATTAGTTCTTCACCAGAGCTAAATAGAAGCTGCCACAGTGTTCTCAGACTCTAGAAAGGTAACCTAAGTAAAGCTCTTCTTTATACATTATCCAGCCATGGGTACAGTATTTCGTTTAGCAACAGAAAACACTAAAAAAACTCCAAAACCTGTGGAAACCCTCCTCCTGAGATTGAACCCAAGATTTTCACACTGAGTTACATCCCTAGCCCTTTACATTTTTGAGATAGGGTCTTCTTGCTAAGTTGCCCAGATAGACTTGAACTTGGGATCTTCCTGCTTCAGCCTCCCTAGTATTGGGATTACAGGCATGTGCCACTGCACCCAGCTGAAAAAGAGGATTTTTTTGAGACATGGTCTTGCTATGTGGTTTAGGCTGGCCTTGAAGTCACTGTAGCTCAAGTGGACCTCAAACTTGTAGGCAATCCTCATGTCTCAGTCTTCCAAGAGCTGAGATTACAGGGGTGTGCCACCATACCTGGCTGAAAAAGCTTAAGGGAAATTAAGACATTTAAAAGTATCTGTGCATATGGGAATTAGAAAAAAAAAATACATGCACAGGCCTGGGAAAGACATATCCACAGGAAATCCCTGAGAGGACCTCAGGCTTCATGCAGGGTTAACTAGTAAACTTTTCCTTTGCATGGAGCCAGCCTACTGAGACAGAGAGGTGGCTTCTCCCACCATCCAGGTGCAAATGCTCAATATTTAAAAAAGATCACAAGCATCCATTACAAGACTTTTCCTCCTACATATTCTTTTCAGAGAGGAGAAAAAAGTGTTTACTTTTTTCCGGGCCTTCTTTGTAATAGAGGGGCCTAAGTAATTTAACAGCTTCCCATGAGACATAGGATTGCTTCTGGAAGCGCTTTTCTTTTCCTGATGAATGGAGCGGATGTTGCCTGTACTGGCTTCCTCCTGTTCTCTTTCCTTGAATTTGGACACAAAAGCATCTTGGGCTATGCATGAAAGTTCAGGAGAATCAGACAGGCTAACATCTTCCTTCTAGATGACTTGGAAGAGAAAAAAATCAATTTCAGCCACGATTTGATGAGTTATTGTCTACTTTCAACTGAAAGCATGTCATGGGCATGGAATCATGAGCAGATCTGTGACTTTAGGCATTTTATAGAAGGTAGAAAGCAGGTGGGACCACACTGACAGATGACTCTGAGAGAGAAGCCACAGGTTCTCTAGGGGAAGCCCTCAATGAGGTATCCTCTTTGTAGCTGACGAGCAGCTGTATAAGAATTGAATGCCTAGCACAGGGATGGCAAAACTTTGAGAGATGTGTGCCCAAACTATAACCCCAAACCCTCTTATTTATCACAAAGTGCCAACACTACAATTAAACCTGAATACTGAGGTGTTAGTTTGGAAAAAACAACTCATACATTGACACCTTTTGTCTTAAACGAAAAATAACACACATGGCATAGGTTCACCACCACTGGCCTAGGGGGACCAAAGCCAGGCCTGGTGTCCAAGAATGGAGAGAGGTCCATGCTAAACCATTCCTCCTTTGTGCTGGTATCCCAAAGGCATATAACACAGAACAAGGTAAACTGGAAGCAATCCCTGAGCTAACTAGTACCCTGCTTTAAGTCCCAGGCAGGCCGCATAGAAAACCTCAATCCCCAAACTGGATAGAACAACCTAGAGTGCCTTAGGAAGTTCAGAATAGCAAATAACAGTTCTCTGTGGGAGTAGAGAATATCATGTTAGACTTCTAGTTTTTCAAATATCATGTCCAATAGGCTGTCAAAAGTAACCAGTTAACATAAGGAGATATGAATCAGAAATAGTAGAAACATTTATAGGCAGTAGAAACATCCACTAAGACTTCCAAAACTAAAATTACCAATTATTTTTTGGTGGAGATCGAATCCAGGGGTGTTCTACCACTGAGCTACACCTCTAGCCCTTTTTATTTTTTATTTTTAGATAGGGTCTTGCTAAGTTGACCAGGCTAGCCTTCAACTTGTGATCCTTCTACCTCAGCTTCCCAAATAGCTGGGATTACAAGTGTGTACCCCAACACCCAGCCCAGATATAACATTTAAAAATAAAATAACTAAGTTTACTATACTTCACACTGATCCAAGTCACCTTTATCTTTCCTTGGCACTGTTGAAAAAGACATGACCAGACTGGTTCTCAGCTCAATTATACCAACTTTGCGGCCCTAAAAGAGTATTCCAGCTCCTCAGAAGGTCTCCACTGCCTACCTCCTACACATGACTCCTGCCTCATCTTACACTACCCTCTCCTCTTCCCTCCTATGTGCCAGTAACACTGGCATCAAATATGCCATACCCTTTTTATCTTCACTATTACCTCCACTAGGAAATGTTCTCCCCTGGTCTCTGCAACTCATCTTTGGATTTCATCTGAAATGTCCTCTTCTGAGCTCGTCCCTGGCCACTCCTTCCTGGGTACTCTCATCTCATTACCCTGCTTATTTTCTTCTTGGTGAGAATCCATACTCGTATCCTGATCTAAATGCCTAGTTGCCTATGTATGCCTCCCCACCAGACTGGATCCCCACAAAAGCATCCTCATATGAAACCCAGAACATCTTGCCTCTCACAAGTATGGAATGGGGCTTTCCATCCTGACACCCAGAACCCAGCTCCTGCGCAGTCATGAAGTGTCAGTATGTCAGCCTTTCACTGACACTGGCACCCAAGGCAGGGTGCTGATGAAATCTTGCGGGGAGCTTTCAAAGCACTTTGGTTTATTTTTAAAATATCCACCTTCACATTTCAAGAAAGAATTCTTTCAGCAAGAAGGAAAGAAGCACATACCACTACTGTTGACTCCCACTGGCTTCCAGTGGAGCAGTGAACGGGACCCAGTAAGTCCTTGCATATTTCTCGTAGTCGGTATTCAAACCCTAATTACAGAAAAACAAAACAAAAACAAAAACCAAAACAGAAATGGGAACACATTACAAAAAGAAATTAAAAAATCAAGAATATGCTAAATTGTTGTATATATCAAAACAGAATGAACATTTATTTTATTCCTCTCTATGGGCAAAATGCCTGTGCCTCAGTTTGGGGCATGGATACTTCCAATCACAGATTCTTACTGATTCATGTGCACCCCAGCAGTATATACAGAACCTTCCCCATGCGCTGGGCCCATAGGAGAAACAAGATATAGACATTCTGTGATGAGCTCCCCAAGGTGGAGGGAAAACATGGGAAACTGAGGCAGGAGGGGTGCGGGCTGGTGGATATGTTTGAAATTAGGCAGCTGGTGGGAAAGGAAATGTGTAAGGTAGGAAGGCAGCATATAGAAGGGAGTAGATGGCAAGGGTGTGACAATGCAGAGTGGCAACTGAGTGCGGAGACATCAAGGATAGTGAAAACCAGTGTGGGTGAAGAATCCAGAAAAGCTGTGGATACGCAGTCTGGGATTTTGGCAGTACTTGGGGGAAGCTGAAGCCATAGGGAATGAACAGAATCAAAGGCTAGAGATAGGAAGGATGAAGCTACCACAGAATCAGAAGAATTTGGGAAGTGAAGTGAATGGGGTTTCACTCTAACATTCAAGTCTTCCTCCTACAACTGAAAAAACGAACAGTAGTCTGTGGGTGTGGGGACTGGTGTATGGTCCAGGTGGCAATGGAACAGTCTTGTGGAAGACAAAAAAAAAAAGTACAAGTGACCCCACAGAAGGTGCTAGCGCCTAGAGACAGGCTGTCCGGGTGAATCCTGTTTAACATCTGGATAAGACAAGCCAGAGTAGAGAGGAGGAATTTCTGGAGGCAATAAGGCATGAGGCAGGAGGTGTGACTGGAGTGCCCCACGTCTGAGCACCTCGGAACTGAAGTATTTAGGAAAGCTGGTGCCCACACATACTAGGAGGCCACATAGACTGGGAAGGAAGAGCAGACTGGGGAGGGAGATAGATATCGTAATGTTTGTTGTTATTACAAATGTATATAAACACACACCCTCCGATTTACACTACTGGAGACAAACTTGTCATGTTGATTCTGGGAATTATATCTGCAGGCATTTGGTACATTTTTCTCTATCTTTTCTGTACTTGAATTACTTTTTCTTTAAATTATAATCAAAATGCAGAAGGTGGTGACAAGAACAAAGCAAAGGGCCAGAAATGGCTGAAGAAGAAGCTCTGGTAATAGGCCTGAGGCTGTGTGTGGACAAAGGAGTCCTTTGGGAGGGCCAGTCCTGTGCCATAGCCCCTGGAGACCATACTTAGGTGAGAAAAAGGGCTGATAAGAAAAGACAGACACTTGCCCAATGAGGTATGAAAGGCTGTTGGTGCTCACTCCAAGGACAGTACAGCTACCTCTTTCAGCACATCTTGCTTTCTGTAGGCAGTGCTACTGACAGCTCTGAAAGGGAAGGCCTGTGCTAGAGGGCCATGGAGAGGTACTGGACAGCAGGCAGACCCTTCCAGGATAGCAGGGACTCCCAGAAGGAAGATAAACACTGCCAGAAGATGCACTTCTGTGGAGTGACCAGCTTGCTGAGTATCAATGCTGCCAGCGTGTAATGAAAGGCAGGAGCCAGAACACTGACTTGGCTGCTTCAAAGGAGGCCTTTCCGTACATGTATCCATCCTTGCTCTCTGCTGCCAGCCCTCCTGCATCTCTAGGGGAACATCCTCAGGCCCATGCTATTCAGGTTCTAGAGTCAACAAGTAGGCAAGATGCCTGCTGCACAGCCCTGATCACAGCAAGCTGGGAGATGGGGGCTAAGGAGCTCACCTTGCTAGGGAAGCAGGAGGCAGGGACCTTGAGGGGGTGCCTGAGAGGATCCCTGAGGAATGCACAAGACTGTAGAGAGCCTTGGGCTCTTTGATTCCCAGGAACTGAGCTAGGCCTTGGAGGACAGAAGGACAGAAGGCCACTTGAGGCTGCCAGGAACTCACCTTCGTTGACAAGGTACCGTGCATAGAGGAGGAGCCAATGGCGGTACTCATGGCTGGATTGCAGAGTGAGTGCTGCTGCAACCTGATTCTCTAGGTAGGCCAGTGTGGTCTCCTGCTGCACCACGTGAGGCACGGAGAAGAGCCGGGCGGCTTGCCTTCCAGAGCTACAGAGACCGGCAGAGCAGGCATGATGAGGCAGAGGGCCCTGCATGGGCACATGAGGCTGTTCCCACATGCCCTAGGGAGATGCCACAGTATGACAGGTTCCCGGGCTGCCCAAGGCCTCCATGCACCAGCTAATCTATTGTCTGCCCCAGGCCTCTTGGCACACCAGGTATATCCTATCCTGTACCTGCCATCTAGGTCCTGGAGATATCAGGCCAGTGGCCCATTCCTCTGACCCAAAATACTGCCCCACATAGGTATCTCTGACCCTTATCACCCTCACACTGGCATCTGGGTCCTTACACTGACAGGGTCTGTGTTCAAGTCACCCCTGAGATATTGTATGTGGGCCCACAACTTGTGAACCTTCCTCCCTCTTTGCCTGTGCTGAGTAGCAGCTGGGCACAGGGGACAAACAGTCAGAGATTAGGCCTGTTCACTTCCCAGGGCAGCACTGGTGACAATGGCCATGGTGCTCAGGTCACATACTTGGAAGTGCGGCCCTGGATTATGGCTAACGGTCCTGAGCACAGCATGGCGTCCTGGGATGGCAAGCTGCTCCTGAAGTCTGCACACTGGGCCAGTGAGTCCTGCTTGTCGGAAACCAGGTTCCTGGGAAGACAAGGACAGGAATGGAGGTCAGGAAAATCAGGAGGCCTACTCAAAGAAGTCAAAGAGGAACAAGTCCTTCCTGCCAAACTAGCAGCAAACCAAAGGAGGGTGAGAGTCATTGTACTGTAGCCTAGGTGCTGACTGACGGCAGGTTTCCTAGTCATGGGCCTGATAAATGATTGTTCCCAAGGAAAGGTTGCTGATGGGGCTCTGTGAACATTTTGGCTCCACGGTCTCAGTTCCTGATGACCAACAAAGTCCTTGCGTATGAAGTGTGTTCCAGATGCTTGGCTCACACTACAATGGCCTGTCCAGGGGCCTGTGTGGCCTGGATCTGTTACAGCTGCCAGAGAATGCCAGCCCTCCGGCTTTCCTGTACCTCTCCAATATCATTAGGCAGGTAGCTCTTCTACCTCTTTGGCACCCTTCACATCTTAGTTAAGAAAACGATCTCTATATACATTTTTTTTTTTAATGTGGGTACCGGAAGTTGAACTCAGGACCTCGTGCCTGCCAGGCAGGCGCTTATGCCGCTGAGCTATCTCACCAGCTGTTTTTTTTTTTTTTTTTTTTTTTGAGACAGGGTCTCACTATGTAGTTCAGACTGGCCTTGAACTCACTATGTAGCCCAGGCTGGCCTCGAACTCACGGTGATCCTCCTGCCTCAGCCTCCTGAGTGCTGGGATTACAGGTGTGCGCCACCACGCCTGGCTCCACAGTTTTGGAGAAGATGACCACATCTGTGTTTGTGCGGGAAACATGGCTGTGGTCATGTTTGTAACCTAATGTAGAGTTTGGAAACAAAAACAAAATTTTGCCAAACACTTGCTTGCAAACCAAACTGTTTGCAAACAAAAGTGTTCGTGAACGGAGGTACCACTGTAATGAAATATCAGTGTGAGTATGAACTTGTGCCTGGCAGCTCTTAACAGAAAAGGGGCTAGTAGGTATAAGTTGTGGGTCTGAAGGCCCAAAGGTGTAGGCAGACAGAAAGAATTTCCTGGGGTAGCTGGCATACAATTTACATATTTTATATGTCTGGGTTAAGATCTCTGATGTATAAGGAAATTTTACAAATATAGAAATGGGCTCCGATTTCCAGAGTGGGCAGAGGAAATGTATGAATCACACCTGGATAAGTGAGCTTCCTTGCTAATCCACTAAATAAGTCTGAAGAGCTACTTTGCTCCTATTAAACTCACCAAATTGACTAACATTGGCAAGGTTGCTGTGGGCCAACTCTCCTATGCTATTGATGGCTAAGGAGGCCCGCCTGGACATACTGTTAAGAACCATAAAAAATGTCGGGCCGGTGATATTGCTCAGCGGCATGAGCGCCTGCTGGCAAGCACAAGGTACTGAGTTCGACTCCCGGTACCCACATTAAAAAAAAAAATGCCAAGAAACTGTTCCAATAAAACTGGTCTCAGAAAATATCACAAAAGAACAGCTTCCCTATTTATGGGCTCTGAGGGCAGAGAGGCCACAGGCCAGCAGCATCGCAAGGAGATGGCAAGGCATGTACTGGCTGTCACAGAGAGTCCAGGGTCTGACTCCCAGGAGAAGCATGGCCAGGTGGGCCTAACTGCCAGGACCCAGAGCCTTTGCTCTGTTGTTCACTGAAGTAAGATATTCCCAGGGAACAACGCTGGCGGTGGCTTCTTACCATGTAGAGAGTGACGGATTAAAGCAGTATGCCTTCCCATCAGACAGGTTCATCACTGGGATCCCGTGCTGCGTCAGCAAGATCTGTGACACCGTCATATCACTTCCTGGGGCACAGTGCAGGAAGAAGTTCCAGTGTGTTCTGATCAGCAAATGTTTCCATATTCACCAAGGAAAAATCCAAACCCCAGCTCCCATGAACCTCAGCAATAAGCCCCATAATGCTGACTGGGCAATTAGGAAAGGCTGCTTGGTGTTTTGTGCAAGCTGTCATCACTGACACTAGGATTTATGTTACCTCTTAGGGACCCATTTAATCTTGTATCCAGTATATGTGTCTCCCTAGTATAGAAGTGTGCCCTATGCCTCATTGGGAGGCTTGTGCTGGTCTGGCTCTCCATCTAGGCTGAGGGACCTGTCACTCAGACCCAGGAGGGGAGGGGTACTGCCGCAAGGTTACCTGCCAAGATGGAGTGTAGAGACTCTTCTTTCACCACAACAACTTGCCTGTGAACATCCCTAAGAAGGAGACAGGGAACAGCTTACTCTCCACCTGAGGTAAATGCATCAGAGTTTGTCTCAGCTGTTGAGAACCCTGATCCCTGGATGCATCCCCAACCCTCTGTCCAGGTCAGCAGCAGAGGTCCCAGGCAACAGAGCACTAAGCCAACCTCAATGCTCAAACCCACTCTGGGAGAAGCTGGCCATGGCAGCCACACCAGGAGTATGGCCAGCCTCTTCCAACTGAGGTCCCAATGCTGATGAATCCACGTAAGGATCCGGCATATGCCAATAAGTAGTGTGATTTCTCACACAGTCTGATCCAGTGAGGATGACAGCAAAATAGGCCTCATCTCCTCTTGTACAGTCTCCTCAGTCCTTTGGCCACATGGGCAGCCAATACACACACTGCTTACTGCTCAGTGCCTCCTCCCCAGCCTGAGGGCCACATTGTCTGTTGTGCTCCCTGACCTGCAGTGAGGTGGGACCTGCACATGCCTGTCCGGCCTGTCTGGATGCCACCCCACCCTGGCCTGACTCTCACCAGACAGACAGTGTGGCTGCAGCAGTGAGCGCCATGATGTAGGAACCTGTGCAGTGCAAAGTAGAGATAGCGGACGGCAGGAGGATGGGAGGGAGCAGGCGGCGACCACAGGTGGAGAATACCGACAGCGTCCTCTTTTCACAGGCGACACATACCACGTCACTACAAAGGCAGAGAAAGGGCAGGCGTCACAGGCTGAGTGCTGCAGCAGAGGCCAGGACTATTTAATGTAGAGCCTTTTCTCTGCCTGGGCCTAGCATGAGACAGCATTCTGCTGACTAGGGCAGTCAGAGCCTGCCTGAGGTTTTTTATGAAAGAGCCTTCTGTCCTCCTCCTGCCCAGGGCCGCTTGTGCTTCCCTGAGCTCACACTGATGCTAACTTAATGGTGTGAGGACTCTAGAGAGCCACTGCACCTGACAGTCATTCAGGAAGTATGCTCCACTCATCAGGTGATGCCACAGAGTACCCATGCAAGTCACTTGGCTGTGGCTGGCTAAGGCAGTCCAGACAAGGTCTCTGGTGAGGCGGGGGAAAAGAAGTGTGGGAGTAGCAGTACAAGTCCTACAGAAGACACTAGATGTGCACTCAGAGAGCTGTTCTGGGTGGGATGGGAGAGCAGTCACTCCCCAAGCGAGGAGTGCTTCATGAGAGATCATGTGTCTAGACACTGTCTGGTACTTTCTCTGAGTGACCACTATGCTCCTCAGGCAGGCATAGAACAAGCAGGCTGCTGCCCTTCCAGTGAAGGTCCACCAAGGCACAATCACAGGTGCAGGGAAAGACTGGAGCACAGGCCCCAGGCAGTAGAAGCAGGTGTGCAGCCAGAATAACAAGGTTTTGCCCACAGATGAGCATCCAGAGGGTCCCTTCATGACTTCTATCCTAGTGAGTCAGGGCCTATGGTCTGCATGGATGAAGTTATCCCTACTGCCAGTAGGGCCACAGCAAGGTCAGTAAGGAGAGAGCTCTGCCAACTCCCTTCTAACAAGATATGTTACTGGCCTCTAAAAAGGAAGATACAAATGAGGTGCTTTTGTTTACAAACATCTACTTTGAAGGTATGAATCAGAGAAAACTTTGAGCAGGACTCAGCAGCAGGAAGCTCTCTGTGGTGCTGTGGCTGAATTCTGTCTGCTCATCTCTGATGGTCAGGTCCTTCCTTGAACAAGCCCACTGTGAAGGAAGCCATCACACTGGGCTGTAACACCAGAGAGCAGGACTGCAGTCAGAGCCTGAGTAGGTGGGACTGCATAGGCTGAGAGGCCCTGGTTGCCTGGAAAGCCTCCTCAATAGCTGCTGTATTGCTACAGGAAAGGCTGTGCAGTCATCATTGCCCCATACTACTTACTAGTCCTGGGACCAGGAATGAGAGTGGGAGCTCGTGGCAGCACCCAACACATGGGCACCTGGGACCCTACTACCCTAACAATACAAATTCACTTAGGGACTATGGCAGTGATGGAATCTTTTAGAGCTTTCAATGGTAATAGCCCACTGCAGCATGCATACCGTAGGTTTGCCACCACTGGACTATGGGATTCTTGACCTAAGTCCTAAGCCCTAAGATCAATGTTTGTAGACATGTATGAAAACATTTACATATGACCTTATGACAGATGGCTAAGGGTCTAATGAAAAGGACTATATGTGAGTGATGATCACTGTGAAATCCTGGTAATAAGAGCACCTGCCACATGCTTCTGACTGGGGCCCTATGGCTGGCAGGTGCCTGAAGAAAATGTCATCTCTTCAGACTGAGCAAAGGAAAGAGAGAGCTCCTGTTCAGTACCAGGAGGCTCTAGAAGACACCAGGTGATTAACCACTAAATTAAGATCTTTCCCCAAACTGCAGAATCTGGGGAGGCCAGGATTGGAAACTTGGGGGAACAATCAGAAATCCACCCTGACCACCTTGGATGAAAATCTGGGATCCAGAGAAAGAACCCACAAAGGTCAGGGAGAGTTAGGCAAACATCAGTCTTCAGCTTGACTCTTCCCTTCCTGGCCAAGGAAGGGAATAAAACCACCAGACTCATCTGGATGCCTCTCAAGTGCTCAATTCCCCATCTATCACATGGGGATAATGACAATGACTTCACTGGATGATGCAGGAACTTTAGATGATAAACGCACATGATTGGCCTTGAGTAAGACCCAGTGTGATCCTCTATGGGAGCCATCCTCCCCTCAGAAAGGCTGTGTTCCAGGAAAGTAACAGTGCCAGCCAGAACAGCACAAGGTACCTACTCTCTACAAGCCGAGAACCTGGTTGTACTTACCAGCTGCCGGCAGCAGTGAGGATCCGGCTGGTAAGCACCGTCTCCCATTCCTTCCCTTCCCGGTTGCATTTCAGGCGGCTCAGCTTCACACCCCCAACAGCTGTCACTTCATTCTCCACCTCGATGTACATGGAAGGGTCAGAGCTCACCTGGATGAATGAGAGTAAACACACTTCTTTTCAGGTGATAGCAGGCCTGCTCAGACAGGGGTCCTGGGACCAATGAGATACTCGGACTCTATAGCCCTGGGCTCTGAAGCAGGGATAAGACACAGAGAGACAGGCTAGCTTGCTGGCCAAAATAGGAGGGTGACAGCTGGTGGGGTGAAGGGTCACAGGATAGGGCAAGAGGTCCATATCATCTTACAGAGGAGAACACACTGAGTAAGGACTACAGGCAGCCAAGGACAGAGCTTGCAACGAGACTTTGCTTTGTATCCTCCTACTGAAAAATCTTCAAAGACTAAGGTATTTGATAAGAAAAAAGCCTGTGGCGGTGCTGGGAGGAAAGGCTAGAAAACCCTAAGGTGCTCTCTATGAGTTCCTGTGGCTGTGAGCCTCGGTCTGTTCAATTGAGACTATACTGGAAGAACATCCCCAGCACAGCATGTATGAAGAATGTGTAGTTCAGCGTCTGGCACCAGAGAGGCTCAAGCCTGTGTGTTTACAGAGCTACCAACATATAATTCAGTATGGAAACCTAGGCTGAATGGCTGTACCATGTGGCTACACAAGAGGGTGAGCTGCAGCTACAAGCCATGTTCCTTTCACAGACACCCAGAAATCAAGTGCAGTCTCAAGTAACACCCTGCAGTGAAGACACTGGGGAAGGCTGGAGTTTGGTAGAGGAGTTGTAGCTGCTGACTGCTGGAGGCATTGCCTGCCTCCACTCACATCAGCAACAAGAACAAACTATATGGGTCTCATCCTTCAACTCTACCTGCTCCACTCCTCTGGACCATGGCCCATGGCTGGGAAGGGCTGATGCCTGCTCTCCAGTGCCCTGTGAGGACCAGTGTGGGTCTGGAGCAATGTGTGACCAACAGGAACTGACCCATACACTGAGTCCAAGAAGGCAGCCTGAAGACATACACCTGGGCTAGGTACAGAGGATGTATAGAAAAGAGAGAGCATGTGCAAAGACACCATGGTGGCTGAGGCATGCACATGGTGTTGACCAGAGGACCTCTGGGTATAAGGGATTTTTTGCCCTAGAACTGTGTTTGAAGGTCACAGTTACAAAAGGTTCAAAAGATCTGATGATGACTCTGCCAGGCTCTGAGAAGTAGACAAGGCCAATGGAACCATACAGAGACAAGACCATGACCACATAATCCCCTGGGCCCAGAGCCTGAGGCTGCTAGGACCAAATGTGGAGATGCAAGAGGGTTCTAGGAGAAGGGACACCTGAGACAAGTCTTAAAAGGAGCTGGTCATCTAGAAGATGTAATAGTAAAGGCAGCCCTGGCAGCCGGTGGATCAAGGGCAAAGCCACAGAGAGAAAGAGCTAGGATGAGGAACAAGAAGCTAGGACTCTGTTGGGTCTTCTAAGCAGTTCAGGCTGGCCTTAAACTCACTATGTAGCTCAAGCTGGCCTCGAACTCCCGATGATCCTCCTGCCTCAGCCTCCTGAGTACAAGGATTACAAGCATGTGTCACTATGATCAATCAAGGTTAGCACTCTTCTTAAGACTTGGTAGGTAATTTCATCAGCTATGACTTCTTCCAGAAAGGGATGGAGAGGCACTGGATAACTGCCCCCAAAAGCAGTGAAAATACTGGGTTGAGAGAGAGAGAGAGAGAGAGAGAGAGAGAGAGAGTGTGTGTGTGTGTGTGTGTGTGTACACCAGTGAGGGAGTTGGTGGAGGGTCCCAGCACTTACCTGGAGGGTGAATGCTCTCTGGGGGCTTGGAATCGGCAGCTTCAGTGCAAGTGCTGGTGCAGACAGACACATGGCCTCCTTCTCTGCAGTCAGGGCAGCTGGAGACTAGAAAAGCCAAAAATGTCCCTGAATCTCAGCCCAGTATTACAGGGTACCATTTGGTACAAGAAAGTCACCCAGAGGTGAAGCTAGCCTGCTACCAGGGCACTTCTACTTACTCTGTGAGGGAAAAAGCACAGGGAATGCTACAAGGATCCCCCTCACAGACAAAGGAGCCTGACACCAGAGCTCCAGGCTTTGGGTTGGTGAAGTGCAGGTCTAAGGGACAAAGCCTCCATGTGATGTTGCATGGTGTTTGCACCTAAGCCAGCTGGTCCCTAAGATGTCCCACACTAAGGAGGCACACTATGGCATGCAGGGTCTCCTAGCACTGAGCTCAGGGAAGTGGGGTGGAGGTGGGCAGAATGGCTATGGGCCTCACCTGGATAGACAAAGACATGGGCAGAAGGCGGGAATCTTTCCGAGGGCGCCCTTTCTTCTTCTTTTCCACTGTTTCTACCTCAAGCTCAAGTTTGCGCTTGGAGAGTGAGGAAGGCTTGGCCAAAGGAATCTTTTCATCACTGTCGCTGCTGCTCTCCAAAAGGTCCCGGGGCCTCAGCTCTTTCACAAGGTTCTGGTCTTTCAACCTGCACAGAAAGGCATCTGTGACTTCCTTTTTAGTATATGTGCTGCCCATGCCAGCACACCTGTGACTTTCTTTATACAACTATTAATTTTGCAATTTTTTAAAAATCCATACTCTTCCCAAAACATTGGTAAGTCTAAAAAAGAGAGGATTTGTTTTCTGCTCCAATGTGTAGAGTTTGGAAGCTGACACACCTGTCCTCACAATAAGAAAGATGAAAAACAGAAAAGCACAACTCTTCTCAGATCTATCAGAGAACTGAGTCAGACGACAAACTGCTATCCTGAAAACTGAGAGATGGACCAAGACAGAAAGCCATAGCTGACCTGGATCAGAAGCCCCTGCAATGTTTACTGTCAGACATACTTCCTAGGTAGAGGTCATGTTGCTGGAGTCTGAGTGTGGACAAGCTTGAGAGTTACAACTCCTGGGGGCTCGATGGTAGTAGGGTTCCCATACATCATCATCATTATTATTATTCTTTTTTTTTTTTTTTTTTCTTTTTTGGTGTTTTTGTGACAGGGTCTTGCTATGTAGTTCAGGCCAGCCTTGAACTCACTATGTGTACTAGGCTGGCCTCGAACTCAGCAATCCTCCTGCCTCAGCTTCCCGAGTTCTGGGATTACAGGCTGCAGCACCACACCCAGCTCATTCATTATTTTTACATAAAGAGGTCCCTCCAGGTTCTCAAGGGGAAGATCCTTGATGGAGAAAATATCTTGTGTTCTCTGGCTTGGAGATGGGGGAAGTAACCATTTTGAAACATGACTAGATCTTTCATTTCTCCATAACTAAACCCTGCCCTCAAGAAAAACTATTTTACTAGAGCATTATCTTACCTGGGGACAAAGCAGGAATTGGTCAACATCGCTCCCTCTATTGCACCCCTCCCTTCCCCTATCCTCATAGGTTAAGGAACATTTTTGGAAGAAGATAATGAAGCCCAGGTATTCGTACTACGCTCCAGGAATTCTAGACCGCTACAACTACCTCCTAAAAAGAAAGTTAATCATAAGATTATAGAATGTTTCTCCTCCCCAGTGCTTCACCACTACATCAACACAGCCCCAGTATAGTAATAGTATATTATAACCATGAGAGCTACAAGCCACAGGCTCTATTTAAGAATTTCTGGGAACTCCTTGCTAGATAAATACAGCTTCATACTACAGACCTATATACTTCATTTCCAACACTCAATACAATATGCCCAGCTTTCAACAAAAACTTACAAGGCATGGTAAGAGGTAAAATAAAACCAAAGGAAAAACCAAAAAGCACAAATCAATAACAACAATAAATAAAAACATATAGTCCTAAAAGACAAAACAGACAGCAGAACCAGACTCAGAAATAGCAGAAATTTTGAAATCACCAGAGTAAGATTTTAAATAACTATGATTAGGGTTCCTAATCATAGGGGTTCCAATGGAAAAAGTTAAAAGAGAACAGTAGTAGGTGAGAGAATTTAATAACAACAACAGCTGGGAATAATAATAAGAATAGTGAAGAATTTTTCAAAAGTAATGGAAGATACCAAAGTAGAAGAGGAAGAACAGGAAGAGAAAGAAGAATGAGGAAGAGGAGGAGGAGGAAGAAGAGGAAGAAGATGAAGAGGAAAGAATTTTCCAAAATTTAAGATACCAAATCACAGATCCAGGAAGGTCAGGGAACACCAAACAAGATAAATACCAAATATCTACAGTTAAGACATAACATATTTAGACTGCAGAAAACCAAAGACAGAAAATCTTGAAAAGACAGGGAGAAACCCCTACCTTACGTTATGGTTTATATCTAAAATGTACCTTAATGCTTCATTCACTCATAGGTGGGGTTTTTAGGAGGTGACTAGATCGTGGGTGCATGATAATCAATCATGGGTGTGTGACACTGCGTTAGTCCACTGATGGGCTTACAGCTGGGTGTGATGCTGGGAGGTGAAGCCTGGTGGGAAGAGGTAGATCACTGTGGGCGTGGCCTGGAAATATACATCCTTCCTACTCCCTTGTTCCCGCCACTCCCTCTGCCATGCCACCAGCCGACTATGGACTGACACCTCTTTACGAACTGTGAGCCAAAATAAGCCTCTCCTTTAACTTGTAAGTGTTGGGTATTTTGTCCCAGCAATGAGAAAGTAATTAGAACATCTTATAAGGGAAAAAAAAATTTAAGAATTAGTTTAGGTTTCCATAATTCAAGTTTCCTAGATAAAGTGGAATATTTAAAGTGTTAAAAAACAAACCCCCACTAAGATGGGTGGTATGACAACCACCTATAGTCTTAGCTATTTGGGAGGCTAAGGCAGGAGCATTGCAACTAGCCTGAGAAACAAAGCGAGACACCGTCTAAAACAAACAGCAAACAAAACTCCTTTCAGCCTAGAAATTTAAAGCTAGGGCAATCATGCCTTAAAAGCAAAGGTGAAATAAAGACTTTCTAAGACAAAAATCAACCAACAAACACCTGAGGGAATTTGTTACCAGCAGACCTGCCTTGCAAAAAACATTAAAAGTTCTTCAAGGAGAAGGAAAATGATGCAGCTCAGAAAATCTTATCTGCATGAAGAAAAAAGGGTCATAGAAGGAACAAATGAACATAAAGTCTTTTCTTTTTCCTTTTCTAACTGACCTAAGAGCTAACTTTTTCCTTAAACTAAAAACAATAATAATGTATTAGATGATTATAGTTTTTAAATAAATGGAATAAGTGGTAATAATGTTATGAGGCATGGAAGAGAGGATCTGGGAATATTCTGTAATAAGTAACCTGTACTGTGTTAATGCAATCCCAATCAAAATACCATTAGCATACCTCACAGAACTAGAGAAGACATTCCTAAAATTCATTTGGAACCAGAAGAGACCTAGAATACCAAAAACAAGTCTAGGCAACAAAGGCGAAGTAGGGGGCATCACAATCCCTGACTTGAAACTATACTACAGAGCTATTGTGATAAAAACAGTATGGTACTGGCAAAACAAAACAAAACAAAACAAAACAACAACAAAAAAAACAGACCAGAGGATCAATGGAACAGATTAGAAGAGGCAGAAACAACTTCAAACATACTCAGCCATCTTATCTTTGACAAAGGGGCCAAACATGTTTACTGGAAGAAAAAAAGCTTCTTTAATAAATGGTACCAGAAAAACTGGCTTTCCACATCCTGAAGACTAAAACTAGACCCATGTCTATCACCATGCACTAAACTAAAATAAAAATGGATCAAAGATCAAAATATTAAAACAGAAACACTAAATCTGCTGGAAGACAGAATAGGTAGAACTCTTGCAGACATAGGTGTAGGCAAAGACTTCATGAACAAAAACCTCACTGCATGGGAAATACTACAAAGAATGAACAACTGGGATCTCATCTTATTAAAAAGCTATTGCACAACAAAAGAAACTACCAACAGAATGGAAAGACAACCCACAAAGAGAGAAAAAAATCTTAGGCAGTTGTTCTTCAGACAAAGGACTAATATCTGGAACACATAAAGAATTGAAAAAGGGGGCCAAGGACATAGCTCAGTGCCATGGCACCTGCCTGGCAAGCACAAGGTCCTGAGTTCGAGTCCCAGTCCCCCCCCCACAAAAAAAAGACTTGTAAAAAATCAGACCCCCTAAATTTAAAGATCCAATCTAAAAATGGGCATCTGAAATGAACAGACACTTCTCAGAAGTACAAATGGCAAATAAATACATGAAAAAATGTTCAATATCACTGGTCATTCAAGAGATGCAAATTAAAACAATGCTGAGATTCTATTTCACCCCAGAAAAAATGGCTATTATCAACAAATCAACCAATAACAAATGTTGGCAGGGCTGGGAGAAAAAGGAACCCTTCTCCACTGTTGGTGGGAGCGTAGACTGGTGCAGCCACTGTGGAAATCAGTGTGGAGATTCCTCAAAGAACTAGGACTAGAGGTTCCATTTGACCCAGCTATTCCCCTTCTGGGTATCTTTTCAAAAGAATTAAAAGCATCATACCACAGCGACACATGCACACCCATGTTTATGTGCTACAAGCTGTGCACAGTTTGTAATAGCTAAATCTTGGAAACAACCCAAATGCCCAACAACCAACGAATGGATTAAAAAGATGTGGGTGTTTTTTATAAAATGGAATACTACTCAGCCATAAGAAGGATAAACTTGAGACATTTATAGCTAAATGGATGGACCTTGAGACCATACTCTTAAGTGAAATGAACTGGACACATGTAAATATCGCATTGTCTCTCTGGTGTGAGAAACAAGAAGTGTAAATAAGAACCAAAATGTATAATAGATATTGTGAAATAGGAAGTCATTGTTCAAAGGGAATGGGGAAGGAGAAGGGGAAGGGGGTGGAAAGGAAAACAAAAAAAAAAGAGAAAAAATAGGATAAAATGGAAACAAAGCTTTGTAAATAAGGAGGGGTTGAAGAGAGGGGAGGGGAATGGGAAATAAAAGAGGAAGTAAGATATATCATGTACAGGTACAAATTTCCTATGATGAATGTGATCATTATGAATATCTAAATTGTACCAATAACGTTAATTTAAAAAAATAAGGAATTTAATTATAAGTTACCTGTACTATCCATGAAGCAGTATAATATTATTTAAAATGGACCTAGTTGGTTGTAAATGTTTACTGAAAACTCTACAACAACCACAAAAAAATCTTTTAGAAAAATGAAGTAAAATTGATAATGCTAAAAATGGAATCATATAAAATGCTCAATTAGAACTAGAGCAGGCAGAAAAATAAGGAAAGATAAAAAAGTGCAACAAACAGAAAACAGTTACAAACATATTAATCCAACTATATCAATAATCACTTTAAATGTGTTATAAATAAAGCAATGAATGACAGAATGGATGAAAAAGTATCATAAAAAATAGGTTTATATTTTATGTTTATATTAGTTTATATTACGTTTATTCGTACATGTTCACTGAACACATTTATTGTGGGGAGTTGGTACATGTACACAACGTATCTTAATTCTTTTCACTTCCCTTGCTGCCTCCTCTTTTCCTCCTCCTTCCATCTCTAGATACCCTTCCCACTTAAAATGGGTTTATATTTTTAAAAATATTTTCTAAAACACACATACAGGGCCGGTGAGATGGCTCAGCGGCATAAGCACCTGCCTGGCAAGTGTGAGGTCCTGAGTTCGACTCCCGGAACCCACATACGAAAACAGGGCCGGTGATAATGCTCAGCGGCATGGGCGCCTACTGACGCGCGAGGTCCTGAGGTCAACCCCCGGTACCCACAAAAAAACAAAACAAAACAAAACAAACAACATACACACATGTATTTTTTGAGATAGGGTTTTGCTATGTTGTCTAGGTTGGCCTCAAACTTGTGACTCTAGATAAGGGTTCTTATCTATCTAGATGTCTCCCTAAGGCACGTGTGGCCACAGGTGCTTGGGAGGTGATTGGATTATAGGGGCATTTTAGTTGACTTGCTGTTAGGAGTTGGGGCCTTCAGGTCACTGTGAGTGTGACCTGAAAGGGTATATCTCCCTTCCCAGATCCTCTCTTGACTCACTGTTTCTTGAATGCCATGAGGTGAGCAGCTTTCCTCAGCCCAGGCCCTTCCACCATGCTGCTTCTGCCCTTGAGCCAGCTGACAATGGACTAAAATCTAAAAATGTGAACCAAACTAAACCTCTCCTCCTTTAAGTTCTTTGTTGGGTATGGTGTCCCAGCAATGAGGAAAGTAACTAAGAGACCCTTCTGCCTCAGCCTCCTGAGTAGCAGGGATTACAGGTATATGTTACCACACCCAGCTTTCAAAAATGTAATTTTAACCATATAGATTAAAAGTAAAGGAATGGGTTGGACACAGGGGTAGTGGAGGGGAGACATTGTAGTGGGGGATTCTAGCTATATGACATCTGGAAAAGGCAAAACTATGGAGACAATAAAAATATCAGTGGTTGCCAGGGGTTGGGAGGGGTGTTGAATAGGCACAGCATAGAGGATTATTAGGGTAGTAATGGTAGATGTATCATTATACTTTTGTCAAAACCCACAGAATGTATAACACGAAAAGAGCACCCTACTGTAAACTGTGGAAATTGGGTGATAATGTGTCCCACATCAGGGGCCGGTGGAATAGCTCAGCAGCATAAGCGCCTGCCTGGCAAGCACAAGGTCCTGAGTTCGACTCCCGGAATCCACATAAAGGAAAAAAAGGGCCGGTGATATTGCTCAGCGGCACAAGCGCTTGCTGGCAAGTGCGAGGTCCTGAGGTCGACTCCCGGTACCCACATTAAAAAAAAAAAAAAAAAAAAAAAAGTGTCCCACATCAGATATTAATAATGGAAGGAGGCTGTGCACATGTGGGAACAGAGGACATAAGGGAATTCTCTGTACTTTCTGCTCAATTTTGCTCTGAATCTCATACCGTTCTTAAAAAGGAAAATAAAGTCTATTAAAAAAGTAAAGGCACATGCCTGTAATCCCAGCACTCGGAAGGTTGAGGCAAGAGGATCGCCGTGAGTTTGAGGCCAGCTTGGGCTACATAGCAAGACCCTGTTTCAAAAAACCTAAAAAAAAAAAAAAACCAGTAAAGGGACAGAGAAAGGCATGCTATGGTAAGACTAATAAAAACCCTGCAATTTAGCTATATTAATTTCAGATCAAGTAGGCTTCACAGCAAGATGGTTTATCCTTATAAACAGGAACATTACACAATGATATAGGGTTGATTCTCCCAAGAAGACATAATAATCCTTAATAAGTATATGCCTAACAACAAAATGTCAAAATGTGTGCAGCAAAACTGATAGAATACAAAAACCAGATAAATGCACTATTATAGTTGGAGACTTTAATATTTATCTAATAGAAACCAACAGATTAAGAAGACAGAAAATCAATATGGACATATTTTAATCAATGTCACCCATCACTTGGATTTTTTTTTTTTTTTAATGTGGGTACCAGGAGTCGACCTCAGAGCCTCATGCTTTCCAGCAAGTGCTTGTGCAGCTGAGTGATATCACCGGCCCTTTTTTTCCTTTATGTGGGTTCCGGGAGTCAAACTCAGGACCTCGCACTTGCCAGGCAGGCACTTATGCTGCTGAGCTATCTCACCGGCCCTCATCACTTGGATTTAATTCACATTTTAAAAAATACTTTATTCAACAATAGCAGAATACACATTCTTCTTAAGCTTACATGGAACAGCCATCAAGATAGTGTAACTGAAAAATCATCAAGTATTTAGACATTGAAAAACATATTCTTTTTTTTGTATGTGTGGGTACCGGGTGTCGACTGCAGGACCTTGAGTGCCAGCAGGCGCCCGTGCTGCTGAGTGATATCACCGGCCCTTTTTTCGTATGTGGGTTCCGGGAGTCAAACTCGGGCCCTCGCGCTTGCCAGGCAGGTGCGTACACCACTGAGCCATCTCACCTACCTGAAAAACATATTCTAAAACAAAAACAAAAAAAACCGGTGAGATGGCTCAGCGGCGTAAGCGCCTGCCTTGCAAGCGCGAGGGCCCGAGTTCGACTCCCGGAACCCACATACGAAAAAGGGGCCGGTGATATCGCTCAGTGGCACGGGTGCCTGTTGGCGCACGAGGTCCTGAGGTCGTCCCCCTGGTACCCACAAAAAAAAAAAAAAATAAAAATAAATAAATAAATAAAAAATAAAAAACCAACCACCATAGGGCTAAGAAAAAAACTCTCAAGATAAATTTAAAAATATTTTGAACTAGATGAAAATGAAAACACAACTTATCAAATATGGCAAGTACTTAGGATAGAATTTATGGCACTGAGTGTATAAATTAGAAAATATCTGAACTTAATAATTTAAACTTCACCATTAGTAACTAAAAAAACCAACCAATATGAGCTTACTTTAAGCAGTAGTAAGTATAAAATTTAGAGAAGCAATCAAGTGAAATTGGAAAGTAGGATAATAACAAAGGAAAAAAACCCCAATGAAATAAAAAATTCTTTGGAAGATCAGTAAAATTGATAAACACGTGGCCAAGGTAATCAAGAAAAAAGGGGAAGACATAAATTACTAGTATCAGAAATGAAGAAGTTCTCACTACGGATCCAATGGACACTCAAAGGATTATAGAGGAGTATTATGAACACCTCTGTCCCCATACATTTGATAACTTATATGCAAGGAACCAAACCCTTGAAAGAAATAATCTACCAAAATTCACACACGGAAAAAAAGAGATCATGTAAATGGGCCTATACCTATTAATAAAATTGAATCAACAATTAATAACTTTCCCAAAAAAGAAAGCACCCGGCATAGATAGTTTTACTGGTGAAGTCTACCAACCATCTAAGGAAGAAATTATATTAATTCTCTATAACCTGCTATAGAAAACAGAAGCAGACAGAATAGTTTCTAACTTCTATGAAGCCAGCATTATTTCAATACCAAAACCAGATAAACAAATTACAAGAAAAACTAGATCCTTTGTTGTCATCCTACTTTCCACTTTCACTTGATTGATTCTCTAAATTTTACACTTATTACTGCTTACAGTAATAATAGATCCATATTTTTCATGAATATACATGCAGAAATCCTTAACAAAATATTAGCAACTTGAATCTAACATGTATAATTATACTCCACAATCAAATGAATTTATTCCAGGTATACATGCCAGTCCAACATCCAAAAAGCAATTAATTGATCAACAAGATTAAAAAAAAATTATGTACTGTAAACATTTACTAATACAAATTTTATAAAGTTTTTAAAAAGTCATAATTTCAAAAATCATATTATCATGAGATTTAGAAAAAGTACTTCACAAAATCCAACATCTATTTATAATTTTAAAATTCTCAGCAAACTAGGAATAGCTAGGAATTTCTTCAACTTGATAAAAAATATCTACGAAAATTCTTTAGCTAAAATTGCCAGGTGTGGTGGTATATGCCTGTAATCCCAGCACTCAGGAGGCTGAGGTAGGAGGATTGCCGTGAGTTCGAGGCCAGCCTGGGCTACATAATGAGTTCAAGGCCAGCCTGAACTACATAAGGAGACCTTGTCTCAACAACAACAAAAAAAAACCATCACCACCAAACAACCATAGTTAAAGGCTAAAAAAAAACCCAGGCTATTTTCTCCTATAGCTGAAAAGGCAAGGATATCCTCTCTCATCTACTGTACTGGAGGTTTAATGCAGTAACATGAGAAGGAAAGAAAAGGCACAAAGATTGGGAAGGAAGAAAAAATCATCTTCATTCACAGATGACATCATTGTTTTTGTTGAAAATACCAAAGAACAAAGAAAAAGAAAATATGGAACTAATGAGTGATTATAGCAAGATTACAGGATACGAGGTTAATACACAGAAGTCAATTGCTTTTCTCTGTATCATTAATGAACAACTGCAATTTGGGTTTCACCTTCTAATGCCTTACAACAGGATATAGCATCCACTACATCCTTTGGATGAGGCTTAATGTTCTGGAAATTATAAGTAATTTTTTTAAAAATTCAGATTTTTGGGGGTAACTATAGTTTTGTCAAAAACAAAAACCGTAGGCACTTTCTTGGTATGGCTATTTCTTACATTGGTTCTCAATGAAAGCCAGGAGAAATCCTTTAAAACATCTGTCAAATCAATGTCAAACTCTCATAGTTCCTAAACAATCTGATCACATCCTGAGCTCATCTAAACACTGCCTTATGAAAGTCACTTTAATTGGTATTGCTTCAGCTTAGCCTGGTTCACTTTCCATGGCTGAGACCTCTATGAGAGCTCTGGGAGTCCCCTCACTTTGTGCCTCTGCCTGACACTCTGTTCCAGAGTCCTGAGACCAATGGCCTACTGGGAACTATACCTTCTCCACTGTACCAGTGGTCGGCCACCTAGTGCCCTAGGGATCACTAGGCTGTGGATCTGTAACAACTGCACCCTGGGAGCAGACATCTGCTGAGGAAGAACACAGCTGGCAAGACCTGCCCCACTTACAAATGGGCCTCATCCCATGTTCTCTCTGCTTAGTCCTATAGCCACAAACCCCATGTCTCTGGGTCTCCTTGTCACCTGGCTGGGAGTCAGGATGGAGTGGATGGTCCACAGGTTTACACAGCATTGCCCTCCTGCACCTGGGAGGCTAGCATCTGGCTACTAGACAAACCCTTGTTTTAGAGTGCCAGTCAGGTTGCAGGGACGCATTACCCAGCCACCATGAGGAACAATGATGGAGCAACAGCAGAAGCCAGTATGTGCTGCTCACTGTGAGATAAGGACCAGGACAAGGCTTATAGGCACTCACTCTTCAATACCCAAAGGATACCTCCTATGAGGCATGTTCTACTGTCAGGACCATCCAATTGTGAGAGGAAAAAACTCAGAAAGACTGTGTCTCAAGATCACTCCATGAGGAACCATGGAGCTGGGACTTAACTGCAGGATGTATGGCTCTGAGTGCTACTCCTAACCACTGAATGACACAGGGTCCTAGAAGGAAGCCTCCACTGATGGGTTTTTTAAAGGGTTTCTCCTTGCTTGCATTGTGAATCAATGCAAGAAACAGCCATACCAAGAAAGTGCCTACTTGGGCTGGTGAGATGGCTCAGGGGCGTAAGCGCCTGCCTGGCAAGCGCAAGGGGCCGAGTTCAACTCCCGGAACCCACATATGAAAAAAGGGCCGGTGATATCACTCAGTGGCACGGGCGCCTGCTGGTATGCGAGGTCCTGAGGTCGACCCCCGGTACCCACAAAAAAAAAAAAAAAAAAAGTGCCTATATTTTCTATAAGGCCTTTATTAAAGAAACCAGGTACTGCTACTTTACTCTATTTTCTTTATATGAGGATCCAACTCAACTCCTTCTCTCTGTCTCTATCTCTCTCTCTGTACAGGAGATGGAACCCAGGGCATCATACATGCTAGGCAAATGCTCTCGACCCTTCACCTTTCACTTAAAATTCAGCATGAGGCTCCTTTTGTTTCAGAAGTAGGATGTTCAGCCTCAAGTGAATGCTTGCTCACAGCCACTTTCAAGTGAGATTCCAAGAATGACAAACTTGATGGTTCCCTCATTCTATAGGTCTTGCAAAGTTGTATGCATAGCTGAAAGGTCCTGTGAGATCTTGGAGACACAGCTCAGGATGTGCAGTCAAACTTTTGCCTCTAACAGTTCAATTCAAAAGATATCCCCTCTGCTTCTCTATCAAGATATACACTATCGAAAAGCTAGGAAATGGTGAGACCAGGAACACCAGAACCCAAAACACAAATAGGGCAGAAACGACAAGCATAAGGCCTTTCCATCTATAGCACTCTGCTGTTCTCTTGGGTGGGGATTTAATTTTTATTTATTTTGTTCAGGACTACATTTTTAAAAATGAGGTTTCAGCACCTTCTATTAAGTGTGTTAACTCTCTCTTGACAACTGCCCTGGCGGCAGATCTGCTTTTATGGACTCCTGTGAGGCGCAAGAAGAGACTCCTCTGTCTCCTCTTCAGCTCCACCTCTGCCCTTTTGTGGCACTCTGACCAGTTTCTCAGGCTAAATGCTCTCTTCAGCTGGCTTTAATCTGCTCTCCTGAACTATCTACTGACTTTTCAATTGCAAAAATTATTTTTCTTTTCTAAATGTATTTTTTGGTTCATTTCCAAATTTGGTCTTTTTCTGATGGCGTACTATTCTTTTTTAGTTTTTATTGAGATAATTCACATATTATAAAATTCTGTTTTGTTTTGTTTTGTTTTTTGAGACAGGGTCTCACTGCGTTGTTCAGCCTGGTCTTGAACTCACTTTGTAGCCCAGGTTGTTCTTGCACTCACGGCAATCCTCCTACCTCAGCCTCCTGAGTGCTGAGATTACAGGTGTGTGCCACCACGCCCAGCTAAAAAATTCTTTTTAAAGTATAGAATTCAATGGTTTATTATTCATTAAGTTGTACAACCTTCACTATTGTCTAATGTGAGATCACTGTTCATAACTCTAAAGAGAAACTGTACTCATGAATAATTACTCCTTCTTTCCTCCTCTCAGCCCCTGGCAATCACTAATCTACTTTCTTGTCTCTATGCATTGTTTATTCTGAACATTTTACAAAAACAAAATCATGGGCCGGTGAGATGGCTCAGTGGCGTAAGCGCCTGCCTTGCAAGCGCGAGGGCCCGAGTTCGACTCCCGGATCCCACATACGAAAAAGGGGCCGGTGATATCGCTCAGCGGCACGGGTGCCTGTTGGCGCGCGAGGTCCTGAGGTCGACCCCCCGGTACCCACAAAAAAAAAAAAAAAAAAAAAATCATATGGTATGTGGTACCCTGTTACCAGCTTCTTTCACTTAGCTTTATGTCTCCATGGGCTTTGTAGCACATAAAAATATTCTGTTCCTTTTTAATTGGTGAATAATATTCTGTTGTATCAGTTAATGAATATTTGGGTTGCTTCCACTTTTTGGTTATTATAATTGTAGGAACATTTCTGTATAAATTATTATATGAATATATGCTTTCAATTCTCTTAGGTGTATACCTAAGTGTAGGATTGCTGGGTCATATAACTTTATGTTTAACCATTTGAGGAACTCCTAGACTGCTTTTCAAATAGCTGAATGAACATCAGGCATGGTGATACATGCCTACAATCCTAGCACTTGGAAGGCTGAGGCAAAAGGATCAACATGCATTCAAGGTCAGCCTAAACTACACAGGGAGATCCTGTCACAAAACAAAACAAAACGAGACAAAACAAAACAAAGCAGACCAACCCCCCCAAAACAAACAAATAAAATAGCAGAATAATTTTACGTTTCCACCAGCACTGTATGAGGGTTCCAATTTCTCCCTATCCTTGCCAACACATCTTATATGACCTTTTGATTATAGTACAGCTACTCTAGTGGGTATGAGGTGGGATCTCACTATAATTTTAATTTGCATTTCACCCTAATGGGTAATGATGTTGAGCATCTTTTTACACTCATTCCTGTATTTTCTTTGGAAAAATTTCTATTTAAATCTTTTACCCATTTAAAAATTATATTGTTAAGGCAGTCATAGTACTACATGCCTGTAATCCCAGCACTCAGAAGGCTGAGGTAGGAAGATTGCCAGCCTGGGTTACACAGTGAGTTCAAGTACAGCCTGAACTACATAGTAAGATCCTGTCTCAAGAAAAAAAAAAAAGTATTAGTCTTTTGATTATTGAGTTTTAAGAGTTCTTTATATACTTTGGATCCTAGACCTTAATCAGATGTTATTTGCAAATATTTTCTTCCATTCTGTAGATCGTCTTTTCATTGTGATCATATCCTATGAAGGAGTTTTAAATTTAGATTAAAGTTCCATATTTCTATATTTTCTTTAGTTGCTTGTATTTTAGATACCATATCTGAGAAATAGTTGTCTAACCCAAGGTCCCAAGATTTCCACATTTTCTTCTAAGAGTTTTATAGTTTTAGCTCTCATATTTAGCTCTATGATCCATTTTGAGTTACTTTTTATATAGAGAATATTAATCTTTTCTCTTTTTTTTTTTTGGTGGGTACCGGGGGGTCGACCTCAGGGCCTCGCGCGCCAGCAGGCGCCCGTGCCGCTGAGCGATATCACCGGCCCCTTTTTCGTATGTGGGATCCGGGAGTCGAACTCGGGCCCTCGCGCTTGCAAGGCAGGCGCTTATGCCGCTGAGCCATCTCACCGGCCCAATCTTTTCTCATTTTATCTTTCAGAATTTTAAGTGTATTTACTCCATAGTCTCCATCTGACAATTCTGTGATTGGAAGTTTATTCAAGTCTAAACCTCCTATTCATTACATCCCTAATATTTGTTACTTTGCGTCTTAAGTTTATCTATACAGTGCTTCATTGGACGCTACACATCCGGAGGATAATAATATCCCTGCAGGGTGGATTTTCTTGTTTGCCAAGTACCTCTGGGTGTTAATCAGACCAGAATCCTTTTTTGTATTCATTTCTTGGTTGGTAATTTCTAGAGAACATGGGTAAGTGTTAAGTTGACCCCAAAGGGCTGGGGATGTAGCTCAGTGGTGGAGCACTTGCCTAGCATGCACACGGCCCTGAGTTCTATCCCAAGCACTGCAAAAAACAAAACATTCCACCCCACCCTACCCCACCCCACAAGAGGGCAGGCCTGTGGTAACAATCTCAAAGGAAGACTGTTTTCCTGACCTTGAGGACAGGCTGAAACATTCCAATTTCTCTGCCATGTTTCTGGCTGCGAGTCAGGTTTTTATTAGTGCCCACTTCTCACTGGAACTTTCCTTTTTAAAAGTGGATTGACTTTATGTTGTTGACTTAGTTCCAAACCCTACAAGGCTCAGGCCCAAAACTCTGTCTTGACTCAATGTGGCCATTAAACTCAAGGTCTGTGGTCACTAGGATAGTAGTCCCCTAGCCCAGCACCTGAAGTATGGACCTGCCTCCTGCTCTGGTATTTTGCCCTATGGAGACTGAAATAGTCATGCAATATTAAGGATATGAGTTACATTTGATCTATCATTTCAAAGTGTTAAGTAGCAGGAAGATTTTCAGATCCTCCCTACTGTTGGACAGAAAAATTACTAGATAAAAAAATTACATTGTGCCAGGTGTGGTGGCGTTCGCATGTAATCCCAGCACTCTGGAGGCTGAGGCAGGATTGCTGTGAGTATGAGGCCAGGCTGGGTGACACAGTGAGTTCAAGCTCAGCCTGAACTACATAGCGAGACCCTGTCTTACAAAACAAAACAAAAATTACATTGAACTTTTTATACTAAAGCAAATAGGATTACATTGCAGAGTAGAATACAAGGTTCTACAAGTTCACAGATACAGTAACAGACTTGAAGAGAGGGTCCTCCCATGATCCCATCCAGACAAGCAGTTTCGAGATCATGAGCAAAGGCCCAGGGACAGCACCTAGTGCCGCAAGACACTGTTCATTGCAAGGACAGGTCTCATACTAAAAACACTCTTAGAGGCTACCTACTTACCATATGCCTGCTGCAAAAGTCTCTGACCAATGCCCTTTTATTTAGCTGTTGGTGATACAGGCCAGGTATGTCTGCCCTAGGCTGCTGAGCCGTAAGTGCCTCGCAGCCTCTCAGATGCAACTCTGACAGGATATCTCTTATGGCTCTGGCCCCTGTGGAGGAAGATGGCCTGGCCCATTTCTAGCTCGTCTAGTCTCCGACTCACTGGGATGTGCAATGAGCTCCTTGAGAGGAAGGAAGGCCTTCTCAGGAGGCAGAGATGCTCAGTGCCAATATCAGAGGCTGCACACACTTGCTTTGGAAGCCTTAGGAGGTTGCTGTACTGAAACTCCAAGAAATAAAGAACTAGAGCCCACAAGTCTTGGTTGCGGTGTGCTGGGAGAAGCACAAAGAATGGATGAGCAACACCAAGCCCACAAGAATTCAAAAGCCCATCGAACCTCACAAAGACCTTAGCTACTTCATGTAGACCCCAGCTCCCTAACTCTGATCAGTTATTGAGCAGAAGGCCATGACTTGCACAGTGCAGCTGTATCAGAACCTTTCATCTCTCCAATCTTTTGCTCCTTTTCCGGGCAACTCTGGGCTCCATTCAAAGGACAACATTACTCTTATCACAGAATGCAACAACCAGCCCTTGTGCCTTTGCCCCTGAGGTCCTTTTGCCCATGGTGTTCTCCCCTACAGCGCCTTCCAGTTACCCCCCTCACTTTAAGTAGCTACTCCCTTTTCCTGAGAGCTGGTGGCTAAGGTGGGCCTTTGTGGTCTTTGCTCCCTGGTGGAAGCCAGGCTATCTAGTGGGGGTCTGGGGAGGTACTGTACCTTCTTTGGTCTCTCAGGGTCCCACAGCCAACACCTACCTTTCTACAGCTGTTGAAGTCACACTGGTCAAGGAAGGAGCACCTGGCGTGGCTTTGGAACGCTCTGTGAATCGGGAGTCAAATGCTTTCATGGGTTCAATCTTGGACGGGGTTGTTAACACGGAGGGTGACAATGCAGCAGAAGTAGAGGTAGCATTCATACTGAAGGGGTGAAGAAGATGGGAAGCGCATCAAGCATAATCCCTACAGAATGTGGAGGACTAGGACATATATTACTTGGAGCCTATCAAAAGGGTACAAATAATCAAACTTCTATCAACACAAAAAATTTCAATATGTAGTCTAAAATTTTCATGTTAGAATTTTGGAAGACTGACTACCTGAGAGAGTTATGAGTAAATGCATTGGCATTTGCCCCCTGCACTATTCTGAGCTTTTAGGGGTAGCTAAACACACAGTTCTCTCTCTATAACGTACAAATAGCACGTCAACCTAAAACCACTCCAACTACCAGCATTTGCCACTTTCCTAATGGAGCTGATGAGAAAAGACCCCATTCAGAATGCTGAAGCCACAGTCTGTTCTTGGCCTTGATCTTTAGTCTAATACCTTCCTCTAAGTGCTTACCCTACAGTCCTTACCTTCTGCTCTAGGGAGAAAGGAAAGGCCCAGACATGAGCTTGCCCAGCTTTCCTCCTGCCAAACCCATCTCTTACTCTTGGGCCTTAAAGCCACTGAGCCTCTTGGTGATCTGGCTAACACCTCTAACCTCATTGCTCCATGACTTGTAGGGCCAACGCCTGCAAGTTTCTCAGCTCTGGTGATGTCTGTCCTTTGTAGACATCTTCCCTGGATGCTTTGCTTCCTAACTGGTCTTCTTGCACTGTTCCTTCTCTTCTCATCCACCCTCACAATTCCCTAAAAGCAGTGACACTTGATGTTTGGTGAGCCTCCACAGCATGCATGCCTAAACCCAGAAGCAAGAGGCTGTAATAACACATGCCACCATCCCAACCGAGGTACTCTCTCAGTATCAACTGTGTATGTGAGGGTGGCTAAATTCAGGCACCACTGCCTATTGGAACCGTCTTCCTAAAATGTAAGTCCCAAAGTCTTCTGTGCCCCAGACTACCTGGTTCTGTGTAGAAACACAGCCTTTCTCCTCATGCCCACGCTTTCCTTGGAGCTCTGCTCTTGCTGTTGTCTATGCTTCCTACCTCTTTCCCCTTGGTTGGCTTATATGGGCCCTAGGGAGGGTACCTTCTGAGAAGCCTCCCTGAGACCTGTCTACCAACCCCTTGGATAGATAGCCATTCTGCCTAGGACCTTAGAGCTACCCTGCAATCCTGCAGCTGCTTATTCTTATCAGCCTACACTTCCCGATTATCAGCCAATCAATCCCCTGTGCATGCCTGGTTCCTGCAAAATGTGTCACTGGTAGGAGGTATGGAGCAAATGTTTCCTCCTGGCTCTCATTCATGTTTGCCTGGCCCACTCTGATTTCCTAATTTCCCAGATAATGGTCAGTGAAGACACAGGCTCTGAGTATGATTCTGAGAGTGTAAGGAAAGTAACGTGCTTGCACATGAGAGCCCTGCCTGGGATGAATGGTGAGTAAGGCTCACAGCACAGTGAAGTGGAAGCCAAAGCCCAGAAATGGGTTGTCACCTCAGTGTAGATGTCAAAAGGTAGGGCTGACCTTGTGGCAGGCACTATCTCACTGACAGGTCCCCAACCTTAACAGCTTGATCCTTGGTCAGGTGAGGCACTTTCTCTAAGTCCTCACAGCTCTGTACATCAGAGACTCAACTGAACAAGTCCTCCCTTCTGAGGACATCCTCATCTGAAAACAAGCATTGCTTTTCCTTTTTTTATTGAAAGGGCCATGAAATGAGAACAGAATGAAATTCTCATCCTTGGAACCATGCCCACACCTGAGTTCTCCCCAAGGACAGGACCAAGACTTGGCACCCACTAACCTGTCCTTACTGACAGACTCGCCTGCAGGTCTGGCACCGGTGGCCACCATAGGCTCTGTGCAAGACTTCGAGGTGCCGAAGGAGTTGGGGGTACTGGAGTCCAGTGGCAGTAGCTGCTGACTGCTATGAGAGGATAGCATGGTGCCCGCCAGGGAGCCCGAGAGTGGGATGCTGTTAAAGAATGCCGTGGAGAAGTCCCTGTTGTCAAGCAAGAACAAAAGTCAGCTGAAAATCAGATGCCACATCAGGTACCTTATATCTTTTATGTAGCATTTTTCTTGGATCAGAGGCAATATATTTTCATGATAGGTAATTTGGAAAGTTATAGAAAAGTCCAAAGAAAATGAAATGCATTTAATATACTATATGTAACTGAATCTAAGATGTACTAGTACTTTCTGTATCACTAAGAAAGACAACTACTAGAAAAACAACGATGACTGCTACTACTACGATTACTACTACTACTGTCATTACAGAGGTGTTAAAGTGTGTGATCATGTCTTTGAATGGAAAAAAATGCAGGATACTAAGAGGGCCTTCCTTTTATTAGGGGCTCTAGGCCTTTCCACTGGATGGATGTATCATAATTGACCTAACCTAGTTTCTACTGAGGAACAGGGCTGTCTCTTAACTTCTCCTGCTGCAACTAGAGACAAGATATTGCAGTGTTAAATAGAGAGCCCTGGACAAGACCAGCCAGGGCTGACTCTTCTGCCACTTGCAAGTTCATGACCTTGTGTACTTCAATCACTTCTACTATACTTCACATTGCTGTATACAAAACAGAAAGTGCTAGGACTCTTCCTATGGGGTTGCTTTCAGAACTAAAAGTTAGTGTAGCACATACTTAGCATTGGAGTACTTACTAAAAAATGTCTAGAATTATAATAAAAATTGTTATGACACCTGTTGGCTCACATATTACATGGGATAAATTCTTAGAAATGGACATGGACCAGCAAATGAAATGTTTATTCCTGATTTCTGATAAACATTTCTAAAGCTTCCTGCTTAGAGGTTTAAATTACAAGCTATGTATAAGCGTGCCTATTTCCTCATAATCTCACCAAGTTTTATCAAATTCTTGATGCTTGTCAATCAGATGGATGAAAAACAGTATATTATTGTAGCTTTAGTTTGTGATTATTGTGATGTAAAGTTATTTTTTTCATACAGAAATATTTGATTTTCTTTTTTGGTGAATTCTTGCTTTGTTTTGTTTTAGGTTTTTTTGAGACAGGTTCTCGCTTCTTAGACCAGGCTGGCCTTCAACTCACTATGTAGCCCAGGCCAGCTTCAAACTCACTGCAATCCTCCTGCCTCAGCCTCTCGAGTGCTGGAATGACAGGCATGTGCCACCACACCTGGCTTTGGTGAATTCTTTATTCATATCATATCCTTTGTCTATTGTTTAATTTTATTACTGGTCTTTATTATTTACTTGATTTTTTTTGTTTTTGTTTTTTTGAGACAGGGTCTTGCTAGGTAGTTCAGCCTGGTCTTGAATTCTGTATGTACCCCAGGTTGGCCTTGATCTCTCAGCAATCCTCCTGCCTCAGCCTCCAGAGTGCTGGGATTATAGACATGTGCCACCATGCTTGGTTTTTATTATTAATTTGAAAGCATTATATACTTATTTAAAAAAAAAACACCATTCCTTATATGGGTAGGAAATACCTCCCCCCGATGTTGTGTTTATTTTTTTATTTTATTTTTATGTGGGTACCAGGAGTTGAACTCAGGACCTTGCACTTGCCAGCAGGCACTTGTGCTGCTGAGCTATCTCACCAGCCCTGATGTTGTGTTTAGACTCTTTGTCATAGTCATCCTTGTCAAAAAGACATGACTTTTTGTGTGGTCTAAATTTGGTGTCATTTGTAGAAAATGTTTTTACTTCTGAGATTATAAAAATATTTTTCCATGGACTCTTCCTTTAAACAAAATTATTTTAAAGAACAACAACAAAAACCCCCCTAAACCCCTGAACTGTTCTGTGTGTTTCTAGGTTATGAGGCTGGGATCCAACGTGGTTTCTAGAGTGGCAGGTAGTTTTCATTCATTAAATTAGCTAATGTTTCATCACTGATATGAAATGCTAACTTTAAAACTCCCTTAAATATTTGGGCTTTTTTGGGGGAGAAATTCTACTATATTCCATTGCTCCATTCATGTGTCAGTATAGTACCTCATTATTTAAATTATTATAGCTTATAAGCTTTTAATTTCTGGTGGGGCTATTCTTCCCTGATTAATCTTTTTTGTCAGAAGTATTTCAAAAGCTGAAAAATAAAATTTTCAGTTATCCCTATTTATTTTTCTACCCAACTTTAGAATTACCTTGTGTGATTTGAAGACCCCTATGGTTATTTGTACTAGTTCGTGTTAAATTTATAGCTTAAGGAGAACTGACCTCTTTCCTTTTTTTCTTTTTTTTAGTAGTAATAGGAACTGATCCCTGGGCCTTCACATCAAGCTACATTCCCAATCCTTTAACTTTTCATTTTGAGACAGTAACTAACTTACTCATCCTGGGCTTTAACTTGTAATCCTCCCAGATAGTGCTGGGATTACAGGCATGCGCCCCCAAGAGAACTGACTTCTTTATGATATGAGTCATCCTAGTTAATAAATGGTATGTATTTCCAGTATCTCTTTGAGTTTTCTTTTAAGTCTCTCATAGGGTTTAAAAAAATTTTTTTTTTAAATACAGATTTTTTTTTTTTTTTTGTGGGTAACGGGGGTCGACCTCAGGACCTTGCGTGCCAGCAGGCGCCCATGCCGCTGAGTGATATCACTGGCCCCTTTTTTAGTATGTGGGATCCGGGAGTCGAACTCGGGCCCTTGCGCTTGCCAGGCAGGCGTGTACACTGCTGAGCCATTTCACCGGCCCTTAAATAAAGATTTAATTTCCTAGCCAGACACAGTGGTTGTGCCTGCAGTCCCAGCTACTAAGAAGACTGAGGCAGGTGGATTGCTTAAGCATGTAAATTCAAGACGAGCCTGGGCAACGTAGCAAGACCCTGTCTCGAAAGAAAAAAAAACAAAACTGAAGATTTACATTTCTTGTTATATAATAGATACTTCATTTGTAAATGTGATTTCTTCCTTTATCTGCTTAAAAGTAGCTGGTGATACTTGATCTCATGTTGATTGTATCCAACTACCTTATGGTCTTCTATTGTCTGTGGCAGTTTTTCCAATGGATTCTCACACAGATCATATCATCCTTAAATAATGATACATTTTACATTCTGTTTTCCAATTTATTCTTGCCTAACTAAATAGGCTTGGACCTGTAGGACATTTATTAAATTATAGTCACAAGAGTAAAAAGTTATTTAGTCTCTGAACTTGATTTGAAAGAAGACAATTTATTGAGTTAAGGAACCATCTATCCTACTTCCATTTAACTGAGTTTTAAATCAGAACATTGAATTTTATCAAAATAGCTCTTAAGTATCTATAGAGGTGATCATACTATTTATTTCTTTTGCTCAATTGACATGTAGACTTAATAATACCCCCAAATCTGAATTTGCTTCCCTAAAATCATATTTGGTTATGGGTATTAGCATCTAACATGCCTAAAGTTTCAGCTTGTTACTATTTTATTGAGGAGTTTTCACTGACATTCAGAAATGAGACAGAGCCGTAATTTATTACGTTCTAGCTTTGATTTCTTTTGCTTTTGAGATAGGGTCTCACTAAGTTGCCCAGCCTGTCTCAGACTCCTGGGCTCAAGTGATCCTACTGCCTCACCTTCCTGAATAGGTGAGACTACAAGCATGCACCATGGCACCTGGCTATCATTTTACATTTTGACATAAATGTTATGATCTTTTTAAGAAACAGAATTTTCAAATTTGCCTTGTCTATGCACTAGAATATGTACAACACGTTATTTGTTCTTTTTTGTTTGTTTTTTGAGACAGGGTCTCATTAAGTAGTCCAAGCTGGCTTTGAACTCACTATGTAGTCCAGGTTGGCCTCATACTTGCAGCGATCCTCCTGCCTCAGCCTCCCGAGTGCTGGGATTACAGATGTGTACCACCATACCCAGGGAGTTAACTGTTCTTTTAGATTTGTTAGGATCTCCCTGTGAAGCCTTCTTGGTACAGTGGCTTTTGGTGGTGTTAACTTGTTGATAGTGTCCTCTATGTTTTGTAACAAATTTTTCAGCTTTAGTAATTTTATTTTCTTCAAAAATTATCCACTATCCAATTTATCTACACAGAATTCAGCAAAGAAGTCTCTCATCTTTTTATTTCCCACTTAGAATTACTTTGAATATTTGTGTTTTTTTTTTTTTTCTTGATTAATCTAATAATTACTATATGGTTATTTACTTGAACATGGGAATCAGGTTAAAAAGCCCTTAAAACAAAAGGAATCAAGCTTTGGGCCAGAAATACATATCCAGTGGCAAAAAGGCCTCTACCTCCTCAGCCTCCTCACTACTTAAGACCTGGAAGGATCCACAGAACAAGTGTCATCATTGCCACAACTACATCCCTCATTGCCAGAGGCCCAGCAGGGCTCAAAACACATTCACACATTTGTTCTCACTTGATCCTAATAAGAGCTGGGCAGGCAGCTTATCCACTGTAGGTCACATAGGAAAAAGGCTCAGTCAAAAGGAAAATTATTGATCTGGGAGAAATAAGCAGATCTGGTTCTAGCTAGATTTCTGCCTTGTGGGGACTCAGTGCCCACACGCCTAACAAGAGAAGTTGGCTCACCACATCAATTGATTTAGCTTTCAAGGAAGATCTGGAGCAGCTCATGGATGGACAGCTGCAGAGTGCAGAGGACTACAGTGCTGTGGTCTCCATGAAAGACTTCCTAATGTCCTAAGAGGACTGCTACACCTTGACAATGTTCTGTTTTCTTCACCAGGGCTTTACAATCCTTTGAATCAACAAATATCATTTCTGGAGAACAGCTAATCCAAAAGCAAATCTGACTGTAGACATTTTGAGACAATGGCAAATGGTGGAATCCATGTCCATCCTCTCTGTCCCCACGGGGAAATGTGTCCCAGAGCCCTACCCTCTGCCTAGCAGTTCCACTTCTAGGAATTATTCTGAGGAAACAGTCACAGATACACTCGAAGGTTCATTTACAATCACAAAAAATTGGACACGAACTACAAGTCCACAGTTGAGGAGACAGTTCAGTCAATCATGGTGTTTCATAGGACAGGAACCTGAATAATCAGCAAGTGAAGGCTTCAGAGCACTATTTATTACAGAAGACAAAAGGTGAAGATACAGTAACAAGTGGGGAAAAAGATTGGAAATACAGATATCAAAATGTTAGCAAGGATTATATCTGAGAGACTTGGATGTTTATACTTTGAGTTTTTAATATAATCAGAAAAATGTTATAAAATGAAACAAGAAAGAAAAAAAAAAAATCAGACTGACTTCTGTACTCATGTGTCTTCCAGTGATCTGCCAACAGTGAAGTATGGTAGACACATTGGCTCTGAGAAGGCCTTCTGGCATGCAGGCCATCTCAGCCCTTTTCACATAAATCAAGTGTACACGAAGTTCTGGGAGAACAATTCTCTTCTATATTTGGTTAGTCTTACTGGCCCAAGAATCTGTGAAGACCTTAACTATAAAAGTGCTAACTAGTCACAAGGTCCTGAGTTTGATTCACGGTACCCAAAAACAAAAACCAAAAAAAAACAAACAAAAAAAGTGCTAACTGGTGAAAGGTGAGAGGAAGACCTCCCCAGACAAGGTCACAGAAAGCTTGGTGAATGAATGAGTACCCAGTGTCCAGCTGTGCTATGCAGAGAGGTGTGATTCTTCTCCGACCATCTGCTGTCCGAGTCTCAACTTGTTTCTTCAAAAGATTCTGGCAAAATAGAGTCACATAAATGAATGGAAAAGTTTCTGCCAACTATCAAAAAACACCAAAAAGTTGCTTATTTTTTTCTTTTTGTGATAGGAGTATTTAGTGTAACATCTGTTCTCTTAGCAAATAAAATATGCAATACAGTACTGTTCACTGCAGGCACAATGCTGTGCAGTAGATCTCTAGGACTGACTGAGACTATGCTTTGGCAATACCTCGCCATCTCCCTTCCCAGAGCCCTGGTACCCACCGTTCTACTCTCTATTCTGAGTCTCACTATTTGAGATTCCTCATATAAGCGTTATAGTAAAAGTATTTGTCCTGTGTCTGGCTTATTCTTAAGTTGCAAATATTAAATGTGTATAACTTTTTAAAATGTCAGTTATACGTCACTATAAGGGAGGTGTGGTGGCTCACACCTGTAATCCCAGCACTCGGGAGGCTGAGGCAGGAGGATCACTGTGGGTTCATAGCCAGGCTGGGCTACATAGTGAGTTCAAGGCCAGCCTGAACTACACGGTGAGACCTCGTCTCAAAAAACAATAACAACAACAAAACAGAAACAAAATTATACCCCACTACAGTGAGTTGAAAAAAATAACGCTTCTAGAGGAAAAAAAAAAGAAAGAGAGTGTGGGGGGGGGGGAGAGAGAGAGAGAGAGACAGAGACAGAGAGACAGAGAGACAGAGAGAGAGAGAGAGAGAGAAAAGGCTCCTAAGAAGATGTATTTTAACTTCCTTTTCTACAGCCCTTTTGGTACAATGAAATGAAGCCAGCTAATCAAAGCACAAGCATTTTTATCCAAGTATGTGCTGAACTTCCTGTACATTAAAGAAGCAAGGACAGAAAGCTACTAGCTGAACCAGCTCCAAACATCTTCCGCTTTACTATCAATACCACAGACATGGCTAGATTCCTGGGGCTGCAAGCACATGACAGGCTGGCCAAGTCCACCTGACTGCCATGGGGTTCAGTGAAGAAATAAAGGGTCAGATCTGCATCTGTGAGCCATACTCTTTTCCCTAAGCTGATGATTTTCAAACTGACTTTTATCATAAGTGGACTTCCTTACAAAAAAGGCTCATATCTAAGGGTTCCTAGTCACAAATTCTGTCTGAATAACCCAGGGAAGGGTTATCAACTGACATAAAGCACAGGAAATGGGTTAAGTTCTCTAGGTAAGCTTGACATTTCCTATCCTACTCTTGTCCCCATTTATAATCCCCTGCCCCCACGAGTAAACATGGGGTTCCAGATGAAAAAGGGACACCCACAAAAGTTTCCTAAGGGCAGAGCCTGAAACACACTGTTCTGAAAGTCTAGATCTTCTTAGAAAGGTAAGCCAGTAAAGGTCTGGCAGCTCCTGTAAGAGACGACTTTCTCTAGGGGTCCCTGGGTCAGGGAGGTCTTTAAAAAAGGTGCTTTGGACCCTATTAGTGCCTTGTGCAGTTGCAGGCAATGGGACCAACTGGCCTCAAGCTGGCTAACTACAGCTCATGCATGGGCTTCGCCTTTGTGCACTGTCCTGTCTGCCTGTACTAAGTTTGCCCTGTGCCCATGTCCTCCGTGCTACCGAACCAAAGTCTTACCTTCCTGATGTCTTCCAGACTTTCTCCGTTAACAACCCCTGTGACTGAGGAAGCTGAGGCCGTCTCTCTAGCTGTGGCACCCTTTTGGTCCAGCTGCTGCTGTTGCTGCCTCCGTTGATACTTGAGCATCTCAGGGTTCTCAATGACAGCAGTGGAGAGCTGAGCCTCGGTCATAATGGCCAGGCTCTTGCCATAGGTGGACTGGTGAATGCGGCTCTGTGGGAAGATAGGAGAGGTTTGGCACATGGGTCTGAGTACTGCCGTGGCCCACCCATGGGTGCACTGAGGGCTCTGAGCAGTAGAGTCTGGGAGGCCAGCTCTGGTTGTCTCCCACCTAACTCAGTCTGTCCCTGACTAGGCACTTTTGTCAAAGTCTTACGACCTCACTAGATTTTTTTTTGTCTTTTTGAGACACGGTTTCACTACGCAGTTTAGGCTGGCTTTGAACTCACAGCGATCCTCCTGCCTCAGCCTTCCGAGTGCTGGGATTACAGGTGTGTGTCACCATGTCCCAGCAGGGCTGTGGTTAATGAGTATATCTGTCTCACACCAGAGGATGCTGGGTTGAGGGAAGTAGCTTTCCAGAAAAGAGGACTTGGGACTTAGAGCTACAGGCCTGAATGTAGCCAGGGATCTTCTTCCTTTGCTATTTTGGTTTCTGCCCTTTATGTCCCAAGCCTGTCACCTGGAATCTCAAGCCATAATTCAGAGATTGGCCAAGGTTTCCCTAGTGTGTACCTGGCAGTGAACTGGGAAATGGTAAGTTAAAAGCAGTTATTAATTCCCATGGTGACCCTCCAGGGAAGCCACACAGTGCCACAGTAACTGAAGACAGTGACAAGGCAGGACAAAGACCTCAGGCCCAGTAATTTAAATGAAACGGGTATACAGTAAACACCAAGAAATGACAGTACCACTGTTGTAATTGCTGTTGTCAATAAAAGACAATGGGATGGGGAAAGTACCATAAGCAGGTACCCCTGGCGGGGTGTCCTAGGGGCAAAAATGTCCCCATGGGTGGCCTATTATCAGCTCAAGAAGAGAGGCAGAAACTAATTTCATTCTTAATTCCAGGACTTGTTTCTTGCATTAATACAGATTATTAATCTATTTGCAAAAGATTATAATCTGTAAAAGGCAAACCCCCTATAATACTTAAAGAAACAAGCTGGGTGTGGTGGCATATGTCTGTAATTCCAGCACTCTGGAGGCTGAGACAGAAGAATCATAAGTTAGTTCAAGGGCAGCCTGGGCCATACATCAAGACCCTGTCTCAAAAAAAAAAAAAAAAAAAAGAAAAGAAAGAAAAGAAAAGAAAATCAGAAAAACCTTAAACAATGTATAGTTACATGTTCACCCCACAAGAAGATGGTCTAATCAAAAGGATCTCTCAGAGCTATCTGGCGATTTCTGTGGGCACAGAGTACATGGACCAGCAGCCTACCTTTTCTTCCTCACTTAGGGGGTCTCCAAGCTCATCCTGGGAGAAGTCGAGGAACGCCACAGAACCATCCATAGAACATACCAGGATGCCCAGCCCATTCAGAGTCCTGAAAGAAACAGCTATCAGGAGTCTGGAAGCCAAGTGCCTGAAGTGGATACCGCGCCACAGTGGCTGGTCTATGATGATGGCTGGAGAGTGCTCTAGATAGAAACCCTTAGTCTCCTGTGCCCTGAGAATGGGGGCAAAAGTCACATGCCAGAATGTCCTTGTGCCCTTTAGTTCTAGGTACATGGATAAAGTATCTCTTACCATAAAGTTTTGTAAGAATTTTTATTTTTATGCCTCTTATTTTTGAAATCATTTTAAAAAAAAATCTTGAGGATGTGTATCTATTCCAAAGCTACATGGTTTGTTTGAGAAGTCACTTTCCTTTGGCAAATCCTAGCCAGAGCAGGACGTTTTCACAATAGGAGGTGCAGAACTGCTGGTTCCTAGATCATATGCAAACAGCATGTCGAGTCTGTATTCCCTGTGGAGGGTGTACTGGACCCCCTGTCTTAACCATATCCAGGAGACCTTATGACTTATTGTAGCCTATGTACCTCTTCTAGTTCAGATCTAAAGTGGCCCCACAGGACTCATGTGTTTGGAAGGTGAATGGGTTATGGGGACACAATAGCTGTCCTGTTAGGAAGTGGGGCCTGGTCAGAAGAGGCAGGTCACTGTAGGTATGACCTGAAAGGTGTATCTCCAGGATATGAGCAGCTTTCCTCTGTGGCAGGCCCTTCCACCCTGCCATTTCTGTGTTTGAGCCTGCCACTCATGGACTGAAACTTCTGAAACATCAGCCAAAATAAACCTGTCCTCCTTTAACTTCTGGGTGTCAGGTATTGTGTCTTGGCAAAGAGAAAGTGACTAAGACAGCACCATAATAAGAATTCACCTTACCAAGATATATCCATGATGGATTTGTCAAACAGCTCATGGATAACAACCAGAGGCCGTTTCAGACACGTGAGCTAGGAAAAAAAAAAGCAGAAAAGATTACTGGAATTATGGACAACCCCAGTTAACATTACCTGCCTGGAAACCTTGGTCAGAGTTTCTGCTGACAAATATGGTCTATTCAACACCATCTAGACAGCAACTGTTGAGATCCCATACTGTGAAAACCACGCCTGCCAGAAATATGTACACTAGAGTGGCTGCTCCCTCAAGGCTTGCTGTGATCTAGCAGAGGAGATGGCTTTATATACACAGCAACATAGAAGAGAGAAGGGAATCTGAAGGACTATGTTCCACGCAGGGGGCCAGTCCCTGGTGGGAACATAGAGAAATCTATGGAGCAAGCGATGAGGCAGCCTCAGAGAGAACCCAGCTCATCTTCTCTGGAACCATGTTTAGGTACACATTACCCAACACATGGCATAACTTATTATCCAAGTCACATGGGCTTACTCTACAATGTGTGCATATAGTTGGTAGAGGCACAAAACTACTATAAATCCTGTTTAATCCAGACCCAGAGTTAACTACTATTGAAACTTTGATGAACTATTTCCTTTGGGCCTATCTTTTGCATATATTCATTTTATTCTTCAAAAGAAGGCACATGGTACCATGTATAATTCAGCATGTTCATTAGCTAGTCACTCTAATGTCTTCAAAAGGTACCCTGATTCTATGTTCCCACAACTACAGCAAGTTCCATCTCTCACACCTAAGTGTCTGGCCTCCCTGTTGATATGCTCTGAGCTCTGGGCTAGGTGGGAACACACTTTTTCATAGGGCCATGGGCTCCCACTGGGGTGTTGCAGCTTTGGAGAGGCTGTACCACTGAGCCTCTTAACCACAGCTGGAGTCTGGTATGCAGGGGAGGAGGAGCTGTGGCCACCCTAGTTCTGAGGAAAGGCTGTAGTCTGAGCTACCTATAATTCACATCAAGAATCTTGTCCCCTGAGACAGCTCAGCAGCATAAGCGCCTGTCCGGCAAGCGCGAGGTCCTGAGTTCGACTCCCAGTAACTACATACAAAGGAAAAAAGGGCCGGTGATATTGCTCAGCAGCACAAGTGCCTGCAAGGAAGCGTGAGGTCCTGAGTTCGACCCCCGGTAACCACGAAGAAAAAAAAAAAAAAAAGAATCTTGTCCCCTAAGATGGGTGTGGTGGTGTATACCTGTAATCCCAGCACTCTGAGGCAGGAGGATCGCTGCAAGTTTGAGTTCAAGGCCAGCATGAACTGCACAGTGATATCCTGTCTTGAAACAAAATCTTGTCCGGATCCTAATTCCATTTCCAACAAAAAGTACCATTGCCCCTCCTCCCATAAATGTGCCTAAAGACCCATCAGAAATCTGGGGCCTGTATGACCACTTGACCTCAGCATTTTAAGAAATATGAACAGTACCAACAATGGGAAGCTGGCTGAGAGGAGCCCTGAAGAGCATGCCTTGAACTGCCACTATGGTTCTTAAGTGGATGTTAAATGCCCCCTCCCCTTCCTTTTTATTCCTTTCATCTGGCTAATAGTCTCCCTTCTACTTTCTTGTCATCATTTTTAGATTCCACATATTAATGAAAACGTGAGATGTTTGTCTTTCTGACTCTCGCTTATTTTGCTTCACATAATGGTCTCCAGATTCATCCATTTTCTTGCAAATGACACAACTTCATTCTTCCTTGGGGCTGAATAATACTCCATTATGTATATATTTCTTTTATCTATTCATCTGTTGATGGGCATCTAGGCTGATTCCATATTTTGGCTATGATGAACTGTTGTGCAATAAACACTAGTAATACAGATATCCCTATAGTATGGTGACTTTTTATTGCCTTGGGAATATACCAAGGAGTGATATAGCTGGATCAAATGATAGCTCTATTTTTAGTTTTTTTTTTTTTTTTTTTAAATGTGGGTACCGGGAGTTGAACTCAGGACCTCGCGCTTGCCAGGCAGGCACTTATGCCACTGAGCTATCTCACTGGCCCTATTTTTAGTTTTTTTGGAGAATCTCCAACTGGTTTTCATAGTGGTTGTATTAATTTACATCTCCACCAGCAGAGTAGAAGCCCCCCCAACATCCTTGTCAGCATTTATTGTTTTCTTTCTTTCGTCTTCTTGTTAGCCATTCTGACTGTTTTGATTTGCATTTCCCTAACAGCTAAAGATATTGAATATTTTTTCATATACTTATTTACCTTTTGTACTTACTTCTTTTGAGAAGCGTCTATTTAATTCACTTGCAAATTTATTGACTGGATTGATTTTTTTGGTCTTAAGTTTTTTGAATTTGTAATCTTCTGTTGGAAGAGTAGCTAGGAAAGATTTTCTCCCATTCTGTAGGCTGTCCCTTCACTCTGTTGCTTCTCTTGCTGTGCAGGAACTTTTTAACTTATGTAGTCCCATTTGCTGATTGTTGCTATTATTTCCTGTGCTAAGTTTTGCATGTGCCTATGGCTTCAAGTGTTTCCCTTATGTTTTCTTTTAACAGTGTCAAGGTAAAAACAAAAAGAAAAAACAGTGTCAAGGTTTCAGGCCTTATACTTAGGTTTTTTTTTTTTTTTTTTTTGAAACAGGGTCTCACTATGCAATTCAGGCTGGCCTTGAACTCATGGTGATCCTCCTGCTTCAGCCTCCCGAGTGCTGGGATTACAGGCTTGCACCATCACACCTAGCATACCTAGATCTTTAATCCATTCCAAATTGAGTTTTGTGCAGGGTGATAGGCAGGGATTTAGTTTCAATCTTCTACAAGTGGATGTCCAGTTTTCCTGGCACTATTTGTTAAAGAGGTCATCTTTTCTCCAATGTATATTTTGACTCCCTTGTCCAGAATTAGATGGCTGTAGTTGCATGGGTTTGTTACTGTGTCCTATGTTCTGTTCTATTGGTCTGTGTATCTGTTTTTATGCAAGTACCATGCTATCTTTGTTACTATGGCTTTGTAGTATACAGTAGTACCTCAGTTCATGAACACTTTTTGTTTGGGAACAATTTGGATTGCAAACAGAAGCGTTTGGCAAAATTTTGTTTTAGTTTGCAAACTGCATTGGGTGACAAACACAGCTGTAGCCATCTTTCCTGCATGAACACGAATGTGGCCATCTTTTCCAGAATTGTGGAACGAATTATGGTTGTGAACCAAGATACCACTGTAATTTGAAATTGGGTATGCTTATGGATCCAGCATTGCTCTTTTGGCTTACGATTGTTTTGTCTATTTTGTGTCATCTGTGTTTTTGTGTGAATTTTAGAATTGTCTTTTCTAGTTCTGTGAAGAATATCATGGGTATTTCAAAGGGGACTGCAGTGAGTCTGTAGGTCACTTTTGGTACTATGGCCATTTTGACAATGTTAATTCTGCTGATTCATGAACATGGGAAGTCATTCCATCTTCCGGTGCCTTCTTTAATTGCTTTCTTCAGTGTTGTGAATTTCCATTGTAGAGGTCTTTCATTTAGTCAGATTGATCCGTAGGTGTTTTATTTTATTTGAAGCTTTTATGAATGAATTATTTCCTTAATCTCTTTCTCAGCTAGTCCATTATTGGTGTAAAGCTATTGTTTTTTTTTTTTTTTTTTTTTTTTTGGTGGGTACCGGGGGGTCGACCTCAGGACCTCGCGCGCCAGCAGGCGCCCGTGCCGCTGAGCGATATCACCGGCCCCTTTTTCGTATGTGGGTTCCGGGAGTTGAACTCGGGCCCTCGCGCTTGCCGGGCAGGCGCTTAAGCCGCTGAGCCATCTCACCGGCCCAGCTATTGCTTTTTAAAAGTTGATTTTGGGGCCGGTGAGATGGCTCAGCGGCTTAAGCGCCTGCCCGGCAAGCGCGAGGGCCCGAGTTCAACTCCAGGATCCCACATACGAAAAAGGGGCCGGTGATATCGCTCAGCGGCACGGGCGCCTGCTGGCGCGTGAGGTCCTGAGGTCGACCCCCCGGTACCCACAAAAAAAAAAAAAAGTTGATTTTGGAGTAGGATAGGTAAAACCCTTGGAGACATTGGTGTAGGCAAAGACTTTATGAATAAAAACTCAACCGCACGGGAACTATCCCAAAGAATCAATAACTGGGATCTCATCTTATTAAAAAGCTTTTGCACAGCAAGAGAAACCACCAACAGAGTGAAGAGACAACCCACAATGTGGGAAAAAATGTTTGCCAGCTGTTCCTCAGACAAAGGACTACTATCGAGAACATATAAAGAACTCAAAAAAATCAGACCTCCCAAATTTAAAGACCCACTCCAAAAATGGGCATCTGAGATGAATACACATGTCTCAGATGAAGAAATACTAATGGCAAACAAATATACAAAAAAATGTGCAACATCACTAGTCATTCGAGAGATGCAAATTAAAACAACACTGAGATACCATCTCACCCCAGAAAGAATGGCTACTATTAAGAAATCAACTAATAACAAATGCTGGAGGGGCTGTGGGGAAAAAGGAACCCTTCTTCACTGTTGGTGGGAGTGTCGACTGGTACAGCCACTGTGGAAGTCAGTGTGGAGATTCCTCAGAAAACTAGGGTTGGAGGTCCCATTTGACCCAGCTATTCCCCTTCTGGGCATCTTCCCAGAAGAATTAAAAACATCGTACCACAGCGATATATGTGCACCCATGTTTATAGCAGCACAATTTGTAATAGCCAGATCTTGGAAACAACCCAAATGCCCATCAACTGAGGAATGGATAAGAAAGATGTGGTATTTTTATACAATGGAGTACTATTCAGCCATAAAGAAGGATAAACTGGAGACTTTTATAGGTAAATGGATGCAACTCGAGAAAATACTCATAAGTGAAATAAACCAGAAGCACATGTGTAAGCATCGTATTGTCTCTCTAGTATGAGAAACTGAAAGAGTAAATAAGATCCAAAATGTACAATAGACACAGTGAATCAAAAAGAAACTGGTCAAAAGGAAAGAGAGACTGGAATAGGGAAAAGAAAGAAGGGAAAGGGAAAAAAATTGTATATATATATATAAGATGGTTAAGATAGATACACTACCATTTTTACTTAGTTCATTGAAGAGTAAGGTTTGTGCCAATAATGTTTGGACAATTGAATGCTAATGTCTGGTGTCCTGAATAACTAACTTAAAGATAGTAATACGTAATGTATTAACCATTGTTACCCTCCTATTATGTTGTTTTGAAAATTTGTTCTTCTTTTGATTTGTTTTGTTTTTTCCTTCTCTTTAAAAAAAAAAAAAAAAAAAAAAGTTGATTTTGGGCTGGTGAGATAGTTCAGCAGCATAAGCGCCTGCCTGGCAAGTGCGAGGTCCTGAGTTGGACTCCTGGAACCCACATAAAGGAAAAAGGGCCCGGTGATATCGCTCAGCGGCACAAGCGCTTGCTGGCAAGCGTGAGGTCCTGAGGTTGACTCCCGGTACTCACATAAAAAAAAAAAAAAAAAAAAAAGTTGATTTTATACCCTGCTACATTGCTGAATTAATTTATCTGCTCTAAAACTCTTTTGGTAGTCTTTAGGGTCTTGTAAGCAAAGGACAGTGGTGGCGAACCTATGGCACACTTGCCATTGTTGGCTGCTACCACTGAAAGCTCTAAAAGGTTTGCCATCACTGGTATAGGATCGTATCATCTACAAACATGAATAATTTGACTTTTTCCTTTCCTATTTCTAACCCTTTTTTATTCTCTTGCCTAATTGCTCTGGCTAAAATTTCAAGAAGTATATTGAGAAAAAGTGGTGAGAGTAGATATCCATGCCTTGTTTCTTATTTGAGAAGAAATCCTTTCTGCTATTACCTACTCAGAAAGACGTTGGCTGTGGGTTTGTTGTACATGGCCTTTAACTACATTGGGAAATGATTCTTTAATCCTAATTTAGGATTTTTACCATGAAAGGATGTTGAAATTTGTCAAAGGCTTTTTCTGCATTATTTGAGAGGATCATATGATTTTTATCCTGAATTCAATTTTTGTGCTGTATTATGTTTTTTTTATTTATTTATTTTAAAGAGAAAAAACAATAAAAACAATGACACAGAGTTTCAAAACAAGCTAATAGGGATTAACAATGGTTAATATATTTCGTATTATTATCTGCAAAGTAATTGTTCAGATTACAAGATATAGACATGAAAAATTGATCAAACAATATAAGCACAAACCATATTTTTCAATGAGTAGAAATTAGTAGTATAATTATCTTAGGTAACTTGTGTGTGTGTGTGTGTGTATATATATATATCCTTTTCCATTCCTTTTCTCCTTTCCCCCTTCCCAGTTGTTCCTTCCCTTTGAGCAGTTTTTTCCCCTTTCACAATATCTATTGTACATTTTGGATCTTATTTACTCTTTCAGTTTCTTATACCAGGAAGACAATACAATGTTTACATATGCGAGTCTGAGTTATTTCACTTATAAGTATGGTCTCAAGTTGTAACCATTTACCTATAAAACCCTCGACTTCATACTTCTTTATAGCTGAGTAGTACTCCACTGTATAAAAGTACCACATCTTTTTTATCCGTTCCTCAATTGATGGGCATTTGGGTTGTTTCCAAGATTTACCTATTACAAATTGTGCTGCTATAAACACAGGTGCACATATATCGCTGTGGTATGATGTTTTTAATTCTTCTGGGAAAATACCCAGAAAGGAAATAGCTGGGTCCAATGGGACATCTAATCCTAGTTTTTTTTTTTTTTTTTTTTGGTACCGGGAATCAAACCCAGGACCCTGAGCTTGCCAGGCAGGTGCTTGTGCTGCTGAACTATATCCCTGGCCCCTAATCCTAGTTTTTTGAGGAATCTCCACACTGATTTCCACAGTGGTTGTACCAGTCTACGCTCCCACCAATAGTGGAGGAGGGTTCAGTTTTCCCCACAGCCCCTCCAGTATTTGTTATTGGTTGATTTCTTCAAGATAGCCATTCTTTCTGGGGTGAGATGGAATCTCAATGTTGTTTTAATTTGCATTTCTTGAATGATAAATGATGTTGAACGTTTTATCATATATTTATTTGCCATTTGTATTTCTTCATCTGAGAAGTGCATATTCACCTCAGATGCCCAATTTTTGATTGAGTCTTTCAATTTGGGGGGCCTGATTTTTTCAAATCTTTATATGTTCTAGATAGAAGTCCTTTGTCTGAGGGACAGCTGGCTAAAATTTTTTTCCCACTCTGTGGGTTTTCTTTTTATTGTTGGTGATTTCTTTTTCTTTCTTTTTTTTTTTTTTTTTTGTGGATACCGGGGGTCAAACTCAGGACCTTGTGTGCCAGCAGGCACCCATGCCGCTGAGCGCTATCACTGGCCCTTTTTTTTCCTTTATGTGGGTACCGGGAGTCAAACTCAGGACTTCGTGCTTGCCAGGCAGGCACTTGTGCCACTGAGCTATCTCACTGGCCCAAGAACTTTTTAATAAGATGAGATCCCAGTTGTTTATTCTTTGAAGTACCTCCCGTGCAGTTTGGGTTTTGTTCATGAACTCTTTGCCTACCCCATGTCTTCAAGATTTCTACCTACTTTATCTTCCAACAGGTTTAGTGTTTCTGTTTTAACATTTAGATCTTTGATCCATTTTGACTTTAGATTAGTGCATGGTGATAGAAATGGTTCTAGTTTTAGTCTTGGGCATGTAGAGAGCCAGTTTCCAGCACCATTTATTAAAGAGGCTATCTTTCTTCCAGTGAACGTGTTTGGCCCCTTTGACAAAGATAAGGTGGCTGAGTGTGTTTGTAGTTGTGTCTGTATCTTCTAATCTGTTCCACAGATCCTCAGGTCTGTTTTTTCTTTTTTTTGCCAGTACCATGCTGATTTTTATCACAGTAGCTTTGTAGTAGAGTTTCAAGTCAAGGATTGTGCTGCCTCCTGCCTTGCCTTTGTTGCCCAGGATTGCCTTTCCTATTCTAGGTCTCTTCTGGTTCCAAATGAATTTTAGGAATGTCTTCTCTAGATCTGTGAGGTATGCTAGTGGTATTTTGATTGGGATTGCACTAAATCTGTGTAAGTTTTGGGAGTATGTCCATTTTCAATGTTGCTTCTTCCTATCCATGAACAAGGGATATCTTTCCATTTTCTGACATCCTCTTCAATCTCCTTTTTCAGAGTACTGTAATTTTCAATGTATAGATCTTTTACTTCCTTTGTTAGAATGATTCCTAAATATTTCATTTTTTTGAGTTTGTTGTTTGTGTACAGGAATGCTAGTGAGTTTTGAGTGTTGCTTTTGTTTCCAGCTATGCTACTAACTTTGCTTATTAAATCTAGAAGTCTTTTGGTGGAGTTTCTGGGATCTTCTATATAGAGTATCATGTCATCTGTGAATAATGATAATTTAAATTCTTCCTTTCCTATCCTTATTCCTTTTATTTCTCTTTCTTGTCAAATTGCTCTGGCTAATATTTCCAGAACTATATTGAATAGAAGTGGTGATAGTGGACATCCTTGTCTTGTTCCTGATTTTAGAGAGAAAGCTTTCAGTTTTTTGTCCATTTAGTATGATGTTGGCTGTTGGTTTGTCATAAATGGCTTTTATCAGATTGAGGTAGAGACCATCCATTCCAATTTTCTGTAGGGTTTTTATCATGAATGAATGTTGGGCTTTATCAAAAGCCTTTTCTGCATCTATTGAGATGATCATGTGTTCTTTGCCTTCGGCTGTTGATATAGTGTATTACATTTACTGATTTGTGTATGTTAAACCATTCCTGCATTCCTGGGATGAATCCCACTTGGGCATGGTGTATAATCTTCTTGATTTGCTGCATTCTGTTTGCTAGTATTTTATTGAGGATTTTTGCATCTATGTTCATTAGGGAGATTGGTCTGTGGTTCTCTTTTTCGGTTGGGTCTTTCTCTGGTTTTGGTATCAGGGTAATATTTGCCTCCAGGAATGAATTAGGGAGAATTGCTTCCCTTTCGATTTCATTAAAGAGTTTGAGGAGTATTGGTATTAAAACTTTTTTTTTTTTTTTGGTACCGGGAATTGAACTCAGGACCTTGCGCTTGCCAGGCAGGTGCTTGTGCCACTGAACTATATCCCCAGCCCTCTAAATTTCTTGTAGAATTCAGCTGTGAATCCATCAGGACCTGGGCTTTTCTTTGTTGGCAAGTTTTTAATTATGTTTTCAATTTCATTAATTGATATTGGGTTATTCAGAATTTTTATTATCTTCTTGATTCAGCTTTGGTAATTCATTCATTTCTAGGAATCTGTCCATTTCTTCTGTGTTTTTCCATCCTATGTGAGTGAAGATTTTCAAAGTAGGTATTGATGATCTTCTGAATTTCCACAGGATCTGTAGTGATTTCGCCCTTTTCATTCCTCATTGCATAAATTTGAGTTTTTTCTTTCTTTTTTTTGATAAGGTTGGCTAAGGGTTTATCAATTTTACTTATTCTTTCAAAGAACCAACTCTTTGATTCATTAATTCTTTGTTTTGTTTTCTTAGTATCCATTGCATTAATTTCTGCTCTGATGTTTGTAATTTCCTCCTTTGTATGGGCTTTGGACTTGACTTGCTCTTTTTCTAGAAGCTTGAGGTGCAGCATTAGGTCATTTATTTGTGCTTGTTCTGTTCTCCTGATGTGAGAATTCACTGCTATAAATTTCCCTCTTGTAACTGCTTTGTGTCCCACAGGTTCTGGTACATTGTATTTGCATTTTCATTTGATTACAGATATTGTTTAATTTCTTCTGTGACCCATTGGTTGTTCAGGAGGGTGCTGTTTAATTTCCATGTGTTTATGGAGTTTTTGCTGTTTCTTTTGCCATTAAGTTCCAATTTCACTGCACTATGGTCAGATAATATGCATGGGATAATTTCAATTCCTTTGCATTTAGTTAAGCATGTCCTATGGCCTAGTATATAGTCTATGTTAGAGAACGTCCCATGTGCAGCTGAGAAGAATGTGTATTCTGATGTTAGGTGAAACACTCTGTAAATGTCTGTTAAGTCCGTTTATTCACAGGTTTGGTGCAGTTCTGTAATTTCTTTGCTGATTTTTTGTATAGTTGATCTCTTTGTGACAATGGGTATTAAGGTCCCCCATTACAATTGTTATTGCTTATTTGATTTTTCATGTCTATTAATATTTGTCTTATATAGTTGGTTGCTCCCCTATTTGGTACATATATATTTATGATTGTTATCTCTTCCTCTTGAATTTTTCCTCTAACAAGTATGTAGTGACCTTCTTTATCTCTTTTGATCATTCTTGAAGTTCACATTGTCTGCAATCAAATAGCTACTCCAGCTTTTTTTCTGGGTTCCTGGTGCATGGAGTATTGTTTTTCATGCTTTGTCTTTCAGTTTATATGTTTCTTTTTGAGTTAAACGTGTTTGTTGCATACGGCATATTGTTGGATATTCTTTCTTGATCCATTCTGCCAATCTGTTTCTTTTGATTGGTGAATTGAGGCCATTTACATTGATGGTTATAGCTGATATATACTGGCTTATCTTTGTCATGTTATTTTCCTGCTGTTGGTTCTCTGCTTTTCCCCTCTGTTTAACTGCTTGCCCTGCCTGGTGGTTTCTTTCTGATGTTGTTCTTGTAATTGTGATCATTTTTATCTCTGTCTAGAATGTCTTTCAGTACTCTTTGTAGGGTTGGTTTGGTGGTCATGAATTTCTTCAGTAGTTCTTTGCCATGGAAGTATCTTATTTCTCCATTAATTTTGAAAGATAGTTTTTTGCAGGGTACATCAATCTGGGTTGGAAGTTATTTTCTTTCAGGACTTGAAATACTTCACTCCAAGCTCTTTTTTTTTTTTTTTAATGTGGGTACTAGGAGTCGACCTCAGGACCTCGTGCTTGCCAGCAAGTGCTTGTGCTGCTGAGCAATATCACCGGCCCTTTTTCCTTTATGTGGGTTCTGGGAGTCGAACTCAGGACCTTGCGCTTGCCAGGCAGGCGCTTATGCCACTGAGCTATCTCACCAGCCCCCAAGCTCTTCTTGACTTGAGGGTTTGTGTTAAGTCTGCCATGATTCTGATGGGCTTTCCTTGATAGGTGATCTGTTTCTTTTCTCTAACAGCTTTTAATATTCTGTTCTTGTGCTGCATTTCTGGGATCTTGATTATTATACATCTGGGTATAGATTTATTTTGGTTATAGCTAATTAGAGTTCTATATGCTTCACTTATCTGTATGTCAGATTCTTTTCTCATGCTTGGGAAATTTTCTGCTATTCCTTCTGCAAATATTTTTTTTAAATGTCATTTCTGTTGGCTCCTGCTTTTTCATTGACACCAATTATTCTTATATTATTTTTCTATTGAAAAACTGAATTGAATTATTTGAATTGTTATTCAATTGTTATTTCCTGCTATTGAATTGTTATTTCCTGCTCTTTTGTTATTTTCAACAGATTTTTCCTTTCATGATCGCTAGCCGAGATCCTGTCTTCAAGGTCTGAAAGTCTGTCTTCAGTTTTATTCAAGTGGTTTTGCCAGCTTTCAATGGAATTTTTAATTTCCTGGATATCTGCTTGAATCCATTTCATGCATTCTATTTCTTTCCTATATTGCTCATTCATGGTTTCCATCCTCTTCTTATCATCTACTTTTTAAAATCTATCTCTACTCTAGACTTGCTGAGCAACAAATTTATGAATGTTGACATTTCTTTTTTTACCTGAGAGATTCTTTTTTTTTTTTTTAAATGTGGGTACCGAGAGTTGAACTCAGGACCTCGCGCTTGCAAGCAGGCACTTGTGCCGCTGAATGATTATCACTGGCCCTTTTTTCCTTTATGTGGGTAACGGGAGTTGAACTCAGGACCTCGTGCTTGCCAGGCAGGTGCTTATGCTGCTGAGCTATCTCACCGGCCCGAGAGATTATTTCTGATCTGATTTCCTCTATAGCCTCATGGATTTGTTTCTTTACTTCAGTTGCTATCATTTCAGAAACGTCAGGTGTGTGTCTTCCATTTTCCTCTATCTCATTGTCTCCTGGACTTGTTCTGGGTGGGCTGGAGGTCTGAGGTTTCATTTTGCTTCTGTGTCTTGTCATTTTCTATTTCAAAAGTTCTTATTTTATTTTCTGTGTTGATCCTTGTAAGTTGTTTTTTTTTTTTTTTTTTTTTTTTTTTGTGGGTACCGGGGGTCAACCTCAGGACCTCGTGCGCCAGCAGGCGCCCATGCCGCTGAGTGATATCACCGGCCCCTTTTTCGTATGTGGGTTCCGGGAGTCGAACTCGGGCCCTCGCGCTTGCCAGGCAGGCGCATATGCCACTGAGCCATCTCACCGGCCCTCCTTGTAAGTTTTTGTAGTAGGTAGCTTTATCACTAGTATTAAGTCCTCTCTAGGCAAGGTTTGTTCTTTAGGATGTCTTCTGTGTGTAGGAGGTTCTTGGTTTGTGTCTGTCCCAAGATCCCCCTGTTTCTCTTGGTGGTGGGCATCTTTCTCCCATTGCTGTGCTGTTTTCAGACAGAGGCAGGGCTGTTCCCTGTCCCGTGCACTGTTGGCTCCTCCTGGTCCTTGCTCAGCCTTCTGTGTTCCTCTTCTACTGGCAAGGCTTTGTCCTCTCAGGTCATTTATTGCAGGGTAGAGTGAAATGGTGTGACATGGTCTGGTCCTCTGCTCCTGCTGTTGCAGTCCAAGGCTGCTCAGTCCCAATTCTTACTCCTCTCCTGAGGTGGGGTGCTAACTTCCATTTGTTGCTTTACAAGTTCTGCTGCCACTGTCATCCGCCTCTGCTGTAGTCTGTAACTTCCTCCCGTGAGGGGGGGGTGCTGTGGGGTGCCTTTCTGCTCCTGCTCCCGGCAGCGTGCGGACAGCCTTGGGCTGCCTGTATTATGTTTATTGATTTGTATATATTGAACCATCCTTGCATCCCTGGAATAAAACCAACCTGATCATGTTGTATGACCTTTTTAATGTATTGTTAAATTCAATTTGTGAATATTTTATTAAGGAGTTTTACTTCTATGTTCATCGAGGATTTTGGCCTATAGTTTTGTTTTTTTGTGGTGTACTCTGCTTTTGGTATCACAGTGATGTTGGCCTTGTAGAACGAGTTTGAAAGCATTCCTTTCCTTTCTATTTCATGAAATAATTTTAGGAGCATTGGTGTTAATTCTTCGTTAAAAGTCTGGTAAAATTCAGCCATGAACCCATCTGGTCATGAGCTTTTCCTTGTTGGAAGAATTTTTATTCCTGTTTCAATCTCATTGCTTGTAGTGATCTATTTAGGTTTTTTATATAGTCTTGGTTTGGCTTTGGTTATAAGTGTCTAGAAATTTAACCATTTCTTCTAGATTGTCTAGTTTATTAGAATACAGGTTTTCAAAGTACAGTAGTCCCTAATAAACCCTGGATTTTGGTGATGTATGTTGTAATGCCCCCTTTTTTCATCTCTAATTGTATGATCTTGGTCTTTTATTTCTCTTGGTTATCTTGGCAAAGGGTTTATCAATCTTGTTTATCTTTTCAAAGAACTAATTCTTTGTTTTACTGATCCTGTATACTATTCTTTTAGTCTCTATCTCATTAATTTCAGATCTCATCATTTTCTTTGCTTTTGTTGGGTTTTGTTTTGGTTTGTTCTTGTTTTCCTAAGATCTTGAGATGCATGATAAGGTTATTTAAGATCTCTCTGGTTTTTGTTTGTTTGTTTGTTGTTGTTTGAGACAGGGTCTCACTATGTAGTTCAGACTGGCCTTGAACTCACTATGTAGCCTAGGCTGGCTTTGAACTTGTGGTGATCTTCCTGCCTCAGCCTCTGAGGTAGTAGGATTATAGGTGTGTGCCACCATGCCCAGCTCTCTGGTATTTTTTGATGTAGGCACTCATAGTTATAAAATTCTTCTTAGAAGTGGCTTTGCTGTATCCCAAGATTGTGTTATATTATAGTTCCATTTCAATTTGATTCTAGAAAAATTAAAATATCCTCCATGATTTTTTCAGTGACCTACCAATCATTCAAATGAACTGCTCAATTTCCATGCGTGTGTATAGGTTCTATGGTTTCCCTTGCTGTTGATTCTTATTTCATTCCATTTTTTTTTTTTTTTTGTGGGTACTGGGGGTCGACCTCAGCACCTCACGTGCCAGCAGATGCCCGTGCCACTGAGCGATATCACCGGCCCTTTTTTCATATGTGGGTTCCGGGAGTCGAACTTGGGCCCTCGCGCTTGCCAGGCAGGTGCTTACGCTGCTGAGCCATCTCACCGGCCCTTCATTCCATTTTGACCTAATAAGTGGCAAGATTATTTCAATTTTTTTTTTTTTTTTTGGTATTTGTTAAGGCTTGCTTTATGGCCTCAAATATGATCTGTTTTGTAGAATGCTCCATGAGCTGCTGAGAAGAATGTGTATTCTGTAGTTGTTGGATGGAATGTTTTGTAGAAAACTGTTAAATTCTTTTGATCTATGGTGTAGTTTAACTCTGATGTTTCTTTGTTCATTTTTTGTCTGTGACCTATCTATGGGTGACAGTGGAAAATTACAGTCACCCATTTTTATTATTGCATTGGGATCTATGTGCCCCTTTATGTTGAATAGTGTTTGGTTTATAAAATTTGGTACTCTGATGTTAGGTGCATATATATTTACAGTTCTGGTATCTTCTTGGTGGATTGTTCCTTTTACCAATATGTAGTGGTTGCCTTTGTCTTGTCTAATTCTGTTCTCAAGTTTGCTTTGTCAGATATGAGTACAGCTTCTCCTGGTTGTTTGCATGGAATACTGGTTTCCATCCTTTCACTTTTAGTCTGTGTACATCTTCACTAGTGGGGTGTGTTTCTTGCAAGCAGCAATGAGTTGGATCTTGTTTTTTAATCCAATTTGCCAGTCTGTGTCTTTTAATTGGAGAATTAAGACCAATAGAGTTACTACAGAAAGATATGTACTACTTCCTGTAATTTTGTTAATTTTCTAATGTTTGATTACTCACTAGTTTATCTATTCTTCTAGTTTATCTATTATTTTATAGGAATTCTTCTAGGTTTCCTTTAAGTATCTTCTGCAATGCTGGCTTAGTGGTCATGAATTTCTTTTGTTTATGCTTATTGTGGAAGGTCTTTATTTCTCTTTCAATTTTTAAGGATAGCTTTGCTTAATAAGATAATATAGATCAGCATTTATTTTCTTTCAGGGCTTGAAATACATCTTCCCATGCCTCCTTAACCTTTAGGGTTTCTGCACGGAAGTCTGAAGTTATTCTGATGGGTTTGCCTCTATAAATGACTTGGAGTTTCTCCCTTATAGCTTTCAATATTCTTTCCTTGTTCTGTATTCTTTTGCCATTTTAAGTATAATGTGATATGGGTTAAATTTTCTTTAAAAAATTGTGTGCACTTTGTTTTATCAGCTGTTAAAATGCTGAGAGAGGGATCTCAGCATTCAGGGGCAGGAGTACATCCTCCACTGTATATGAAGATGCTGAAGATCACAGAACATCAACCTTGGTGGTAGAAAACTTAACAATCCTTTAGAACCTTAACTTAGAAACATCACAGTTCTTATCCCTTAGTTTTTTTTTTTTTTTTTTTTTTTTTTTTTGTGGGTACCAGGGGGCGAACTCAGGACCTCAGGTGCCAGCAGGTGCCCGTGCCGCTGAGCGATATCACTGGCCCTTTTCTCGTATGTGGGTACCGGGAGTCGAACTCAGGATCTCGCGCTTGCCAGGCAGGCGCTTTGCCGCTGAGCTATCTCACCGGCCCATCCCTTAGTTCTTGCCCTTTAACCCATCACTGAATATTTGCAAGAACCTGCTCAGTGAGGGTACTATGTTAGGAAGAGAAGGAACGCAAGAGTTTTAAACACAATACTGCCATTTCAGGAGATGCTATTTCATAAAGAGTATGAGAGCTGCAGTCTTATCCATCACAGTGTCATCTAAAGGGTTAAATGGACAATTAAACAGAGGTGCCAGCTAATTGTATAAAGCAGTCAATACTGGAACCTTGAACTTCCTGCATGTCTTTTTTGGATATAAGTCCTTATTGTCTTGGTTACATGCTGAGAAGTGGAACTGCTGGGTCATATGCTTAGCTTTAGCAGAAACTGGCAAGAACTTTTCTGAAGTTCTGTACCAACTTAAGTACTCCTGAGTGATGCATTACTTCCAGCTAAGCATATCTTGTCAACACTTGCTACTTCCTCTTTTTTGTCACTGTTGCTAGGGATTGAACCCAGGGTGTCATTTTAAACTCCATTCCCTGCCCTCACTTTTTGTAAATTAGTCATTTTATTCTTTTTTTTTTTTTTTGTCTTTTTGAGACGAGGTTTCACTATGCAGTTCAGGCTGGCCTTAAACTCACTTTGTAGCCCAGGCTGGCCTCAAATTCACAGTGGTCCTCCTGCCTCAGCCTCCTGAGTGCTGGGATATAGGCGCACGCCACCATGTCTGGCCTCAGTCATTTTATTTTTTTAATATGCGGGTACCGGGAGTCAAACTCAGGACCTTGCGCTTGCCAGGCAGACGCTTATGCCGCTGAGCTATATCACTGGCCCAGTCATTCTATTTTTAAGCACATATTCAAAAAGAAATGAGAACATATGCCCACAAAAAGACATATAAGAATGTTCTTATCAGGTCAGGTGTAGTAGTACATACCTATAATCCTAGCTACCCTGATGCCAGCATGGGCAACTTGGCAAGATCCTGTCTCAAAATTTAAAAAGGGGTGAGGGGATAGTTCAGTGTTTCCTGGGTTCAATCCACAGTACCACAAAACACACACCAAAGAAAGAAAAAAAAGTTGCTTTTTATCAACTTTAGTCAAAATATTTCACAACTAAAACAACCCACATATCCATTAATAGGAGAACATATAAACAAATTATGATATGCTCCTATAATAGAACACTATATAGCAATAACAGGAGTAAACTGTTAAATATAACAATATATACAAATCTCAAAACATTATACCAAGTGAAGAAAACAAACTACTCAAAAAGTAAACCCTGCCCAAGTACATTTATATGAAGTTCAAGAGCAGAAAAACTCACCCATTTGAGAAAGGCTGTTAAGAGTGGTTGCACTAGTGGGACTGGGGGAGGGTCTTGACTGGGCAAGGGCAAGGAGTGTTTTGGGCAGTGGTGACACTGGTGTAAACATAGATGACTATTCACTAAACTGAATCTTTTAGGTCAGTGGTGGCAGAACTGTGGCATGCATGCTGCAATTGGCTGTTTGTTATCATTGAAAGCTCTAAAAGATTCACCATCACTGTTTTAGGTGAATACACTTTATACGTATATGTCAATACAAAGAATTTTCTTTCTTTTTTTTTTTTTCTGTGGGTACCGGGGGGTCGACCTCAGGACCTCGCGTGCCAGCAGGCGCCTGTGCCGCTGAGCGATATCACCGGCCCCTTTTTCGAATGTGGGATCCGGGAGTCGAACTCGGGCCCTCGCACTTGCAAGGCAGGCACTTACGCCACTGAGCCATCTCACCGGCCCTACAAAGAATTTTCTAACAGAAAGTACACACAAAATGCCACCTATGACACTGACTATGGAGAGTGCTGAGTATGAACACAGAATTGCTCTGGCTGGGGGTCAGGGTGGATTCTTCTGCCTGGTCCCACGCCCAGTCTTCAGTGTTTCCTTCTACCTGAAGGAGACCATTCAGGTTTCTAATGAGGGGCTGACTCCTGGGGCAAGGTGGAAGTATACATTGAACACCATCAAAAGCAGCAGGCCTCTTTGTTCAAAATCTCTGGGCCTGCCACCTTCCTAGCCCATACCTCCCACCCTGCAGCAGAAGCTCAGACTGGTGGCTCACCCAGACAGAGAGTGAGCGGTCCTTGCTGCCGACAGCACAGCAGCAGTATGGGCAGCTGGGCTTTGCAGAACTCCCATTCTTCTGCTTCTTTTTGAAGATTTTTGGGTTGAATTTCTAAAGCCAAATAACAAATGCTAAAGTAAATATTCAAGCATCAAGTACATACCCCATGCCCAAGCATTAGAAACACACCAAAGTGCTAGCCCACCAGTAGGAGTCCTTCACAGAGCCTGAGCCCAGCACTTGGGCATATGTTATTTCATCTTTAAAACTACCCAAGGAGGTATTTTGCTGATACAAAGGAGGCTCAGGGAAGTCTAAAAACATACCAAGGCACTAAATGAATAAGCAGTGGAATGAGAATTTGAAGTTAGCACTACCAAAGGCTCCATTTCTGGAGACAACAGCCAGGTAGAGGAGATGGGAATTATTGGAACTAGCCCTCTCATTCCTCCTGGCCTAGGAGGGTAAAAGGTAGGACCTGGTGAAATGCTAAGCCTGCAAGGGAGCTTCAGGAAGCAGGATCTGTGCACTCCTCATCTCCTAAGGGAGGCCAAAGGGACTGGCAGGAGATCTAGTGTTTAATTCCTTCTCCCCTCACTGTATTTGTTGTTCACAGCCATACTTATTTAGCAGAAATCTGCTCAGCCCAAAAGGCCCTCATAATCTCACCAAGCCAGGGACAATAGCTACATCCTTGAGGGCTGCTCAGCCAGGGAACTGACCACCTGTGTAACCTGTCTGTTGCTTCTGGAAAGGCTGGGAACACATGCTGAGTTCCCTGCTAAGTTTCTGGATTGAGAAGCTCTGGGAGGCAGTGGGAACTCTTAGAATCCCAAGCTAGGATATCTAAGGGCAGATGAAAGGTGGCTCCTGGAAGGGTTTTCATTCCAGATCTTGGTCAGGAATGGCTAATGGCGCAGAGACTGGAAAACATGGAACACAGAAGAGTGAACACTAGGCCTGATTCTCCACAACCGCAAACAGGTTGTAGGGCCTTGGGGAGCTTTATGGCTCCTCCTTGAGGTAGGAGTCATTTTCTCATACAGCAGCTGCTCTTGGTCTTGCTGTGTAGTACAGGCTGGCCTCAAACTCTTGGCAATCCTCCTGCCTCAGCCTCCCAAATGCTGGGATTACAGGTGTACACCACCACACCTGGCAGAGCAGCTGCTCTTAAAGTGGCCACACGGCTCACATGAAAGAAAAACATAGAAATGCTTGCTAACTATGAAGTAATGATTTTTGAAAATTTTAGCAAAAGACCCTAGTTTCAAACAAAATTCAATATGGACACCAACCTTAGGAAGCAATATTTATTCCTATGAAATTTCCATTTTAAGGTACAATACATAATATTTATTTATTTTCAGGCAATGATGAGCTTAATTTGATCTGGGTCTTGGATGAGCTTTTACTTTCATCATCTGCATGAAGCTGCCAATCTATTTACAGTAAGTCCCCGACCTGTTCTGAGAGAATGTTGCTAAGTCAGATTCGTTTGCAACCTGACAAAGTGAGTCTTATATAGTACACCTGTGAAAGTTTGCAACTTGAATGTTCGTAAGTTGGGGACTTACTGTATTTTATTTGGTTGTCCAGTGGGAAGAAAATCCTGATTGTCACAAGCAACTACTTAGCAGTTTGCCTCGGCCATTCTCAGGATACCCTTCAATTAAAGTCATCCAGAGTGGTACATATTCCCTCAAGTCTGAAAGATTAGCAGTAGCTCTCCATACAAAGATTAGATGAGCATGCCAGTGACCACCAGCATAGATTGGCATCTTTGACTATCACTGCCAGACATGGAGACAACCACGCTGTCCTGGGGGTACCCAGAATTGCTCTGTGTTCACTGGAGCCAAAAGCACTATACCGGTGCACCTATGAACAGATCTAAATATGTAAAAGGCTACTGTGAAGCTAAAATGTTCCTAACAAAGATGGATCTGGGTGATGGTTACCATTTAAATATTAAGTATTTACAATGAAATGAGTACCATCATGCGCTTGCTGACTCTTGGAGCCCATCACTGCAATCTCCCATGTATGTGACCCATCCTTGGTGAGGATCCCTGGAGAGCTTGGCACGCTCTAAGAACACATAGAGGCTACTGCAACAGGCCACTCAGCGTGGTGCTGACAGCTGCCAGGACTTCCAGAGTCCAGGCATACTCACCACAACAGTCACAGCTTTCCGGTGCCCCACGAAGTCCATGTTGGTTTTCCAGCCCTCCCGTTCAATGATCTGAGCAGTGGGGCCAGAGTTGTTCATGGCATGGGCAGATACCAAGTAATGCCCATCAGGTGACCAGCTGAGCCGCAGCACATGGGTTGTCCCTCCACACTGAAAGAAATATTTGCATTTGAAAGGAGCTCAAGGTCAACTGTGTGACCAAAGCTCTGGCCTCCAGGATAAAAGCTGAATTGTAATTTATCACTCTAATCTCTACAGGTGGCACAATGAAAAAGGGCTTTTGGTCAAATGAGTATGGGACCTGTGGCATCCTCCACTTCCCCACAGGACTGAAGAGAGAACAACAATACAGAACTATATTCCCTGAGGGGATCTGTAGGAAGGTCACCTTTTGAACCATCAAGTTGGCACAGGCCAAATCTATCTGGTCAGTACTTCTGTATTTAGCACCTGTTAACCTCAGCATACAGTGAGTACACAGCATCCTCAAGAAATGCTATAAAAGCCAGGTGTGGTGGCGCATGCCTGTAATCCCAGCACTTGGGAAGCTGAGGCAAAAGGATGCCTTGAGTTTCAGGCCAATCTGGGCTACACAGTGAGTGCAAGGCCAGCTCCTAGAAGACTTAGGAGTTAAGATCTTGAACAGAGGGGGCCGGTGAGATGGCTCAGCGGCTTAAGCGCCTGCCCGGCAAGCGCGAGGGCCCGAGTTCGACTCCCGGAACCCACATACGAAAAAGGGGCCGGTGATATCGCTCAGCGGCATGGGCACCTGCTGGCGCGCGAGGTCCTGAGGTCGACCCCCCGGTACCCACAAAAAAAAAAAAAAATCTTGAACAGAGGACAGGACAAAGCAGGGCATAGACAGAGTGATATCACCTGCCTCAGACCACAGGATGGCCCCCCAGCAAAGTCTGTAGAGTACTACCAGTTCCTACTGCTATTCAATATTCTCCTGCAGCTGTCTCAGCAGCCTTGCTCTTGGGAACCCCGGTTGGCTGGCAGAGACCCGAGGAATTTTAGAAGGTATGAAGCCCACATCACCTGTACTAGGCAGCTACAGGCAAGGAGGATAGGACTAATTAAGACTCAGCTCATGAGCTGTATTGGTTTGGGGAGAACTGAGCATATAATTGTTACTTTCTTCCTACAGCCATCCCTGACCAGTGGGCAAACACTTATTCTTCCTGCATATCTTCACTCCTGTGTTCCTTGCTCTGAGAAGCCTTCCTGGTGCAATTACCTCTCCTTGGTGGTTACTGCCCATTCTGGACAAAGCCATCATACTTAAAGAACATGTAAATGTCTGTCCTTTCCACAGAGATTCCATCTCAATCCACTTTTATTTCTCTGTATCCAATACTGCCTCACAGACAGTAGGCACTTGAATGTCTAATGAATAACAATGATCTTTAGCTGATTCTGTATGAAATCAACTAAAATAAAGGAATAAATAGTAAAATACTACAAAAACCACCCTGATTTCCACCTGTTCTATAAACTACACTGCTAACTCCACCCAAGAAAAAGTCAGCTGGCCTGCAAAACAAACATCAATAAGCAAAGAGACAAGCACTGCCAGGAACATATGAGTATGAGAAAAAAAAAAAAAAAGTGTCTCCTCCATGCTCCTCTCCCACAACCCAACAAGATCTCATTAAGGCAGCTCAAGGTAAATTTCCCATAAGGAATAGATGTACCCATGTCTACGGCATGAGCTGGGGGACAAAATTCTATAGGGACAGCTCTCAAGTTCTCTTCAGCTTTAAAAATCTATGAATGTTTTTCATTTCAAAGTTGGATATTTAACACCTTCTTGGAAAGCAAAGACTTTTACCTTAGGGCCAGAGTGCACGTGCTAGAGAACAATGACTGGCCTATTCTGGCCCCCAGACTCTGCCTTCACCCAGGTGGCCTGAACCACAGCATGGAGATCAGACAGGGAGTGGAGCCAAGCTCTAGGCTGTCCCAGTTACCTCATCAAAAGGCTTAGTGATGCTGGTCTCTAACTGCCAGTCCAGTGTCCTCCACACCTTCAGGCTGCGGTCGTCAGCTTGAGAGGCAATATATTTACCAACGGGGTCCCAAGTCAACCCTTTTACCAAGCCAGAATGGCCTCTCAGAGTTGCAAGAATTTCTGTGGAAAAAAAGAGAAATTTAGATAGACATTACTCGGGAGAAAAATAATGACTCTATGTAGAAAATATGAGTGGCAATGGGCCATGGAACAGAAATCTAAAAGAAGGGACTTGAGCAGTTCACCTTGGCCATCTCCTACCCCTGGGAACAATCAGAAAAGGTGCTTAATTTGATCTTCATCAAGGCAAAAGCAACCCAAAGAAATGACTGCATTATGAAGACAGGCACAGGTGGATTTCCCTGTGGCCATAGCTAACATTTGAGGGGCTCCACATGCCCCCAAAGGAAAAAGGGAAACAGAGGGCCTATGCTTGGGCCTGTGATGCCAATTCTGGCCCCACATCTTCTGGGGTTGCCTGTGGCTGCTTTTCATGGACAAATGTCTCTGCCAACCTGGGCTGTGACTTAAGCACTTTAATATGAGCCACCCTGGCAGCCTACCTAATACTTTAAGGCACTGGCACTTGGCAGCAAGTCATTGTAAATCATATGTGCACACCACCACCTTCTACAGATTTGTAATCCAAATGCTATACCGGTCTTTAAAACTGTCCCTACTGTGGCCAGACTGAGCATCCCCACAAATGCTGGTGGTAGCTTTAAAAAGAAATTCAAATGACTTGGCTCTAAGACCATAAGATGTTGCATCTTAGCCCATGAGGAAAATATACCCCAGATACTGAGTGGGAATATGAAAAATATTTTATAAGTTATAAACTGTAGCCCAATAGCAGGTTTTGCCATCTCTCATGGTTTTAAATACAATGAACAAGGAAAGTTAGTATTTTGCAAAACCAGATTTATGTTAACCTTCATCGGATCAAGGGCTTTACAGAGTAGAAGGCAGCTGAGCTGAGGCCAGAGTCCAGTGTTGAGAGCTGTAAGCAGCATGTGTGTGAGTGCTAGACTCCTCAATGCCAGTCGTTCCCAAACTACCTTGTGATTTACAGCACACTCACAACAGCACTCAGCTACTCTTTTTCTTTAGCAGAGACCTCTTTTAAACCTTAAACAAATGTAATTGAAAAAAAAAAAAAAAAAAAGAAGTGAGTTCCTGATAAGAAATACAAATCTTGGGCCACTGTGGTATACTTGCTACCATCAAGAAAAAGGAGATAGAAAGCCCACTCTCCCACACCCGATACTGTTCCAAGACATCGACAAGCATTACTGCTGGCAGTGGCCCATATCTGCTATCACCCAGCAGGGAAGATCCCAGACCTGGGAATTTCACGGCGTTCCAGATGACGACAGTGTTATCCACACTGCATGAGGCTAGCCAGGCATCGTGGGGAGACCATGCTACGTCCATTACATCTAGAAGAAAACAGGGGACTTGTGGTGAGTTCCCCCCACCCAGTACTCCAGTACTGGGGATTGAACCCAGGGCCTTAACAGTGGGCTACATCCCCAGACTTCTAAAATATTTTTTTGAGACTGGATTTCAGTAAATCACTAACTTGTCTGGGCTGGGCTCACATTTAAGATCCTCCTGCTTCAGCCTCCCAAAGTGCTGGGATTACAGGCATGTGCCATCATGCCCAGGTTGGTGAGTTCTCTTACCTGACATGCATGTGGGTAAGGATGGATACTCAGAAGCAGCCCTGTCTGTAGGCTAAGTAAGCCATCCCTGGGGTTCTCATGTCTGAGGACATTTGACCTGGGACCATTATAACTTTTTTTTAGCCAATCTTAAAAAAAGTTTTAACTTATGTTTTTCAATTGTCATAAAAGTTAAAGCACTGAATTAGCTTGTATCGTACTTCTTTTACAAATAAAGCAACTGAAGGCACAGATAAGACTTGTGTGTCATCTGGCATCACACCCATGTACTAGAACCACAGCCTGACACTTCCTGAGTGTGTGGCCTTAGGTCTGCTCCTCAGCCTGCTAACTTGCTTCTCTAGTCCTTCTGGGCACTAAATGGAACACAATAGGGAAAACAGCAGAATACCAGGCACAGAATCAGATCAAGAGCTGCTGACTACCTGAAGGAAGTCAGGCCTTGCTCCTGATCAAGACCTGGATCTCATCTCCAAGATGCTGTTAAGGAGTAACCCCTCTTATGTAGTCCCCAGACAGAATTAACCATCACACTATCGTTTACTTCTTCAAGATTCAGTTTTCTCATCTATGAAGTGTGGAATAAAAAACAAAACTCTACCTTCATATAGTTATTATGAGGATTAAATATGAGAAATTGCCACTGAACAGTGCCAGACACACCAATGATCATCAAAGGTCAGCTGTAAGATGAGTATGGTGGTACACACCTGTAATCCCAGCACTGTGGATGGCTGAGGCACAAGGATCACAAGTTTGAGCCCAGCCTAGGCAATTTAACAACTTCGTGAGACCCTGTCTCAAAATAAAATAAAAAGGGCTGGGGATATAGCTTAGTTTGAGGGTCCTGGTTTCAATCCCCAGTACTGAGGGGAAAAAACTTATTAGCCATGAGGACTATAACTTTTCCCCTTCTGATTAATATATTAAATATGTTTTTATAAGTTATAATTTTACTTCATTATTAGTGAAAGTGAAGCTTCTTCATGGTTTATTATCTATAGTAGTTTTGGGGACGAATTTACTCAAAACTTGTGACTAATGGGAGGTTTTTCTGTGTAGTGGATGTAACAAACATGAATGCAGCATCTATAAAAATGAAGAAAACAACTACTTTTTTTAGTTTAGAGTTCCACAGAGGCAGCCATGTAAACATGAGAATTTCACTGTAGTACCTAAGCCCTAGAGCAGAGAAGATGTGATCAAGTAGGAATCCAAGAAGGAGATGTGATTTTTTTTTTTTTTCCCCCTTTGGAGACAGGGTATCACTATGTAGTGCAGGCTGGCCTTGAACTCGCTTATGTAGCCCAGGCTGGCCTCAAACTCATGGTGCTTCTCCTGCCTCAGCCTCCCGAGTGCTGGGATTACAGATGTGCACCACCATGCCCAGCAAGAGAAATGATTTTCTTAGTGACCCCAGAGACTACTTATAATACAGACATTGGCTGCAAACCTCACCTTTCTGTACGAGTTTTATACAGTGAAGTCAGTTATTTTTCTTTGTGATTTTTTTCTGTTGCCTGTTAACTTGAAAAATGTTCCCTTTAACCTGATCATGGTGATGCATACCTGTAATCCCAGCACTGAGGAGGCTGAGGCAGTAGGATCACAAGTTCAAGTCCCTCCAGGGCAACTTAGTGAGACCTTGTCTCAAAATAAAAAAAAATTTTAAGGCTGGCGATGCAGCCCACCCAATGCAAAGGCCCTGAGTTCAATTCCAGTACAAAATTAGAAAAAGTAAAGAAAAAAAAAAAAAAGAAGAAAAGAAAAGGAAAGGAAAAAGTTCCATCTATTAGACATCTGACAGATATTAAAATTGTATTTTCTCCTGGTTTAATTATTTACAGAGTTTTTGGTATATGCTGTATTTTGTGAGGATCCAAATTAATTTCTCTACACTCAGAATCTATGTTAATAGTTACTATGTCATATGTAGTGAGAATTCTGTCTCTTTGATAAAGTGATACCTCTACCCAATATACAAAGTTGTTAAATATACTGCAGCTTCCTTCAGTGTTGTTAGTTTTATCCAAAACCCACAATGCTTCTTTCATTAATTTGTTTGTTGAACGTTTTAATCTGTAACACTATTTATCCATCTAGCTGCCCTTTGGAGTCACTGTCCAGTTCTGCAGAAAATCCACAAACATTATATCATGTTTCCTCTGAACTCCAGATTCAGAGCTCCTGTGTTAAAAGTGTACATACCACCCCCTTTCCTTCTTGTTGCAGATCAACACACATCTAAGACCCTCCCATACTTGATTTAAATATCTGATCATTGTTCTTGCTACTGGTCTCAATTCCTACCCTTTTATTAAATTAAATTATTACTGTACTATATACAGGATCTTATTAAGTTACATAATCGCAGGAGACATAGCATATTTAGGGTTTGAACTATAAAAATAGGCATTTATAGGCAATTTTCTGACCATATCTGAAATTTGCAGTTTTTCACAATTTGTGGGTGCTCTAGGAACATTACCCCCGCAAATTTCGGGGGCCACGGTTCCTCTGTTCTTCTACAGTCTTTCTCAAGCAGCCTCCAATGACCAATGGCACCAGCATGAATTATACCTGCCAATGCCACAAGTGGTTTCCCCCATGCTATCAAGTCCAAAGATCAATCCTTAGCCCCCACTTTATCTCAATGAAGGTGCTTGTTCCTTTGTCCTTCAAATGTTCTCTTTACTATCTCAACTCAGTTCTCTTGCTGATTTTCTCTCTCCAATTTCTGGCCTCTGCTGCCACACCTAGAACCCTCTCCGATACTCAAGATTCTGATTTACAAATGCTTACCCAGCACCTGTCATCATACTGGGAAACTTAACATATCTACAACCACTTTAAAACATTTCTCCTAAAGAACTTTTCCATCTCAGTTTATAGAAACTGCATCCTTTCCATTGTTCAACCAGAGTGGAAATCTGACCTGATTCTTCTGCTTATTTCACACCCCATGCTGGACCCACCAGCAAATTCACCTCTGACCACTCCTCACCACTTCGGTGTTATGACTCAGATCTGAGCTATCATGATCTCTCACTTACTTCATGGCAGCAGCCTCCTCACTGGTCTCCCCAGTGCTGCCCTTAACCCCCATGATAGAGACTCCATATAGCTGTACAGGTCTTCTCAACTTCTGCTTCCCACCTTGCTCAGAGAGGAGCCCTTATGATAGTCTTGAAGGCTCCTCAACACTCCCTCTGCAATCTCTGGTGGTTCCCTGAACATACCAACCACATGTCCATACTCCAGAGCCTTTGCCGGGGCTGTAACCTCCACCTAAATGACCACATGGTTGTCCCTACATGTCTAGTCTCCTGTTCTATGCCACTTTCTCAGTGAGACCTAACTTTGAGAACCATGCTTACAATGTCACTTTCCTCGTTTTGCTCCCCAGCACTCGCCCACCAGTTCCTTCCATGACTCTTTCCCTATTGCTTATCCTCAAATTTCTTCCATGACTAGTAAATTAACTGTCCCTTTTCTAAAAATGAAAGTTCCTTGAGCGAAGAACAGGGCCTGGAACACAGCACATGCTCAATAGATTTTTGTTACATGAATGAGTAAATATTAATTTGGGGGAAAACAATGTATTTTATTGGATCTATTTATGAAGTGCTCATTTTATATCTCTTAAGAAAGGTTTGTGAGCCAGACAGGTGGTGTACACTTGTAAATCCCAGAATTCTGGGGGGCTGAGGCAGGAGAATCACAAGTTTGGGCCCAGCTTGGGTAACTTAGGGACTAAGTGAGACCTCGTCACAAAATATAAAGGAGGAAAGGAGGCAGAAGGGGGATGTAGCTCAATACAAAAGCCCTGGGTTTAATCCCCCATACTGCAAAAATAAATAAATGAATGAATGAATGAATGAATAAAAAAATTGTAGTTTAAGCTATAGAGATCTCATACACTTTTTGGTAAGATTATTCTATTGTGTATGAGGTTTCTCTGTATCATTAGATCTTCCAATATGCTATTACTAGTAAAAGATAAATACTTAAAATTTGTATCCATATGAGACCAATTTAATAACTCATTAGTTCTGTTTTTCAGTGCTTACTTTGTTCTAAGAACTTCATTCCTTTGCTTTTTCTTAATATGAAATAATGGCACCCCATTTTATTTTTATTTTCTAATATGTCTACTTTCTTCCAATTCCTGTTTAATTGTGCTGCAGAAATTCCAGAACATTGAAATAGATTCTTGATACAAAACCAAGCTTAACTGTGAACTGTAATGCTTGCCATTGCTTTATAAAAGACACAGAATTTTATCATGTTAAGGAAATAGCTTTGTGTGTGTGTGTGTTTGTGTGTGAGATACTGGGGACTGAACACAGGGCCTTGTGGATACTAAGCAAATCTCTACCACTGAGCTACATCCCCAGCACAAGGATACCTTTTGATGGTTTTTTTTTTTTTTAAAGAGCAGAATATATTTATTGGGGGAAAGAAAGCTTCTGTCCAAAAGAGAGATAGAAGGGGACCCAAGCGGGTTGCCCCCCCCTTTTAAGAGCAGAATATATTTTGATGGGAATTTTTTATTTTATTTTTATTTATTTATTTATTTATTTATTTATTTATTTTTGTGGGTACTGGGGGTCGAACTCAGGACCTTGCATGTCAGTAGGCACCCGTGCTGCTGAGTGATATCACCGGCTCTTTTTTCGTATGTGGGTTCCGAGAGTCGAACTCAGGACCTCACGCTTGCCAGGCAGGCGCTTATGCCGCTGAGCTATCTCACCGGCCCATGATGGGAATTTTTTAAAAAGCATTTTTTATTAGTGACTGGTGCTGAATTATCTAATATTCCTTTTAAATAACTATATGGCCTTTCTCACTTAACTTCCTAGTAAATTATATTAACAAGTTTCCTTATATATAAAATTCCTTCATTATGAATCATATGTAATCACAGCGAGTTATTTTCAAATGTTATCATTCACCAGTATTCTTAGATTTTTCTAACTTTATTCATGTTAATATATGCTTTTATTTCATTGCTATTTTTTATGAGATTCTGGAAACCCTGAATTGTATCTTCCTTTGACAAATAATATTATATGTTCTATATAATTTAAAAAGCTTTACATAATGTATCAATAAGTAATTTAGGGCCAGGAAGTTGACAATTGCTTTCAACGATTGCACTGGTTATTACTTTGTTCAGGTTTTCCTTATCCTATGACAGTGATGGCAAACTTTTTAGAACTTTCAATTATAACAAACAACCAGCTGCGGCATGTGTGCCATAGGTTTGCCTCCATTGCCCTATAGTATCAATTTTGAGAACTTATTTTGTTTTGTTTTGTTATTTTAATGGTCTCTTTTATACTGAGGAACACTCTCACTAATAGGGCATATGAGCCTTCTAGACCTGCCCCTCCACACTCAGTCAGTCTAACTTTGTGCTGTGCTCTGCCTTGTCTGTAAAGATCCAGCATTGGCAAAATGCCTCTAATTCAACATTCAGTCTTTTCTCCTTCTTCTGCCCCCTTGCCTGGAAAAACCATCAGTCTCTTCCTGGGCTGGACCACCAGTTTCCTGAGAGAAACCTAAATTGTATTCAAGTGGGATCCTGGTATCTGGTACCTAAGGACCATGAAGTTGAGACAGCTGTAGGCTAATCCTCTGCCTCTTCAATCTAAATCTGTAAAATGTGCCTCTTTCCAAACTATATCTATTTAAAATATTTTGCAAACCTATTCAAGGTCACACTGAGAAACTTCTTCATTGGACATCTGTGGATTGGTTACTTGGGAAAAATAAAGTATGCTTATAGACTTAGTGATCCATTGACGAAGGTACTGATTCTGTTCAGCAGGATGAACAGCAGAATGTGCAAAGTTCTACATTAAAGATATAAACATATACCCCATGAGGGCAGGAGCTGGGGATGGGGGATGACTGCGGCTGAGGGTAGGCAGTAGAGACAATGACTGCACAGACTGAGGCACAAGCAGGTAACCAATGGTGATAGGGAGGGCCAGCACAGATACGGGACTGCTTTAAGGAACAAAGAGTTGCACAAGGGACACAGAGGTGATGCTGGTAATCTGAAGTAGCTGCCAGGGACCCATCCACCCCACCAGGCAGCCCCACTCACCGCCTGAGTGACTTCGGAGGATAGAGACACAGCGCCATTGCTCCACGTTGGCAAGCTTACCACTGGATCCAAACACAGTGCTGGGTCCAATGTACCTATGTAAAAGAGGAGTCAGAAAGGCACTCATGGTGTGCTCCAGGGGCTGTACAGAGATGCTCCCTGCAGCATAGCTTATTATGGCACACAGAACAATGGAAAAACAGACAATGGTGCAAAGTATTAGGCTGTTGTACACAAGGGGCTGATCAGATAATTTGTTATCCATGCATTTAGTGAAATACTATAGAGCCATTACAAATCTTGCACAGGAAAGTGTTCATAATAAAGTGAAAGAAGCAGGCCATAGGACATCATATACAATGATACCACTTATACAAAGGAAAAAATACATGTAACATGATATCATCTATGCGTGGAACAAAGCAGAGGGATATACACCAAAATATACCAAAATATTGACCCTGCCTTTCGTTAGGTCAGTGGGATTGTGAAACCTTTTTCTAATTTTTTTTTTGTGGGTACCGGGGGTCGAATTCAGGACCTGGTGCACCAGTAGGCGCCTGTGCCACTGAGCAATATCACCGGCCCTTTTTTTGTATGTGGGTACCAGGAGTCGAATTCAGGACCTCACGCTTGCCAGGCAGGCGCTTATTTATGCCGCTGAGCCATCTCACTGGCCCTGATCTTGTAAATAGTGTACTAAATATGCTATTTATGTTGGCTATCTAAAGTTGCAAAATCAACAGGTTTTTTTTTTTTTTTTTTTTTTTTTTTTTGAGGCAAGGCTCTCACTATCTTTCCCAGGCTATCTTGAACTTTTGAGCTTAAGAGCCTTCTGCCTGTTTCCTGAGTAACTGGGACTGTGCCGCCATGCCTGGGTGAAAAATCTACAGTATTTTTAAGTCCCCTCATAATAAATTAAGAGGCCCTGCTTTAACCCCCAAGAAAGCAAGAAAGTTGAAAGTACTAACTCCTTCAAGATGAGCTGGCACATGAAGATGGACACACCAATGCTCAGAGCCTCTCTAACCACCCTTTGCTCTTGTAAAGCTCTGCAGCAACCCACATAGAGCTCATGAAACAGTTAACTGGGCCTGAGGAGACAATACAGTGTCTCAAAGCCAAGGCCTTAGGACCATTCTGGCTGAACAATGATGCTGGATTTGGTGCCCTAGCCTGACTGGCCCAGAGTTACCTGGAGAGTTTACTGTGAGGCCAAGGCCTACTCTGGGAAATCCTTTGCTTAGGGATAAAGAAAAATATAGCTCTCCAGGTGATGGTTAGCTCATTTGGGTGCAAAGCAGGGGGTGCCACAGGTTGAGCCTGTCACAGAATGAGGTGAGCGACAAAGAAGATGGACTCTGGATCCCACCCCTAAACAAACCCAGGAGAACACCTTGACTTTTAGCCAGTTTGTACTTGGGAATGCCATGTGACGTTTCATTTGAGAACAAAACAAATGTAGCTACCAGGTCAACACCAGAAAAGATTAAACCTTTTTTGGAGGGGTAGAATCCCTGCATCACTGCAAGGGGGCAGTTGACCAGGTTAGCAGGCAGGTTAATGGCCTCCCAATTCTCCAGTCAGGCCTCATCTCCTCCTGACTTACGTGCACTTCCTGCTACTTATGAAACCAGGGCTCTGGGACTTCAGCACTAGGGTGGGAAAAGTAACTTTGATAAAGACCAGCAAAGAAGCTTCTAAAAGTAAAATGTGAAGAAAGAAAATGATGCTTACGTAGCCCGCTTCCACACCATTATCAGTTTGTCATCTCCCCCAGAAGCTAAATACATCCCACTGTTTGACCACCGCACACAGTTCACACATGCTGGGAAGAAAAAAAAAATACGGTGATGAAATCCAATAGTTATGCCCATTTGCTTTATGTACAGTCTGGGAAGATGTAAAGCAATTATAAAATCTAATCAATCTAATCTGCTTAAGGAATCTACTGTGTGAGGGCCCCAGAGAAACAATTCAGTCAAAGCACTGACCTACTGTGCTATAGCAAATTACCAGAATAGTTTGGAGGGGAAAAATATGCATAATCTGAGAACTGTTAGTGTCAGATGAAACAGACAACAGGAGGCTTATTTTCACGAAAAGTGGTAAAGCTCATTATTTCAAAAGGGCTATCTATTGATGATTCTGAGTAGGCATTATTCTCAAGATGAAAGCATGTGGTAAGAAGGCCAAGATGCCTTTTCCAAAACTTTCAGGAGACAGCTTGGTAGAGTATAAAACTCTGATCAATCCCATTAGTCAGAGCCAGTCCTTTTAAATTTGGATTTTCCGAACTTATCAGCCTTGCAGTTTGATTGATTTTGCACTTATAAATTAAGACCAGCAGAAATCCCCCAAGGCCTCTGCTAAGTCAGAGCCTCTAAGAGCACATATAGCTCAGCCTTTGGGAGATACAAAATATGATAGATACCAACAAAATTGTGGCCAGGTATGCTCCAGTTGTTCCAGGTAATGTTGGGAGGACAAGAACAGGCAGAGCAGAGAAAGGGACTAACATCTAAAAGCCAGGAACTGTTAATGGGGTATCTCAAGGGTGGGACACTAAGGCACTATGCAGGAAAGGAAACTGTGATACTATCCAACAGCCCAAAGAGTCCTGGCAGAGCGCCTTGGAATGACACACTGCCAATCTGAGACATTTCGTTTTCTCTTACACACCCTTCCCCAGAACCCTACTGTGTCCAGGTTGCTGGCCCCAAAGCCCCATGGAATCAGGCAGTAACGACTCATGAGCAGGAAATCACCAGAGGTACCTGCAGACTGTCCAAAGATGGTTCTGTGGGCGGGCCGAATCTTCTCCCGAGTAACTCACCCAGGTGTGCAGCCAACATCTGTGCCTTCAGACAGCAGGCCGAGGGGAGTTACCGCCGCACGGGGACTTATCTTTCTAATTACAAACACATGTGCTAACCTTGGGCACTCTGCCAATAAGCAAAGCCTGCAAAGGGCCACTCTGTAATACCTAAGTGATTGTCCATCTGGCAAAGCATCTTGGGAATATTTTCATCCTTCTCGTCATCCTCCTGGAGGACTGGAGACATATTCCAGATCACAACCTTCCCAGAATCCTGCCCTGGAATGAAGAAGCAGAACAAGCTCAATATGCAAGGTGTAGAAATTTGATACTGATATGTTATATTAACTGTTGAGAAGTCCTCATTTCCATAAATCATTTAGACTAATCTAAGGAGACTGAACTTGAATTACTAATACAGATTACAGAAAAGGTGAAGAAAAACAGAAATACATGGGGACCTAAAAGAGTGGATTTAGTAGTAGCTGAGGGCAACTTGACTTTATGAAAAGAACTTAGACTAGAAATTAGGAAGGGCCTGAGATTTGACCTGGCTTCTAATCTATCAAGGGCCCTTAGAATGTTCTTGGTTCTTGTTACGGCTTGTATCAAGATGTCCCCCACAAAGCCTCATGCAGTTATAAGTGGGGCTTTTCAGAGGTGTTTGGATCTTGGGTGTGTGCTGCTGGGATTAAGAATGTCATGCTGGAATTGATTCATGATGTGATGCTGGGATTAAAGCTGCTTCACCCTGGGCACTCTAAGGGTGGGTAGCCTGGATGGAATATAAGGGACAAAAAGAGGGTCACTGCTTGTCGCTTGATACTTGCTGCTTTTGCTGTTTCTGGCTGCAGTGAACTACTTCTCCCCTGTGATGCCCCTCTGCCATGCCACCCTGCCTTGGAGCCAGCTGACTATGAACTGAAACCTCTCTGAACTGAAAACCAAAATAAACCTTTCCTTCTTTAACTTTGGGTGTTGGGTATTTTGTCTCACCAACAAGAAAAGTAACTAAGACAGAATTTATCCATGCCCAGAACCCAGACTCCTCAATAAGCTAATGAGGATGGAAAGTTGTGTACCAGGACTCTTTCAGGTCTGTGCATGTACACCTAGAAAGCAAGAAGAAAGGACACAGTCCCTACCAGGATTTCCCTTCCCTTCAGAGTGCTGCCTGGTTCAAGGAAGAAAAAAGGGCTCATTACTTAATCTGCCCTTTGCAGTCACCTATAAATGGGACATCAACCAAAAGAGGAAATTAAAGATTCCTATGGTCATGAGCTGATGCATGGCTTTGCTAAAAAAATGTATCTGTGGATTTTATTAATGATTTCTCTTTGTAAGCTTTCCAGCACTAATACCTAATGAAAGTAATGAAAACAAATGAATGTGTTGAAATGAACATGCCAAAGTGATGATGAAATGCTTGAAATTTCTTCTTTACCAGTATGTAAAAATATTTCTTAGACATCTCTCCTTGTTCTGTCCCAAGTAAGGTAGAAGGTCTACTTCCCCTGGGACAAAGAACCAACACTCTGCTCCCCCCCAGCTAAATTTAGCATTCATAGTGAGGTTGTAGATTCCTTGCACTATAGTAATAGGTGAGGTTACAGGCTTCTCTCACAGCATGCAAGAAAGAGCGAAAGGCCTTCCTGCCCAGAGCATAGTGTACTCCCTCCCTGTTCCTAACCTCTGGGCAGAGGGGTTTGCTGCAAATCCACCCTGCAGCAGCTGGCCTGAGGATGTACTCACAAAGGCACTATCAGTTGCTGCCCAGGGACGCTGGTCAGAGGGAGGCCCTGCTGGTGGGGGGTTAGGTCCTTGGGAATGCTACTGCCTGTCACTACACATATAATCTTGGTGTCCTAGCGTGAAAAATGGCTGTGTCTCTCCAAACATAGTCATGTTACTGCAATATTGCAATGGATGCAGAATGAAACACTGATAAGACTATGGATCCTATTTTCATTTTGTTACCCACAGTATACTTTCTAACCTTTTAATGAGATAATGGATCTAATAATTACATGATGTAGTAATTTAACACCCTTTCCCTTTTTCAGATGAGAAAAACCCTGACAGAGTCCCTGGCTCTGTCTGATGCTAGACTTCATTCAGAGGACCACCTTCTCCACACTCAATAATCCTGGGTTTGGGAATGCAAATTGATTCTAATTTTAACTCAATGAACAGTAATTAGAATAAGTCTGGTATCAAAATATTTATAGAGATCATATTGCAGCCAAAAAATTTTTGATTTTAACCTATTCAGATAACAGATTATAACTGTACATTTTAGCCAGCTATATCCACATTGAAAAACAGTGTTTTCTCTTACAGCTAACCATGGACAACCAAGAGAAGCAAAGCAAGGTGGCAGGACTCTGATGCTCTCCCTTGCAAATTCCACGAACATACCTTGTCCTCCAGTTGCAAACTTGGTCCCATCAGGGTGAATATCAACTGAAAAAATTGGCTTGCCTAGAAACAAAGAAAAACACACATATCTAACTTGGTTTTTAATCACTGGAGAAAAATAACAGACTTAAAATTTTAAAACTCTGACTATTCTAGTAATGTCTCTAATTGATGCACCTAGAACAAAATAACAGACTACAGATAAAGTACCCATGAATAAGAGTGGAGCAATCTAATAGTTTCAGTTAAAGTCTGAACTGCTGGAAGACTCACCAAGCAACATTAGATAGCTAAAAGTCCAAAGTGGGGCAAAGGATTCCGTCACTAAGGATAGTGAGCCCACAGGACTTCTGTGCATTTGCCTGCCATCTTTCATGAACATATGTTTGTAAAGGCTATGGATGGCTTGCAATAAAAGCTGAGTCACAGATGCTTAGTAAGAGTACACAGCTACACTTGCAGACATCTCCCCCTCACAGGGGTCTGCACTTGACTGGCAGCTGGGACAGAGGGACACTCTCCTTTTTCAACTGGCTGTCTGAAGCCTGAGAAGGACAGTGGTTAGCTATAGTTCAGGGGCCTCATCTCCCTCGTCAAGCTTCTGCCTCCTGTATGTTGGTGCTGCATCCAAGCCCATAGAAAGTCTGCCTTTTTGGCATCTCCTCTGATAGAAACTTCGCCACACACCAGTGACCACTTGATGTTAAAGTAGATGTTCTGTTCCTGCAGGGAAAGGGCTGTAGCTGGTTCTTGGAAGCTGCACAGGGCCTACTATGGGCCCAGGCCTACATAAGGAGCCCATGAAGTAGACTGGTGAAAGTGTTATAAGAGCTTAAAACCAAGTAGACTATGGAAGGTAAAGCAGAGGTCTCATTCCTAGTAGGCATTTGTCCATCTCCCTGGTCTACTTCCAGCCCAAGGGCATGAAAGCGGCAAGTGGCACATCAATTATTGTTGAGTTCATTCCTGCATCCTCAGCCTCTAGGACAGTACCTGATGAGTAGTAGCTCAATATTTGTTCAGGGACAAATTAACACATGAGAAAGAGTTAAGCATCAGAAATTGCTGATACAGACAAGAAGCTGTTGTCAAGCATCACTTAATTGAAAATGTTCTACTTCTGTCATCCAAGACAAGGCAGCAGGGACACTTGGGATAAGGGTCAACATCTGTAAAATTACATGACAAATGCAGGTGGGATGGGTTCAGTCCTCCACACTGCAAAAGAAGGAAGGGAAGGAGGGAGGCAGATTTGAGGCTGTGGGTCCAGTTTCTTCCTCTCTCTCTTTTTTTTGGAATCGGGAATTGAATTCAGGACCTTGCACTTGCCAGGCAGGAGCTGTGCCGCGGAGCTATACCCCCGGCTTCCTGTTTTTCACTTTTTTTTTTTTTGTGGGTACCGGGGGTCAACCTCAGGACCTCGCGTGCCAGCAGGCGCCCATGCCACTGAGTGATATCACCAGCCCTTTTTTTGTATGTGGGTTCCGGGAGTCTAACTCGGGCCCTCGCGCTTGCCAGGCAGGCGCTTATGCTGCTGAGCCATCTCACCGGCCCCCGTTTATCACTTTTTGAGACAGGGTCTCGTTATGTAGTTCAGGCTGGCCTTGAACTCACTATGGGCTGGCCTTGAACTCACTATGTGCTGGCCTCAAACTTGCAGTGAACCTCCTGCCACAGGCTCTAAGTGCTGGGATTACAGGCATGTTCCACCGTGCCTGGTGTGTGAGTACAGTTTTGAGCCATGCAAATGATACTGCTCCAACGGCTGTGATGAGTTGACCAATTATGGCACCCAGCACTGAGATGTAGCTTGTGAGTCCTGCCAGACACTACCAGGAAGTTACAAATTAGTACTACTAAGAGTCTTGTGAAATTTAGAAAAAGTATGGTAAAGATAGTAGAAGGTGAAATTTGGTCCCATCAGTACAGCTACCTGTATGGCAGTCTGCTGGGGAAGGTGCCATAGGCCAGGTCCTGGAGATGCCTTCTAGGAGAGCCAGAGCCATGCTAGGGTATATCCCATGAAGCACTCACTGCCTTTTGAAGGCCAGAGCCAATTCTCCCCAGCCCAGGACATGTTCCCGAGCCTCTGATCAGCCCTTCAAACTCTGCAGGAGGCATAGCCTAGGCATTCTCAAAATCTTACACAACTTTATCTGACAGATACTTGTGATATTTTCATTTTACATGAGGAGGAGGAAACTGAGGCATGCAGATTTGAAAAGATGGCCAAAGCCACACAGCTGCCTGGTAGAGTCCAGGTATCTGACTCCAGAGCCTAAGGCTTTAAATACTAAGTTTTCCAGCCCAGCTAAGTGACACAGATGGTGCTGCTATGAAGGTAGGGATGACACTGCCTGGAGGGAACCCATGCAAAGTCTACAGATGGAAAGCAAAGGTTGGGGGAGATCATGTGAGTGTGAGGTAATCATACCAAGTCCTGATGACCTGATGAGAGCTGTTGGACCTGCTGTGCTGGACACTTGAAGTCCACAGGCTATGTGAGAGACCACTGCTTTGCCACTTCAGCAGGCCCCAGTGAACCACTTCTCTCTAGGATTCCTGACCTGCTTGAATTGGGATCAATGCAATGACCTGTTTTAACCAAGAGGATGTAACAGATGCAGTGCTGCTCTAGCTCCAAGCTAAAGCCTAAAGGTCTAGCAGTTCCACTTTTGCACTCTGGAGAGATCCAGAAATCCAATCTCCATGTGAAGAGTCCAACTACCCTGAGACCACCATGCTTTGAGGAAGCCCAAGCTGGCCATATGGAGATGATCAGTGAGCCCAGACAACAGTAGCAATCATGGCCCTGGACATAGGCAAGGTGAGGTGTTCTAGTCCTAAGCTGCTCAGGCCACCCCAGAAGATTCCATACAGCTGAGATGAGTTGAACTTTAGTGGGCCCTGTCAAACTGCAGAATCATGAGCAAATAATAAAAATTGTTCTTTTAACCCTGTAAGTTTTGGGGTAGCCTGTCATACAACAGTAGATAACCCAAAATGCCAATTTGTTCACTTTTCTGCTTTAGCCAGCTTGAAGTGGGCATTTGTGACTTTAACCACAAAAGTTCTATAGGATGAAACACGTGTCATGACAGGTATCAGGGAACAGTCCTGGCCCTCAGAGAACTTTTATAGTCCTGTAAATCTGTAAGACACTATATAGTATCAGCCTTGTCAGGAAGCATGTCAGAAACACCTGCATGTCACAAGCCTGCCTGAATACCCAAGAGCATACATAGGCTGAGTCATCTGCATCATCAACATGGTTTCTCACCTAGTTCATATTTGTGGATATACACAAATGTGTCTGATTGTGGGCTACGCAATGAGAAAATAAAAGATAAATCTGGCATAGCCTCTGCCCTTAGGAAGCTGCCAGATTTACAGATAATCATTGGAACATCAGTGGTAAGACAGCCAACCACAGTAACATAAAAAACAAACAAAAACCTGAATTGAATCTCAAAGGTTGAGGGGGAGTCAGAAAGAAGACTGGGAGTGGGAAATTCAGACAGACAGCATACTGTGCACAATGAAGAATGTCCTGATGTGCTGGTACAGAGTAGTGCTCAAGAGGGACACGCAGGGTCCAGTAAGGAGCTCAGCTTTTCATCTAAAGGTACTTCTGAAGCACAGGAATGACAAGGTCAATTCTGGCTCCACGATCACTTTTTCTTTGAGACATGGTCTCATTCTGTAATTCAGGCTGGCCTCGAACTTGTGGCCTCAGCCTCCTGAGTGCTGGTAATACAGGCACACACCACCGAGCCCAGCTGGCTCCACAGTCACTATGAATGACTAGGGGAGGTCAAGGCTCTAGGGCAGTGGTGGCCAACCTATGGCACTCAGGTTATTTTTTTTTTTCTTTTAAGACCAAAGATGTTAATATATGAGTTGTTTTTTCTAAAACCTCAGTAATCAGGTTTAATTGCAGTGTTGGCACTTCATGATAAACAAGTGGGTTTTGGGTTGCAGTATGGGAACTTGTCCCTAAAAGGTTCACCATCACTGCTTTAGAGGACTATGAAAATGAGAGTTGGGAACACACGTGAGTTTTAGCATTAAATCTCCCTCAATCCTCAGTCCTGCCTACTTGAGTAAATTATTTCATCTCCCCAAACACCAGTTTCCTAATCTGCAAAAGTGGTGAGGACACATTCACCCTTACATGCACCTTGTTAAAAAGATCAAGACACTGTGTCATATTGATTCTAAGAAGAATCTGTTTCATGTTTCAACATTTCTCAGACTGGGATGCACCTTGGTGAAAGGTATGATTGGTTTAACTGGTAGTGTTTCCCTTCTTAGTGATACACAGCAGACTAGATGAAATATGATACTGGACCTACACAAGGCACCAGCTCCCTACTTCCTGTACCAGTAGGCCTTTTAGTCCAGAAGGCAGTCACTCACATCCTGTCAGTAGGAAGGGAGCTTTTATAAAGAGCTCTGAGTGGAGCTGAGGGCTTCCAGTTTGGCTAGAGAACTTTTCCTGTGGCACAGCCTGATAATGACAACGATGAATCTCCAACTACCCCTAAGCCTTTCTTTGTATAGAGATAGAGACAAAAGATAAATTAACTCAGGAGTGGTGGCTCAGTAATCCCTACATTCACAAGGCAGGAGAATGGCAAGTTCCAGGCAAGCTAGGACTACATATAATCACAGGTCAAGTAAAATTATTTCCTCCTTTGTATCAGGAGAAAAATTCCTAGAGGGAAAGAATTCAAAATATGAAAACACAAACTGAGAAAAGCTAGCCGGAGGACAATGCCAGAAGGCACATAGCAGGAAGGCACAATGGAAAGTGGGTTGATGGGTTGGGTTGTAAAAAAATTGAGCCTTTTTTTTTGTTTTGATTTTTCAGACTGGGTCTTCGTAGTGCAGGCTAGACTCAAACTCCCGGCAATCCTTCTGCCTCAGCCTCCCAAGTGCTGGGATTACAGGCATGTATCAACACACATGGCTTTTTTTTTTTTTTTAAAGATGGGGTCTCCAGGCCAGGGGTATAGCTCGGCGGCACAGAGTCTGCCTGGCAAGCGCGAGGCCCTGAGTTTGATTCCTGGTACCAAAAAAAAGATGGTGTCTCACTATGTTGCCTAGGCAGGCCTTGAACTCCTGGGCTCAAGCAATTCTTTTGACTCAGGTTCCCAAGTAGCTTGTACTATGGGTACATGCCACCACACCTGGCTCTCCAGGCTTTTATACCTCACTGGGTAGATCAGACTGGAACATTTGTGTGTGAATGTCCAGCTGGAGGACAGCTCAGGGAAGGCCTTTATTCATTGCACCTTTCTCTTGAGAACTGCCAAGAGAACTTGGTTTAACAAACACTGGCAAATTTAGAATTTAAAGGCCAGGTGTGGTGATGCATGCCTGTAATCCCAGCACTTGGGAGGCTGAGGCATGAAGACTGCTGCAAATTCAAGAAGTTCAAGGCCAGCCTGAACCACATAGCAAGACTCTGTCTCAAAAAACTTAACAACAACAACAACAAAAAATTAAAGTAGGTAAATGATCAAAGCATTTATTGAATAAAGTTACAAAACAATATTAAGGGGAGGAAAAAAGATGGCGGATGAGTAAGAAGCACGCAGCAAAACTCTCTAAAAGTTGTCATTGGACTACGGGAATATAGTGACCGGGAGAGCGCAGGAGGGGGGCCGATGCCTCCCCGGGACCCAGAAAAGTTCTGAAGTGCAGCTTGGGACCCCCGGCACCAGTGAAGGGTACTTTTCAACAAAGAAGGAACACACGCACCTTCTACCATCCCAGGAATCGCCGCGCGACAGAAGCTCAAAGCTGCAGACACAGGGTGACAGCTAGCGCCCAGGGAGCCCCCACGGAGGATTGCGAGACAGCTGCGAGGCAAGGGAGCAACGGAGAACGGCGCTGGCCGGCGGTAAGTGTCTCTCAGCCACAGCTGTCCCGCGCCATTGTGGGGGGTGCGGCGAAAATCAGAGCGGCGGGAAAACAGCGCTGGGAACTCGTGCTCCGGACAGGGCAGCGCGGCGCCTCTCAGACCCGCGGAGGTGCGCTGAGGGCGGCGGGTGAACGAGACTGGTCTCTCAGCCACACCTGTCCCGCGCCAGAGAGCGACTGGCCGGGCGCCATTGTGGGGGTTGCGGTGAAAATCAGAGCGGCGGGAAAGCAGTGCGCTGACAGCGGCAGGCAAAGGAGACCGGTCTCCGCCTGAAAGTCCACGCTTCTGCTCACGGCCCCGCCAAAGGGCCGCTCTTGGCTCGCTGGGATGGACCTGCACGGAACAGGACTCTGTCATCACACGGTGCCTGCCTACAGCAGAGTCAACACCTGGAACTGATTCTTTTTATTTTTACTTTTATTTTTATTTATTTTATTTTATTTTATTTTATTTTATTTTTTTATATAATTTTTTTTCTCTCTCTCATTAGTTTTTTGTTCTGGTGAAGCGTTTTTATTTTATTTATTTATTTATTTATTTTTTCTTTTGTGGGGTTTTATTTTTGTTTTGTCTGTTTGCTGTGTTGTTTTTGTCTCCATTTTTGTTTCTGTTTGTCTATTTGCTCTTTCCTTCATTATTCTCTCTGGTTTTTATATGAGTGTAAACAGTGCCTCTAACCTCTTTGTGACTGTGGTTGTGATCTGTTCTTCCTTTTATCCCTTCCTTCTCTTTTTCCCACCAGTCCTCTGCACCAGTGTCCCAATGTTAGTGGGATCCCTCTTGGTCCTCTAACCTTACATCTAATTCCTTCCTCTTCTCCCAATACTCTATTTGCTCCTTAACTCATTTTAAATTTAAACTCCTGAGGGGAAAAATTGACATACTAAGGACTTGTATACTGCATATAATTTTTCTGGTGTGTTTTAGATTTTGTTATATAACCGCAACTCTACTTTATACGGCTAAAAGTGGTAAATAACTGGTTAGCTCAGTCTGTCATTTTCTAGGCTGTGTTTGACGCTTCAGTTACCATTATAGCCAAATGTGAAATAATTGTTCTAAACAGCTTTCCTTCCTGATATTTCATGATTGATATTGACTAAGGGACACAGAAAATACAGTGACACAGTACCAAAGATTCAAGGACTGGGCCAAACAGGTAGCAACTTCTCACATCCAACGAATTGAAGAGGTAGGATCTGGCAGAAAGCTCAAAACCCAAAAGCAAGCTCTACTTGGAAGATACTGCAGAGAAGTAGTCATCTTCTAAAGATCTTGAACACTAGCAATAAAGTAACCTATCATAGGTAATTTATAAACATCACCCCAGGAATTAAATTAAAGAAAGAAAAAATGAGACGACACTTAAACAAGATGCAACCACATCCAATTCACCAGAGGCAAACCTAGGGGGCAACGAGGTGGGACAATCTGAAAGCCACCCACCTGGCCTATCTGAAGGGGTAACAACAAAACAAAACTGAATGAGGCTCTGGAAAAAATTAAAACAGAAATAATTTCACAGATAACTGCAGAGATAATGTCCACAATGAAGACCATGCTTAAGGACACTATAGCTGATACAGACAAAAAAATAGATGAGCTTAAGAAAACTATAGAAACCATGAATGCTCAGCATAGGAAAGAAATGGAATCCATAAGGCAGATACAAGCAGATATCCAAGAGAACAAAAATTCCATTGAAAGTATTTGTAGCAGATTAAGCCAATGTGAGGACAGGATCTCAGATATAGAAGACAGGCTTGCAATTAGTGATCATGAAAAGAAAGAATTCTTAAAAACAGCAAGGGACCATGAAAAATCAATTCAGCAGCTGCTAGATGACTCAAAGATAAACAACTTAAGAATAATTGGAATAAATGAAAAAGCAGGAGATAGCATCAATGACATTAAAACCTTGTTCAAAGACATTATTATGGAGAACTTCCCTAGAAGAGAAAAAGAATTTGACCCCAACATAAAGGAAGCTTTTAGAACACCAACTAGACATGACGAAAAAAAAAAACTTCAGCCACACATATCATAGTCAAGATCCCAGAAATTCAACAGAAGGGCAGAATCTTAAAAGCTGTTAGGGAGAAGAGACAAATCACCTATAAAGGAAAACCCATCAGAATCACAGCTGACTTTTCAGCACAAACCCTCAAGTCAAGAAGAGCTTGGAATGACGTATTTCAAGCTCTAAAGGAAAATAATTTTCAACCCAGATTGATGTAGCCCGCAAAACTATCTTTCAAAATTGATGGAGAAATAAAATACTTCCATGACAAAGAACATCTGAGAAAATTTATGACCACCAAACCAGCATTCCAAAATGTTCTGAAGGACATTCTAGAAAGAGATAGGAACCCCAAAAGAAGGGATCCACCAGGCAGGGCAGATAATTAAATAGCGGGAAAGGGGAAATACAAACAAAGAGTGGGAACCAACAACAGGAAAATATCATGACAAGTATAAGTCAATACATATCAGTTTTAACCATCAATGTTAACAGTCTCAATTCACCAATCAAAAGGCACAGACTGGCAAAATGGATCAAGAAGCAAGATCCAACAATATGCTGTATACAAGAAACACATTTAATTCAGAAAGAAATTCATAGACTGAAAGTCAAAGGATGGAAAACAATACTCCATGCAACAGGAACCCAGAAAAAAGCAGGGGTAGCTATTCTTTTTGCAGACAAAGTGAATTTCAAGCCAAGAATGATTCAGAGAGATAAAGACGGTCATTACATCCTTGTAAAGGGAACAATCCAAGAGGAAGAGATAACGATCATAAATATATATGCATCAAATACCAATGCACCCAACTATATAAAACAAGTACTAAAGGACATGAAAAATCAAATAAGCACTAATACAATTATATTGGGAGATCTCAATACTCCACTGTCACAAAAAGACAGATCAACTAGACAGAAAATCAATAATGAAATAATAGAACTGAACCAAACTTTTGAACAAATGGACTTAGTAGATGTCTACAGAGTGTTCCACCCCACAACATCAGAATACACATTCTTCTCAGCTGCACATGGGACGTTCTCCAAAATAGACCACATACTAGCTCATAAAACCTGCTTAAGTAAATGCAAAGGAATTGAAATTATCCCATGCATATTATCAGACCATAGTGCAATGAAATTGGAAATCAATGGCAAAAGAAACCACAAAAACTCCCTAAACACATGGAAATTAAACAGCACCCTCCTGAACAACCAATGGGTCACAGATGAAATTAAAGAAGAAATTAGACAATTTCTACAACTGAATGATAATGACAGTACAACATACCGGAACTTATGGGATACAATGAAAGCAGTCCTAAGAGGGAAATTTATAGCATTAAATACTTATATTAGGAAAATAGAGCAAGCGCAAATAAACAACTTAATGGCGAACCTCGAACTTCTAGAAAAAGAAGAGCAGGTTAAGCCAAAAGCCCATACAAGGGAGGAAATTATAAAGATCAGAGCAGAAATTAATGTATTGGAGACTAAAAAAACAATACAAAGAATCAATGAAGCAAAAAGTTGGTTCTTTGAAAGAATAAATAAGATTGACAAACCCTTATCCAACCTTATTAAAAAAAGAAAAGAAAAGACTCAAATCCATGCAATTGAAAATGAAAAGGGTGATATCACGACGGACCCTGCAGAAATCCAGAAGATCATCTATACCTATTTTAAAAATCTATATTCTACTAAGATGGAAAATGCAGAAGAAATGGACAGATTCCTAGATTCGTATGAATTACCAAAGCTGAATCAAGAAGATTTAAAAATCCTAAATAAACCAATATCAACCAATGAAATTGAAGATGTAATTAAAAATCTCCCAACAAAGAAAAGCCCAGGCCCTGATGGATTCACTGCCAAATTCTACAAGAAATTTAGAGAAGACCTAACGCCACTACTTCTCAAACCTTTTAATGAAATTGAAAGGGAAGCAATACTCCCAAATTCATTCCTGGAAGCAAGCATTACCCTGATACCAAAACCAGAGAAGGACCCAACTAAGAAAGAGAACTACAGGCCAATCTCCCTAATGAACGTAGATGCAAAAATCCTTAATAAGATACTGGCAAACAGAATCCAACAAATCATCAAGAAGATTATACACCATGACCAAGTTGGATTCATCCCTGGGATGCAGGGATGGTTCAACATACGTAAATCAATAAATGTAATACACCATATTAACAGAACCAAAGACAAAAATCACATGATCATCTCAATAGATGCCGAAAAAGCTTTTGACAAAGTCCAGCACCTTTTCATGATAAAAACCCTACAGAAAATTGGAATAGAGGGTCTTTATCTCAACCTGGTAAAAGCTATCTATGACAAACCAACAGCCAATATTATACTAAATGGCCAAAAACTGAAAGCCTTCCCTCTAAAATCAGGAACAAGACAAGGATGTCCACTGTCCCCACTCTTATTCAACATAGTTCTGGAAACTTTAGCCAGAGCAATTAGACAAGAGAAAGAAATAAAGGGAATAATGATTGGAAAGGAAGAAGTTAAATTATCATTATTTGCAGATGACATGATACTCTACACAGAAGACCCCAAAAACTCCACTAAAAAACTGCTAGATTTAATAAGCAAATTCAGTAGTGTAGCTGGATACAAAGTCAATACTCAAAAGTCAATAGCCTTCCTGTACACAAATAACAAACTTACTGAAAGAGAAATTAGGGAAACAATACCTTTCACAATAACATCCAAAAAAATGAAATACCTAGGAATCAACCTCACAAAGGATGTAAAAGACCTATACACTGAAAACTACAGTACTCTGAAAAAGGAGATTGAAGAAGATATCAGAAAATGGAAAGATATCCCTTGCTCCTGGATAGGAAGAACCAATATAGTGAAAATGGCCATACTTCCAAAATTGTTATACAGATTTAATGCAATTCCAATCAAAATTCCAACAGCATATCTCACAGAATTAGAGAAAACAATCCTAAAATTCATTTGCAATCAGAAGAGACCTAGAATAGCAAAGGCAATTCTGGGCAACAAATGCAAGGCAGGGGGCATCACAATCCCTGACTTGAAATTATACTCTAAAGCTACTGTGATAAAAACAGTGTGGTACTGGCAAAAAAAAAAAAACAGACCTGAAGATCAATGGAACAGATTAGAAGATGCTGAAAGAACCCCAGACATACTAAGCCACCTTATCTTTGACAAAGGTGCCAAACACATTCGCTGGAAGAAAGATAGCCTCTTTAATAAATGGTGCTGGAAAAACTGGCTCTACACATGCCGAAGATTAAAACTAGACCCATATCTTTCACCATGCACTAAACTAAATTCAAAATGGATCAGAGATCTAAACATTAAAACAGAAACATTAAATCTGCTGGAAGGTAGGATAGGTAAAACCCTTGAGGACATTGGTGTAGGCAAAGACTTTATGAATAAAAACTCAACCGCACGGGAACTATCCCAAAGAATCAATAACTGGGATCTCATCTTATTAAAAAGCTTTTGCACAGCAAGAGAAACCATCAACAGAGTGAAAAGACAACCCACAACGTGGGAAAAAATGTTTGCCAGCTGTTCTTCAGACAAAGGATTACTATCGAGAACATATAAAGAACTCAAAAAAATCAGACCTCCCAAATTTAAAGACCCACTCCAAAAATGGGCATCTGAGATGAATACACATTTCTCAGATGAAGAAATACTAATGGCAAATAAATATACAAAAAAATGTGCAACAGCACTAGTCATTCGAGAGATGCAAATTAAGACAACACTGAGATACCATCTCACCCCAGAAAGAATGGCTACTATAAAGAAATCAACTAATAACAAATGCTGGAGGGGCTGTGGGCAAAAAGGAACCCTTCTTCACTGTTGGTGGGAGTGTCGACTGGTACAGCCACTGTGGAAGTCTGTGTGGAGATTCCTCAAAAAACTAGGGTTGGAGGTCCCATTTGACCCAGCTATTCCCCTTCTGGGCATCTTCCCAGAAGAATTAAAAACATCGTACCACAGCGATATATGTGCACCCATGTTTATAGCAGCACAATTTGTAATAGCCAGATCTTGGAAACAACCCAAATGCCCATCAACTGAGGAATGGATAAGAAAGATGTGGTATTTTTATACAATGGAGTACTATTCAGCCATAAAGAAGGATAAACTGGAGACTTTTATAGGTAAATGGATGCAACTCGAGAAAATACTCATAAGTGAAATAAACTGGACGCACATGTGTAAGCATCGTATTGTCTCTCTAGTATGAGAAACTGAAAGAGTAAATAAGATCCAAAATGTACAATAGACACAGTGAATCAAAAAGAAATTGGTCAATAGGAAAGAGAGACTGGAATAGGGAAAAGAAAGAAGGGAAAGGGAAAAAAAATTGTATATATATATATATATAAGATGGTTAAGATAGATACACTACCAATTTTACTTAGTTCATTGAAGAGTAAGGTTTGAGCCAATAATGTTTGGACAATTGAATGCTAATGTCTGGTATCCTGAATAACTAACTTAAAGATAATAATACGTAATGCATTGACCATTGTTACCCACATATTATGTTGTTTTGAAAATTTGTTCTTTTTTTGATTTGTTTTGTTTTTTCTTCTCTTTAAAATAAAAAAAACAATATTAAAATTTAAAGTGTATAGATGGCCTACATACAGATTTTATAAGTAGAAAATCCTAAATATTAAAAAAAAAAAAAAAAAAAGAAAAAAAAACCCGCCCAGGTGCCTGAAGATGTAGCTCAATGGCAAAGCAAAGGCTTAGTATATGCAAGGTTCTGAGTTCAATCTGTAGCATCAAAATAAAAACAAAAATAATTGACCACCCCCCCAACACACCTGAAACTGGCCTTGAACTCACTATGTAGCCCAGGCTGGCCGCAAACTCGCAGTGATCCTCCTGCCATAGCCTCCCAAGTGCTGGGATGACAAGCATGTGATACCCCGACTGGCTTGACCTTCATTTTTGTCTCCTTTATTATCTTAAAACTTCAGGTTAGATCCATGCTCAGCTCTGCATATAGGCACATTAATCATTTAGGGAGTATCTGTCTAAAAGCTGGCAAAACAAAGTTGATTACCTCTAAATTTATGTAACTTATCCCCCATCAAAACTGAAGACATTGGGAATATAGCAATGGGAAGAAGAGAAGGAGGAGGGAAGTGGGTCCTTGGGACCCACCAAAGATCTGAAGTGAGGCCTGAAGCCCACAGGGACAGTGAAGAGAGACCAACAAAGAAGGAGAAAGCAATGCTTTCTCCCTGAGCATGTGGGAAGGCGGGCCAAACCTGCAGACACATGGTAACCACTGGCGACCCCAGGGGCCTCCATGGGGAAACACACCCGTAGAACGGAGCAGGAAGTAAAAGACCTTTACACTGAAAACTACAGTACTCTGAAAAAGGAGATCTAAGAGGATATCAGAAAATGAAAAGATATCTCTTGTTCTTGGGTAGGAAGAACCAATATAGTGAAAATGGCCATACTTCCAAAATTGTTATACAGATTTAATGTATAAATTTAATTCTGATCAAAATACCAATAGCATATCCCACACAGAATTAGAGAAAACAATCCTAAAATTCATTTGGAACCAAAGAGACCTAGAATAGCAAAAGCAGTTCTGGGCAACAAAGGCAAGGCAGGGGGCATCACAATCCCTGAGTTGAAATTATACTACAAAGCTACTGTGATAAAAACAGCATGGTACTGACAAAAACAAAAACCAAACAAACAAAAAAACCACAAAAAACCAGACCTGAGGATCAGTAGAACAGATTAGAAGATGCAGAAATAACTCCAAACACACTCAGCCACCTTATCTTTGACAAATACCTTCACTGGTAGAAAGCCTCTTTAATAAATGGTGCTAGAAAAACTGGCTTTCCAGATGCTGAAGATTAAAACTAGACCCATATCTTTCATCATGCACTAAACTAAAATTGAAATGGATCAAAGATCTATATTAAAACAGAAACGTTAAATCTGCTGGAAGATAGACTAGGTAGAACTCTTGAAGACTTCAGTGTAGGCGAAGATTTTATGAACAAAACCCCTGATCGCATAGATATCACAAAGAATCAACAACTGGGATCTCATCTTATTAAAAAGGTTTTGCACAGCAGAATAAATCACCAACAGAGTAAAGAGACAATCCACAGAGTGAGAAAAAATTTTTGCCAGCTGTTTCTCAAAGCACTAGTATCTAGGATATATATAAATATTTCAGAAAAATCAGACCCCCCCAAATTTAAAGACCCAATCCAAAAATGAGCACCTGAAATGAAGAGACACTTCTCAGGTGAAGAAGTAGAAATGGCAAATAAGTATACAAAAAATATGTTCAACATTCCTGGTCATTTAAAAAATTCTATTAAGAAGTCTTGTTAAAAACTTTTGTAATTGTAAATAAATTATCTCTTGAAAGTTAAAAAAAAAAAAAAAAAAAAAAAGGGTGTGGAGGCGCACGCCTGTAATCCCAGTGCTTGGAGGATCACTACGAGTTTGCAGCCAGCCTGGGCTACATAGTGAGTTCAAGGCCAGTCTCAGGATTGGTGTGCTTGGGGGGTAAATTATTTTTGTTTTATTCTGATGCTATGGATTGAACTCAGAACCTTGCAAAGTGAATTCAAGGCCAGCCTGAACTGCATAGTGAAATCTTACCTCAAAAAAAAAAAAAAAAGAAAAAGAAAACAATTCCATTTTTAATAGACTCAAAACCAATAAAACACTTAGAGAAAATAAGAGACAAAAATAAAAGGAAAGATATCCTTTGTTTACGTATTAGAAGACTTAATATCTTCAAGATGTCAAAACTACCCAAAGTCATCTGTAGATTTAATGCAATCCCTTTAGAAATTCCACAGAATTTTGCTGGAAAAAAAAAAAAAATCCTAAGTTTATATGGAATATTAAGAAGCCCTGAATAGCAGAGAGAATCTTTAAAAAGAACAAAGTTGGAGATTTCACATTTCCTGATTTCAAAACTTCTTTCAAAGGTACAGTAATTATAATAGTGTGGGGCTAGCATGAAGAAAGACACATAGCCCAATGAAAAGTAATAGCCTTATGTATATGGTCAATTGATTTTTATTTTTGTATTTGTTTTTGCTGTTGGTGCTAGAGATTACACATAGGTCCTTATGTGTGGTAAGTGCACACCTATGGCTGAGCTATACCCCCAGTCAGTAGACTGCTGACAAGTGTGCCAAGACCATTCAATGGGGAAAGGACAGTGTCTTTAACAACTGTTTCAAAAACTGCACACACAAAAGAATGAAATTGAATCCTTACCTAACACCATATAAAAAAATTAACTCAAAATGTATTGATGATCTAAATGTAAGGCCTGGCCAGGTGTGGTGGCACATGCCTGTAATCCCAGTACTTGGGAGGCTGAGGCAGGAGGAGAGTTCAAGGCCAGTCTGGGCTACAAAGTGAGTTCAAGGTCAGCCTGAACTGTACAGTGAAACCCTGTCTCAAAAAGACAAAAATAAACAAACAAATGAAAAATAAACGTAAGACATAAAACCAGAAAACTCTTAGAAGAAAATAAAGTGGAAAACCTTTATCACATTGAATTTGGAAATGATTTTTTAGGTATGATACCAAAAGCACAGGCAATTAAAGACAAAATGGACTTCACAAAATTAAAAATTTTTGTGCATCAAAGGATACTACCAACAGGGTAAAAAGGCAACCCACAGAATAGGAGAAAATATTTACAAATGACATGTGATAAAAGATTGATACCCAAAATAGAGAAATCCTAAAACTCAACAGAAATATGAAAAATCCAGTTCAAAAATGGACACAGGACGTTAACAGACATTTCTCCAAAGAAGATATTCAAAACATCAAGAAGCACATCCGTACAGAATTAGAACCCTTGTGCACTAGAGGGGGAAATGTAAAATGTTACAGCAGCAATGGAAAACAGTTATAATGATTCCTCAAAAAATTAATGATAGAATTATTATGATCCAGCAATGCCACCTGAGTATATATCCAACTGAGCCAAAAGCAGGACTTTCAAGAAACTTTTATACATCCATGTTCCAGCACCACTGAAGACAATAGCCAAGAGGTTGGGAGTTAACTCAAGCATCCAGTGACAGATGGACAGGTAAACACAGTATGGTCTATCCATACAATGGAATATTATTCAGTCTTTTAAAGGAAAAAAATTCTCACACATGCTACAATGTGGATTACCCTCAAAGACATGCTGAATGAAATACGCCATTCACAAAAAGATAAATAATGTATGATTCTATTTATATGAGGTATCTTAGAATTCATAGAAGCACATAGTATACCAGTGGTGGTCAGTGATTGGGTGGAGGGGGGAATGGGAGTTATTGCTTAATGGGTACAGTTTTACAAGATGAAAAGTTCTGGAGATTGTCTGCACAACAGATATATATGGAAACGCATAATGAATTGTACACCTAAAAATTCCTACCATAGTAAATTTTATGTTATGTGTATTTTACCACAAATGTACACCAAAACAAAGCCAAAAAAAAAAAAAAAAATCAAACTGTCAATCAACTGATCAGTTGGAGGAATGTAGGGACAAGGTAGATGTAGTGGAATGTAGGAACAAGGTAGATAAGAGGTGTAGCTGTACACACCTCTTATCCCAGGACTCTGGAAGGCTGGAGGAGGACTGCAAATTTAAGCCCAATCTGGGCAATTTAGGGAGACCCTATCTCAAAAACTGAAAAAGAGCTGGATGCAGCTCAGTGAGAAGGCCCTAGTTTCAATTCCCAGTACCACTAAATAAATAAATAAATAACCAACCAACCTATGCAGGAAATAAAACTGTACAGAACGACACACCCACACAAATGTATACAAATAAAACTAGGGAAATCTGAATAAGATAGGGGTTGTGTTGATGTCAATGCAGTACTACGTTACAATTTTCCAAAATGTTACCAATAAGAGAAATGACAAAGTGGCACAAAGGATCTTTCTATATTTTATAAAATTGCATATGAATCTACAATGATCTCACACACATGTAAGAAACAAACACACATAAAGCCTGTTTTTAAAAACTATATGTTTGTGTATTAATAATAAAATAAAGGTAAATATCAAAATACCAATGGTTGAGTCATAATAAACAGTGCTTTTCTTGGGCATGTGACAATGTGTATACACCACAGCCACTGACCCCTCTGGAGAAACTCATCACCTAAGCATACAAATGTAACCTATATGCAAATAAGTTCGTTAGCTGACTACCTAACTTCCTTTATTGTATATCTGTCTACCCCACTCACCAGAATGTAAACCACAAGAGCTCAGCAATTTTTGTCTGTTTTATTCACTGATTTATCCCCAGTACCCTAGACCTGTCACTTGACACAAATTAGGCATACAATAGTTTGTTGAATGTCTGAAAAAAGTCCACAGTAAAAGAACTAAATTCAACCCCATCCTTCAGTGTCAGGAGTGTCCCAAACACTGGGAGGCAGGCTCCCGATACCCTGGGATGGGGACTCAGATTTCAACTGCTACCTGCAGGTGGGAGCACACCCTTGGCTGTCTCACAGAACCATCTCCTATTGTTATCTCTATCACTTTCCACCACAAAAACTTCTCCATCATCTTCAGTAAGCAGCACACAATGACATCTCATAGATGTCAAATGGCTGACAGACTGAAAACATACAACATAGGAAGAAAACCATTCCAACCATACAACTGTTTTTTTGGCCTCCAACTAAAGTAGAAGAAAGCAAGGGGTATCACTTCTGCAACATTTACCAACACATAATAAGGTATGTTTTAACTGAGAAACACACAGCAACATTTTAGTTATTTCAGTTACGTATACAATGTGTGGTTTGTAAAGGAGGTCACACAATGACAACTGGTTTTGCTATAGTGAGTGATGGAGGTCACTGATGGGACCTTAGATAGCTATGGTCTTAAAAAATTCAGACACTTTTATAATGTAATGTGTGCACTAGATATTTTTTTTCCCCCCAGTACTGGGGATTGAACCCAGGGCCTTTGCACTGAGATACATCCTCAGTCCTTTTTTAAAATTTTGAGATAGGGTCTTGCTAAATTACCAAGGATGGGATTGAATTTGGGATCCTACTGCCTTAGCCTCACAGAATGCTAGGTCTACAGATGTGCCCCACCACGCTTGGCCTGTATTTTTTTTTTTAAAGACCAAATCACACAATTATTTTTTCCAAGTGTTCTGAAAGACCACATTAAAAATTGTTATAACAGTGTGTTTTCCTTTTTGTATTTTCTAATTTTTCCTAAGTTGAATATATTATAATAAAATTTATTTTAAATTGTATAAAAGCAATAATTGTAAAATGCTTCATTGTCCAAATTCATACATAATACACTATAAGTAGTATACCAGTGTAGTTACACCTGGAAATTGTCACAAGGTGAAAATTCAGATGTTTGTTCTGTTAACAATGGTTCTAGAATGGCGCTCTAGTGACTTCAGAAGAGAAGACCATACTCATCAAACAACTGCTTATGGAAGGCCTCATTTGGCACATTCCATCTAAATTTGAATCCAGAAGCTACCATCAAATCTGTGTTTTTCAGAGAATTACCAAGCTCAGCTGACAGTAACTCCCTTCTCATAGAAGCCACCTGTCTATTCTCTATTATATACCACTTTCTACCCTGTTGACTCTACCTTCCCAATATATCTATAACCCAAACTTTCTAGGAAGGACAGGTTATACATTCATTTGTTAAAATCCATTAACTTGTATACTTAAGGTCTGGGTATTTTACGATGTAAATTATACCTAAGAAAAACTTTATTAGTCCGGCATGGTGGCACACGCTTGTAATCCTAGCGCCCAGGAGACTAGGGCAAGATTACAAATTTTCTGGGCCACATAACGCATTCAAGACCAGCCTGGACTGCACAGCAAGAACCTGTCTCAAAAAAACCAAAGACAAAACAAAAAGGAAACTTACATATGTACGTAAAATACAAGGTATCATAATATATATTGTATCAATTATATAACACTCTGTATATTATAGAAAATATGGCATGCACTGTACAAACACATTATTTATAAAATGGGAACACAAGTGTCTTGGATTTTTTTCCCTCTGGTAATGGGCACTGAACCCAACACCTTCACACTGAGCTACGTCATCCATCCAGGTTCCCTCCTCCCTCCCCCAAGTGTGGATCCCAACAGCACTCCCTAATAATACTCTTGCATGCAAATATGCCCGGCTCAGATTCAACCCCTGCAACAAGGTCTTTGCTCAGATCTTACCTTTTAATTCAAGTTTTCTCAAAGTATCCTGTTTAAGATTCTTCTACCCCTCCCCTACCTCAGCATTCCCCATCTAAAGATAGGCGTAGACGTCTGCTGATTCTCCTCTCATTAACCTGCCTACACCTATCTGTAATGATCTTGTTTGGGATGTCTGCCATGATTCTCCAGTAGGCTGTCCTCCTACATCTCCTCTTTATAGGGTACACAGGCCATCCCCAGCAGATGCTCACTCCAGTGTCACTGGCAAGAATCGCGTGCAGCCACACAGAGCACGGCATGCTGCTTCACTGCTGTTTGCAGTTCTTAGAGCCAGCACTGGTATACAGCTGGCACTCACTATTTGTTGAATGAGTAAACTTATTGAGTGTCCTCTCTACGCAGTGCCTTTGCTAGGAGTATATTTCAGCCTGGAGTCTGTTCCAGAGAAAATCTATGATCCTCAGAGACCTGCTGCCTGTCCCTTCTATCTGCTCTTCAACACAGTGGCTTTTGCTACAGCATCCTGCCTGTGACTCAGCCTATCCTAGATTGGTTAATGCACAGAGGCAGATATTGCTTTTTAGGTGCAACAAGTTTTGGTCTAAATAGGTTTTCTTTCTGCCAGGGGTGTTCTAAACCATTTGCTATATGTTCTGTTTCACCTCTTCCTCTTCCTAAAATGGAAAGCTCCAAATGACATAATCATATAAATGAGCTTCTTAAACTGGGCAAGGTGCATGCCTATAACTCCAGCACTGAGGGAGGCTAAGGGAGGAGGATTGAGCCCAGCTGGGACAATTTAGCAAGACCCTGTATCAAAATCAAAAAGGGCTGGGATGTACCTCAGTGGCAGAGCGCATCTGTGTTTGATCTCCTGTACCACAAAAACAAAAATTAAATGAGCTCCTTAGATAAAGGCTTGGGCAGAGTGCTTCCCCTCATCATTGGAATACTCAGTAGAGTCCACCAAAAGTCTCCTCTATTATGAGCCAGTGAGGATGAACAAGACATGTTCTGAAGCAAATCAACTCTATCAACCAAGAGTAGCAGAGTAGTTGACCATTCACCCATGCCACCTCCCATCACCTGCTTCCAGTATCCAGTCCTTATCAACATTTACTTAGTGACCACTGCAGTGTGTGCTGGGCACTATCCTTGGCCCTGGGAATACAGCATGAGCTAAGACAAAGCTTCTGCCTTTCGGCAGCTAACTCTCCGTGTGGGGGTCTCTAATAAGATCTCAATTTTATTCAAATATCTATCCCTCTCCCACATAAGCCAGTAGGCAATGATGATCAGTGCGAGACAGCATATGATCTAGCTCCTGTAACTGGGTCACTGGGGAAGGTTCAAGGTCCAAGGCTGGGGCATAGGCCCTTTCCTCCTATTCCACTCTGAAGGTATTCTGTCAATACCCCATGACCAGAGAATTCTGAAAAAACAAAATGCCACAGAAGATTCACCAAGGACCTCAACAGAAACTACCAGGTTAAAAGGCCCTAGGCACTCTGAGTTACACAGATAGCTACAGAACAAATTTCTAAGCATGAAAGGACTCCTGGTGCCAACATATACCATGTAGTTTCTGAATGCTGTCCCTCTGAGGAGGAAAAGGGCCCTCACTTTCTCCAGGACAGAAGTGGCCAGCCTCAGCATGAGACTACTGCTTGACGAATTAGAAGGAGGGAGCCTGGGCTCAAGCTAGAGGCTGGGTGTGATTCTCAGGTCATTTCCTTCACATCTAATGCAATCTTGGGGAGGTCACCTCATCTCAATCTTCTTTTTTATTTGTCTTTTTGAGACAGGGTTTCACTATGCAGTTCAGGCTGGCCTTGAACTCACTTTGTAGCCCAGGCTAGCCTTGAACTCACAGCGATCCTCCTGCCTCAGCCTCCTGAGTGCTGGGGTTACAGGCATGCGCCACCATGCCCAGTCCTTCTCACTGTCTTGATTTCCATCAGCAAAGTATTGCTGCAGATATTTTCTTTCTGCTATAAGTCACAGAGAATTTTGTGAGTATTTCACTAACTCATATAACAACTCCTGAGATAAGTCAGCCTCAAGGTTTGTAAATTTAGCAGCTTAGCGCTAAGTACTTCTTTCTTCCATTCTTCAGTGTGACCTTGTCATCAATCACAAGCTGACTGCTGCATGCTGATCTAGTGAAGGCCAGCCAAAGAGACTGGTCTTTCAAGCATCTCTTCTGATACCCTGGGAGTCCCCAGCAGAGATGTTCTCTTCCAGTCTAACTGGCTAGAATGGCATCACGTGGCCATTACTCAACAATTCCTATCACTTTCTTACATACCAGTTTAGGGCTATCAATACACCCTCTACAGGTTGGCCTACATAGAGGGCGGACATGAAAAACTGGGGTTCTGCTAGTAAGGAAAAGGGCAGGCAACCCACAGCATCTGTGACACTCCTCTAGATGTTGTTGTTGATCTTGGCAGGATAATATGTGCTTGCATAAATTTTTAGTCCTCAGAACTCATTCTAGACCTCTGTTTCATTTGCTAGACACTTCCATAGTCTATAAGCAAACACCCTTCTAGATGCTTGGGTTAGGCTAGCCACCTCTGGGAAAAGGGAAGGGTAAAGGCAGACCCAGAGTATCCTCTCCCTGGTAACCCACAATACTCAAGATCAGCACAATGGTACCAGGTTCCCTACTTGGCCTTGGTGGTCAAGGTAGGAAATACTCAGCTGTCCCTCCCAGCTTTTTAACTATGGTCCTGCTTATAAAGTGAAAATATCTTTCAACCACTTCTCAAATTAAAATATATGTTTAAAGTCAGGTGTGGTGACTAGGATGCTGTAATCCCAGCACTCAGGGGGCTGAGGCAGGAGGATTGCTGTGAATTCGATGCCAGCCTGGACTACACAGTGAGACTGTGTCTCAAAAAAGCCAAAAATGAATGAATGTTTAAGCCAGGCGTGGTGGTACATGCCTACAATCCCAGCACTCTAAGCGGCTGAGACAGGAGGATCACAAAGTCTGAGCCCACCCTGGACAATGTATCAACTTAGCAAGAACTTGTTTAAAAAAGAAAAAAAAAAAAAAAGCTTACCTGTAGAAGACCCTAGGTTCAATCCCCATGACTACAAGTAAATAAAATGTTTAATTAAACTCCACTGCTTGGCTCTTATCCATACTTTCAGCATACTCAAGAAATAAACTCAGAGAGAGTGACTTCAATCTACATTTATCTGCCTATAACATCTAAGTACCATTAATTCTACCTCCACCTGGTCTTTGTGCTTACCCACTCTTTGTCACCTCTACTACCCCTGAGCTCCTTGCCTCTCTCAGCATCTTTCAGCAAAACCTGGGGATGGCCTCCTAACTTCTCCAAGGCCTTCCTAAGACACATCGTTTTATCCAGTTTCCCTAGAAACCTCAATGTTTTCCTCCTCCAAGCCCAGAGAAGAAAGTCCAAGCTTCTAAGCAAGGTATTCATGGCTCTGTCTCCTAACCCCATTGTCCTCCTTTCCATGTTGAGCCTTATCCTTAACATGCTCTGTCTCCTCCTAAGTGATCTTACCCTGCTGCCCTTTGGTCCTACCTAAGAGCACATTTTCAGACTCCAATCCTATTCAGGTCAAGACTCAGCCCAAGAGCATTTCTACAAATTTGTCTAGCAGAAGAAGAGCCCTTCCTCCCTGGGGCTATCACAGCTTACTCCCTTAGCTTTTTGAGCCACACCGCCCCCCAGGCTATCATGGAGTACTGTATTTCTGTAGTTTTTGTTTCTGTTTGCCCTGCATTCTAGAACATGGTCTGAATATCCATCTCTCCCATCTTCCAGACAGCTTTCTATACACAGAAAGCCTTGTCACCTTCAGGTTCCCATAGAACTTTTTACCACAAAGGTTCAAAGTCTGGTGCATAAATTTGTGAAAAATCCACATGCATATTTATTATCCAAAGCACAATCTCACCTAATTTTCTTCTGAATCCTCTTCAGATATATTCTGGTTACTTTCCTAAATCAACCCTATCATCTTCAGGCGTAAGTCATCAAGAGATACTGTGAGCCAGGCATAGTGGCACATGTCTATAATCTTAGCCAAAGAGATGGGAAAAAAAAATCCTTTGTGTCACATATTTAGTAATGACCAGAGCATGGAGACTCCAGAACAGGACTGATTTTAAAACAAAAGGCAAAATTCTGGCCTTCAGAAAGGTTTATGACCTGGTTAGAAGAACAGAGACAAATACAGTACACAAAAAGGCAAATAATAAAGACTTTCTTATCCATAGCAAGGTTTCTCACCTTCAACACCATGAACATTTTGGTTGGAAAATTCCCTCCCTACCCCCAACCTCCTAGGATGGGGGTGGGGAGACTGTCTGTACACTGTAAGATGCTTAAGAGCAGGCCTGGGCAACTTAGATGCCAGTACCATTCTGCCTGAGAGTTGTAAAATGAAAAATGTCTCCGGACGTTGCCCTGTTTAGAACCTTACAACCAATGCAATCATGTATCACCATTAGGGTTGCCTCCTATCCCATTCTCAGACACAGAACTGCCGTGCCCACAGGAACAATATTAGCTTACCACACTCACTCCAGACTTTGTATCTTCCTATCCAGCCACATTTCCAAGTCAAGCTGATTTGTGTCAGTAGGATGTCTTAAAATTCTTCTTGAAATGAGAGCAGGTAAAGGGAAAAAAAATCACAGGACAGAAGAAAAATAAAACATACACCAGAAAATAAGTAAGTGATCAGTGGTGGTACACTCCCGTAATCCCAGCACTGCACTTAGGCAGGAAGATCACAAGTTCAAAGCTAGCTTGGGCTACATAGCTAGTGTGACACCAGCTTGGACAACATAGTAACACCCTGTCATAAACAAAAACAAAAAACAACAAAACCATATGGTTAACTGGCAAGTAAATTATCCTGTTATTGCTGGGCATGATGGCACATGCCTGTAATCCCGGCACTTGGGAGGCTGAGGCAGGCGGATAACTGTGAGTTTGAGGCCAGCCTAGACTACATAGTGAGTTCAGGGCCACCCTGGACTACACGGCAAGACCCTGTCTCAATCCTCCACCCCCTAGATGCTTATTTTGACCAAACCTAAACTAGAAGTATAGTCAAGAACACTATATCCAGGAACAGAAGGGGTACAGGGTGCACATGTAAAGTGCCTGGCATATAACTTCTATATAAATGATAGATATTACAGTATTAGCTATTATCTTATAGCTTAAGATAGCCTTTATACGTGGGTACAGGGTAAACTGGTTGAAATGAGTCTTTATACAATTCTACTAAGAACTAGAAGTACCCCAAGAGTCCACAACTAGTAAATAACGGGATCTTGAACAGTCTGATTCCTTAAACACGGCAAATTCCAATGCAATATAACAATGTCAAAGTTTATTAACATACTGATAATCTTAAACCAGAGTGTCTCAACTGGTGGTGATTTTGGCTGGCACCAGTGGATCCTGGCAATGTCTGGAGATATTTTTGGCTGTCACAACTATGTGGTGCAAGCAGGTATTTCTAGCATCTAGCCAGAAAAGTCCTCACAACAGTTACATGTCCCAAAATTTTAACAGTGCTAAGGGTGAGAAACCCTACCTCAGAAATCCTACCTTGAGAAACCTGCCAGGAAAACAAAGACCAAAGTATTCCTATATTAGCTGGGTGTGATGGTGCATGCCTATTATCCCAGTTACTTGGGAAGCTGAGGCAGGAGGATCAAAATTCAAGGGCAGTCTAGGCATCTTAGTGACATATCTCAAAGAGGGAAGGTGCTGGGAATGTAGCTTAGACACAGAATGCTTGCCTAGCATGAGCAAGGCCCTGGGTTCAACCCTCATTGGCAAACAAACAAAAATAAGTATGCTGGGCTGGGGATATAGCTCAGTGGCACAGTGCCTGCCTGGCAAGTGCAAGGTCGTGAGTTCAATTCCCGATACAAAAAAAAAAAAAAAAAGTATGCCTATATTCCAACAAACACTTCTTCCTGTTTTTTATTTTTAGTTTTTCAGGTGCTGGGGATTTGACCCAGGTCTGTGTACATACTAGGCAAGACAAGTGTTCTACCATTGAGCTGCATCCCTCAGCCACCCCAGCCCACTTTTTAAAAAATTTTGAGATGGGTTTTCACTAAGTTCCCAGGTTGACTTCAGACTTGCAATCTTCCTGCCTTAACCTCCCAAGTAGCTGGGATTACAGGTGTGCACTGTCATACTTATCATCCCTCTGCTTTTAACCTCTCCTATCCACCCTGTCTGAATAGATTCTGTCATCCCAGGTTAGAATGTTGAACTTTTTTCTCCCCCTTTGGACTCTCTGATGCCAGAAAAAGTATGCTTGTGCTGCATGAGACAGAAAACATGAATGCACAGTGAGGAAGCAGAAAGTGCAATGATGTGCATTCCAAAACACCATGGTTTTTGTTTCTTCATCTAAAAGAAGCGCAATTTTACTAGCCACTACCTACAACATGGGCTGTGAAGCCTCTATCCCCAGCAGCCCCCACTCCTTACTTCTATCTACAAAGGCCTGCTCAGGAGTGATTCAGACCAAATCCTTTCCCCCTACAGCATGGTAATTTACCCCTGACAGTCCCGACCACTCCATGAGACCAAGGCTGATTTTAGGAGATTTTTAAAAAATTTTGATAAAGAATAAGCTTTAAAAAAATAAACCTCAAACTGGGTGTGGTGGCACATGCCTATAATCCCAGCACTCTGGAGGCTGAGGCAGAAGGATCGGTGGGAGTTTGAGGCCAGCCTGGGGCTACACAGTGAGTTCAAGGCCAGCCTGGGCTACATGAGACCCTGTCTCAAAAAAACAAAAACAAACAAACAAAACAAAACAGAAAAAACCTCCAGACTCTTACTATCTTTTATTACAAATTACTATTTTTCAGATTTCTAAAGTGTTTTATGGTTTGGGAAGAGCTTTAGTGCCTCTATCCCAGCAGAACTTCACAATCATACAGTGACTAAGGTAGAGGAGATATCATGCTCCATCCCAGGGCTGCAGGAAGGGTGCTGGTTCACTGTCCTTCTGCTGTCAGGTTGGTACATTTGTCTGCTAACTTGGTTGTAGGCTCTCATTCATTTGTATCTAGATAACTGTTTAAGCATCTTGATGTACACATGCTCACACAGCATAATACATCTGTCCCGGCCAGGCATGATGGTGCTCACCTGTACTCTTGGCACTATAGGAGGCTGAGGCCGGAGGATCACAAGTTGGAGCCTAGCCTGCACAACTTAGTGAGACTCTGTCTCAAAATAAGAAATAAAAAGAGAGCTAGGGATATAGATCAGTGCAAAGGCCCTGGGATTAATCCCTAGTACTGAAAAACAACAACAAAACACTTCTGTTCTACAAAGGAGATTATCAGTAAAGAGAGTATAGAAGAGAAACTAAAGGATGAAGGCTATAATACAAACTGATTTAAGTAAAGTATTTTAAAATAAAAATTTCCTCAAACCTCCACTTATACAGTAAACTAGTTCACAACAAAAAGTTTCCTTTCCTGACCCCCAGCAGCATAATTTAGAATTTCAAAACTGCCCAGTTTTTCAGGAAAAAATCTGCACCCTACGTATCAGGAAATGCTCTCAGAGATCAACACAAGAAATAAGATTATGACTCAAGACTTACATTTTCACGTACAGGAAACCTAGTCACATCTTTGCAAAGTATGAAAACCTCATCTTTCTTAATTCTTTTAGTCAACACTTATCATACACCCATTATATGGAAGGTGTTGCTGAGTTCAGCAGGGAATACAGTGGTGAGTGAAGCAGTCCTGCCCCTGGGCTGTGGAAAGTACAGCCATAACTTCCACACAAAGCAAAGCACAGGAATAGGAATACAGCATATCCATTTGGTTAAATTGGTAAAAACAGCTTCAAAAGAAAGAGGTGACCTCAGCTGGGCCCTGAAAAAATGGGGAAGATGTCATATAAGAAGTGGAGGGAGAAAGCACTTCTGACCAAAAGAACATAAGATACGATGTCGTGTTTAGTTTGGTTGTAGTATACCGCATCCTGGGATCAAGTTCAAAATGAAAAAAAAAAAAAAAAACTGCACGTATTAAAAAAAAAAAAAGGCAAAGTACTACTCTTCTTGCTTTAAAAGAAAACTGTAGCTCCCTCTAGTTGCACTGCAAAGTAGAAATGAGGAACAAGACAGTAGCAGGATGACTGTCAGCAGAGGGGTGACCCTTGCCTTATGGCGCCTCTCTATGATGCTTCCTGGGATTCCAGCATTGTTAGCAGGGAAAGGATTGTCTCTCTCCTCCTCTCCCTGGAGAGTAAAGAACAACTCCCTCAGTACTTCCACCAACAAAGTAGAACTAGCACAAAACTACTGGTTACCATCAGCCTCTGTACCAGAGTCAAGGTGGATGAGTACAATCCACCAGGGTAGTAGTGCTCTGGAGCCACTATCACAGAGTTTAAGAACGACTCTCTCCTAAAACACATCTGTGCTCTACCAGCTCCAAACTTAGTCACCCTGATGTCCGAGCTCAGCACTAAATGTGGTGTCTTCCTGGTCCTCCATGGGACCTCGGCCTGAGCCTTCCTATTCCGGGATCACAGTCTCCCGAGTGGGGGCACTGTCACCAGCTCCGGACTCCAGCAAGGGCATTAACTGTCTCTCCCGCAGAGCTAGATCTTCACCCCACACCGAAAGGCCACAAGGGGGATACCGCCCGAGTTTCACACCCAGGATCAGCTGAGCACATCCGGGCGGGTACCGACGGCTGGGAGAACTTGGCCGGCGCCCAGGTCTGCTCCCCGGAGCCGGACTTCGGCTCCTTCGTGGACCACGGGTGGGCGGCGCAGGGCTCGCACGAGTCCCCGGGGCGAAGACAGTCTTCGCGGCCGCCAGCCCTGAGCACGTGCCCGGGAACGCCGGCTTCCCGGCGCGGAGGACAAAGTCCGCCCCTGCCGGTTCCGTAGCTCAGGCACCCGACACCTGGAGGGGGCAAGGCGGGCAGGGCCCATGTGCAACCCCAGCCCTAATCCGGACCCTGACCCCACTTCAGGCTCTACCTCCCGGGACCCCTGCGTGCACTCACCATTGTGGTTGACCCAGGTTGGCTTCAGGAGCTTCATTGTTCGGCCGCCGCCGGGCTGTGGCGAGAGCCGCGTCCCTCAGCGCGCTCGGGCCATGGAGCCACCGCTGCCGCTTCCTCCCACGCCGCCCTCCCTCAGGCCGCCGCCCACCCCACGCCCTCAGTGCCGTCGCGCCATGGCCTGCCCGCGCCCCCCGCCGCCGCCACAGCCGCCCCCCGCGCTTGGCCGCCGCCGCCACCACAGCCGCATCCCCTGCGCCGCTCCTCCTCCGGCGGCTCCCGGGCAACGCCGGAAGTCACGGCGCGCACCTGCCAAATCGCCCCGGCCGGAAACAACTTCCCACGCGGACCGGGCCGCTTGGGCTCTGGCAGGCGGAACAGCGTAATGTAGCTCGGCTTTAGGTCGAGCCCGGACGCCGCCGCTGACGAGGGGCGGGGCAGCTGTAGGCGGCAGGCGAGCGGAGCCTCGAGTAGCACGCTGGGCCGTCCCGGCTGTCCGGAGAGCCAGGCGGGGCCGGGGTGTTGTGGACAGCCTGTCACTAGCTCTACCTTGCTGGTTTCGAGTCCGACTTATTAACTAGGTTCCGTCATTCATCAACACGCACTATTGGGCATCTCTCCAGTACTGGCACCGGAATGCAGCCACCGGCGGGCGGGTGAATGAGGGAAACGAGCTAGCCCCGGGGAGGGTGGCAGGGGAGACCGAGGCGGGCGCGATTATTAGAAGCTCGGGCCCCGTTTTCAGAGACGTGGACCCGGTGGAGCAGAGAGACGCCCCCTTGGCCACTCCCGCTACACCGCGGGGGTCCAGGCCTTGGCTGAGAGGGAGGGCAAAAGTCTAGACAGCCGCTAGCTTTGCCGTGCCCGCCTTAGGGGCGGGCTCACCGCGCTGAAGTAGGCGGAAGGGAGGATCAGGAGAGTCTCTAGGGAAGCGGCGCCCGCAGTGCGTGGCGCACGCCTGGGACGCCCGGGGCGGGGCTGCGTCTGGGGCGGAGCCAGGCTAACCCCACCCCCACGGCCGGAACGCTAGTTGGAATTCTGGGTTCCAGATGCCGTGTTCCGGATCGCGGAGAAGCGCGCTCCCGGAAGCTGCCCACGGGTGGCAGGAGAGGCCATGGCTGCTGCGCTGCGATCTGCTGCGCGGGCTCTGCGTCTGTCAAGTGGGTGAGTGCGGACACAGACCAGGTCACGGAGTGGCCAAGGCACATGCCAATTCCGGCCGGTGCTTTTCTGCGATCCTTCCCTACTGTCCCTTTCCACAGACATCACAGCTGATCATGTCTGTTGTGGAAGAGAATCCTAGGATCCTATCGTGCAAGGGCCCCGATACAAGTGCTGTGTTGCGAATGGAGATTTTTGAAAAATCTCCACGTTGATCTCGGTGTCATGTCCAGTACTGACAAATACCCCCACATTTATTGGGCACTGTTTGTGTGTGCTTTTTTTTTCTCCTGTGAAGTGGGGAGAATCAAATATTGATACATACCCTTCCCTCTTTCAGGCTTCCTGGAACTTGGCGGACACAAATCAGAGATACTCACCAGCGAGCTTCATTGTTGGCCTTCTGGGAACTCATTCCCATGAGGTAAAACTTAAGGCTGTGACCTCCTGAGGGTGTGAACACAACCGAATGCTGTGACCTCTCTGGGGGTGTGAGCACAACAAGTGTGCATATGACTGGGATAAAGCAAAACTGCTTGACATTTGGTTTACAAAATCTACAGCCTACAAAACTTTTACTAGTTAAATTTAGGCAGATGCTTTTCTGTCTTTTCAATATTCTCTCAATTACCTTTGAAGGGAGTTTTGTGTGTTTTAAAGGACACACCTTCTGTTTCTCTATGAGCCTTCCTCTTCCTCTTTTGGGGAGGGGGGAGGTCTTTCCAGGACTAATAGAATTTCCACCTGGGACTCTTTCCAGGGACTTGATTCAATTTTAATGCTAAAGGATTTGGTTATCTTGATGGTAAATTATAACTGGGAGATGTGTTCCTAAGAGTAAACCAGGTTTTTGCCAAAGCTCTAAGATGAAGAATTTGTTAAGAAATCGTGGCAATATAGACATGCCAGTCACTTTTATGATACTGTCTTTTTTAGTCTTAAAAAGCATTTTCATAAATCAAAAATCCATTTAAAATGTGACTAATATGCTTCTAATCTATCATTTTGGTGTTTTCACTTTTCAGTACCCTCCCAATGCACACCTGAATCCCACCACTAAAGATGAATACTTCCCCTTAGTTTATACCTGAGTTGATGGTACCCGTGTAGTTCCCGGAAGGACAGTAGGGTAGAACCTGCCTCCCTGTGCACTATGTGGGGTCAGGACCAAGCACAACTCCTTCACCCAGTGGAGAGCTAATGCATCATGTCTGTCATGTCTCTCATGAGATTGAAAATGAAAACATTTGTTTGCTTTTTATCCATTAGAGCAGAACCTCTACGAAAGAAGAAGAAGGTAGATCCTAAAAAAGATCAAGCAGCAAGGGACCGCTTGAAAAAGAGGATACGAAAACTGGAGAAAGCTAGCCAAGAGCTAATTCCCATTGAAGATTTTATTACCCCTTTTAAGTTCTTGGATAAATCAAGGTAAAGATTCTCCTCTAGGCTTGAAGTCCATGGGTAAAGTTCCATCAACTTCAGGTAGTTCTAGGTGAAGTTCATGCCTGTGATGGAAATAGGTTAGCAGACTGGAGTTGACTTGGTTCTGGTCTGAGTCCTTTTCTACTTGATAAGCAGATGACCTTAGCTCCCAGTGTGAGTTGCAGCTGCTGCCACATTCAACATTCCATTCCTTAATTTCTCCCAAACTTCTACTTTTCTTTCCTAAATCCTGCAGTGGCAGGAAATGGGGATGATTCGGTCATGTGCAGTCACACAGGCTTCCTTGCCAGTGAGGGTAGTATTCCCCAACCTCACATCTTTGGACTTTGTATTCACAGACAGCGACCTCAGGTGGAGCTCCCCTTTGAGGAGAGTGAGCGGAGAGCTCTGCTTCTGAAGAAGTGGTCTCTGTACAAGCAACAAGAGCATGATATGGAGAGGGATGCCATCTGGGCCATGCTGGAGGCCCAGCAGAAAGCTCTGCAGGAGCTGAAACTCGAGTCCCCAGAGCTCTACGCCGAGGCCATCAAGCGGGACCCCAGATTGTTCCCCTTTGAGAAGGAAGGGCCACATTACACACCACCAGTCTCTGACTACCAGCCCCCTGAAGGCAGGTACAATGACATCACCAAGGTGTACACACAGGTAGAATTCAAGAAATAGAACTGAAGTCAGCTGTCCTTAGAACCTTGTGCCCTCCAGGAGTCAGAATGGCCAGAGCCGAAGTCTGCTTTCCAAAAGATCAGACAAGCTGGTAATAAATAAAAGCATAATCAAAAGTGTCTTTGTCTCCTGTTACAATCAAAAGTAGGTCATGGATGGATGGATGGGGGTGAGAGGTGGTGTCCCACTGCCAAATACTGGGAAGATGATGACAAAGACATCAACCCTTACCCTCCAGGGGGAACAAATACTGGCAAAAAGGAAATTTTCCGCTTGCAGGAGGCACAAAATAACCTAAAGGAGTGGAAGTGAAGGATGGGCAGGATTTTTGTGAGCTGGGAAAGTGCTAAGAGAAGCGGGGCTTTCCCAGTAGGACAGAGGGAGGAGCCATCTTTGGGGTTTAACCTGGGCAGGGAAGCTTCAGATTGTAGAGCAAGCCAGGGACACATTAGGAGGCTGAGGCCTGGCTGAAGCAGAGGGCTCACAGTGTTTATTACTTGTATTAGTCTGGAGTAATCAATGAATTAGTCTGCTCAGGCTGCCATGACAAAATATCACAGATGGGGTGATGGTGGTGTGGTTTGAACCCAGGGCCTCATGCATGCTAGGTAGAGTATGGGGTATAACTACCCATGAGTTACCCCCAACTCCTAATAATCTAACTTCTTATTTAAATGTTTCCATTTCTTGTTTGCAGTAACAAGAAATCAAATCAATCAATTTTTATTTTAGAAATCAAAGTCTGTCTCAGATTGTAATACTATAAGCCAGTAAGAAATAGGCACTGTTCTTACACTGAACCTTTACTGTTATGGGTAGCATTGTCCCAACCAAATTTCCTATGTTGAAGTGCTTAATCCCCAGTACCTCAGAATATGAATGTATTAGAAGTAGAGTCCTTAAAGAGGAAATTAAGTTAAAATAAGGTCATTAGGGTGGAACCTATGCCAATATGATAGTTGCCCTAATAAGAGATTGTTAGACTGAGGACAAATGTATGAAGACATAGGGAGAAGACAGCTATCTGCAAACCAGGCAGAGGCCTTGAAGGAGTTCTAGAAAATAAGCCTGGCGTAAATAAATTTCTGGTGTTTAGGCCATCCAGTTTGATATTTTGTTTTGGCAGCTTGAGCAGACTTACTTCTTTCCTTTCTTTTCTTTCTTTTAGCACTGAGGACTGAACACTGGGCCTTGCATATGCTAGGCAGTGTTCCACTACTGAGCTGTGTCTCCAGCCTCACTTGTATTTATTGCTGTTTAATGTTTGTTCTCCTAAACTACAGCAGAGACTCTTTGAAAGCAAATTGTCAGTTTAAGACTGACACTGGCTGGCAATGTAGCTCAGTGGTAGAGCCTAGCTGTGTGTGAGGTCCTGGGAGTGAACACAGGAGGGATACAGGAACATTCCATCCAGAGAGATCATCTATCAATGTGGTACTTGTTCTGTAGCAACGGCAGGCAAAATGTAACAGTGGCAGAGGAAAGACCTGAATGCTCAGACAGAAAAGAGCAAGAGGCACCTCTTGGCTGTGTGTGCAGCTTTCATACAGCTCTGCCAGCAGTGGACAGAGGGCATGGCTGCAGGGGAGGGAGCCTCTCATTGACTGGTTTGGGGCTGGCCCCCCCAGGCTTTATTGCATGTCTGAGCCCCCCCCAGGGACTCTAATGTAGCTGCTGTAGTTCCAAGCATCACATCCAGACTGCAAAATTCAGATGTTTCTTTCCTATGTTTTACAAGTAAGAAAAATTCTTGTAGATCTTTAGCAGACTTCTCTCTTCACAGCAGCCTGAAGAGTCACTGCTTAGCATAGACATATCAAGGATGACCCCTTTGGGTGGAGAAACCTTGACTCTTCTTTGTATTCTCCCATGCTCTTGAGATCCCATGAACATATAAGCCCCCACTATGCATAAAAACACAGGAAAGGAAATCTATTCTTACTCTGAAGTGATCAGTTTTTTTGTTTGTTTTTTGAGACAGGGTCATGCTATGTAGTTCAGGCTAGCTTTGAACTCACTATGTAGCCCAAGCTGGCCTTGAACTCCCAGCAATCCTCCTGCTTCAGCCTCCTGAGTGCTGGGATTACATGCATGAGCCACCAGGCCTGACTAGTGATCAATTGTTTTGCACCAAAGAACAAACTGAAAGTTACTCAAATCCACTGCCTGTGGACAGGAAGGGGGCAGGGCGGGTGGTGAGCACGCAGGATTGGCCTTCAGCATCACACTTGATACCTGCTATGCAGCCATATGATGCTAACCATCTTGTTAGTAATAAAGACCTCTACAAGAACTAGTAATAAAATATATTACTAGTAATAAAACATATGGTTCACATACATCTATTTTAAAAACACCTAAAGGGAATAAATACAAAAATCTAATACTGTCTGAAAATGACATTGTTAGGTATGAAGTCCAACAAATGTAGATTTTTCAGCTTTTATTTGGAATCAAACATGTGAAATGGTTTTTGATACATTATCAGGGGAAATTCTGAGGGAAGGAGACCTAAATCCCATGTGCTTTGGGCTTGGTTTTCTTTAGGTTTTTTTTTTTTTTTTTTTCCTTTGCTGAGGATGGAAATCAGGGCTTAGACATACTAGGCAAGCTCTCTACCACTGAGCCACACCCCTAGCCCTTTGGGTGTGGATTTTTAAAAAATTTTTATTAGTACATGTTTGCCGTACATAGTGATTAGAGTCATCGTGTAACATCATGAACATGTACATAACTCATCTTAATTCTTCTTACTTCTTCCCCTCCCTCCCTTCCCTCCTCCCTCCATCTCTTTGTGGACTTGGATTTCTTAAACTAAGACTCCATGAAAGCTTATAAAGCTGTATGTGTTTTTTGGTTTGTCTTTTTTTGTTTTCTGCAGTATTGGGGGATGAACCCAGGGCCTTCACCCTGAGCTACATCTCCAGGCCTTTTAAAATTTTTTTATTTTGAGACAGGTTCTCACTAAATTGCTAATTTGCCCAGGCTGGGATTGAATTTGTAATCCTCCTGCCTCAGCTTCCCAGAGTGCTGTGATTATAGGCATGTGCCACCACATCCAGCTAGGTTGTGTGTTTCTTAAAAACTGGAGTTTCGCCAGGCAAGGTGGTATATCCTTGAGATTCCAGAATTTGGGAGGCTGAGGCAGGAGTTTGAAGCCAATGTGGCTATACAGTGAGTTCAAGGCTGGCCTGGACCACACAGCTAGACACTGTCTCAAAGAACAAAAGAAAAAAACAAACCAAAAAAAACCCCCAGAGTCTCTGAGGGCCTTGCTGGGAACCCTTGGTGAAGTGTGCTGGTGCAGAGGGGCAGTGAGGCCTGTCTGTTTAGCATGCTTCACCTACCTCTGCAATGGAACTGATCAGAGTGTGAACTCCCTGTTTGGATGCCGGAGCTGGCAATATGTAGTAGTCACCAAGCCTGGGATGTGGTAGCCTGTTTCCCAAGGACAGGAAGAGGTGTTCACAGCAGCACAGATCTTTTGCCACCTCATTCTGAGCCAGTCACATTTTCATGCAGGTCACAGCTACCACTCAAGAATTTATCTGAGAATGCTACCCCTCAGGACTGCCACCTGTGGTCCTGTTGTTCTGGGTGAGAGGTCTGACCCAGCCTGACCTGGTTGTTCACAGGTACCTGCCACAACACTTGCTTTCCTGGAAGCTGTGGAGTGGGCTCAATTGTCTCTCAGAGACTTGTAATGGCACCCTGATGCAGGTAAGGGCTGGGCAGGTAGAGCTGGAGATGTATCGCTCTGTGTTTCAGGCCAGGCAGGAGTTCACAGGGACCCACTAGACTGGGATGGTCATAGCCCCACTTGAAGTAGACTCGAGGAAGCCACACAGGCCAAGGGCAGGGGTGCTTGTCACTTGTCCTTCTCTTGTAGTAGAGGGAGGTGCCAGTCTGCAGGGGGACTCTGCCTCAGGGCCCACACCAGGGTGTGCTTCCGTGCAGCTTGTACACGTGCCCGCTCGCTCTCACACAGGGATCGCTGCGCAAATGAAACTCTCGTTACTTTCCGCCCCACAGCTTGATCCCAGGGCCCCCAGCACCCCCTGTACTGCCCTCTTCCTCAGCATCTTCCAGAACACAGATGGCTCAGTAGGAGTGTACGGTACACACTGCTCCACAGCTCAGCTGCTTCTACTTAATATACCTTGAGGATTGTTCCATATTAGCACACAGAACTCAGTCATTCTTTCTCACAAAGTAGTGTAAAAAACTACTGTGCAGATCAGGATAATTTCAGCAATTTCCAAACATCTTCTCCTTAGGACCTGATGGCTTTAGCTGGCCTGGTGAGTCTACAGCAGGTGTAAGACTAGGGGTGACAATAGTAAGAATGAGCAGCTGTGGGGAGAAATAAGAGGCTAGACTATCCCGAGTGGGGCTGTGTGCAACAGGTGCTCCTCAATCTACCAGCTTCTCTCAGCTACTGACCCTAAGACAGACACAATGCAGTATATAATATGGTAAGCCCTTGGTAGGTGTCAGTGGCTATGTGGGCCTTTTTACACAAATACTTTTTTTTTTTTTTTTTTTGAGACAGGGTCTCACTATGTAGTTCAAGCTAGTCCTGAACTCATTATGTAGCCTAGGCTGGCCTGGAACTCACAGTGATCCTCCTGCCTCCTGAGTTCTGGGATTATATGCACGTGCCATCATGCCCGGCACTTAATCTGTTTTCTTGCCATTTTTTTTTTTTTTTTTTTTTTTCTTCCCAGCACTGGGGATAGAACCCAGGACCTTCACTGTGAGCTACATCCTCAGTGGTTTTTGTTTCTGTTTTTATTTTCAGACAGGGTCTTGAGAAGTTGCCCAGGTTGGCCTCCAATTCCTGTTCCTACTTCTTCAGCCCCTCAGAGTGCTGGGATTATAGGGGCTCACTGCCATGCCTACCAATTGTCTACTTTTTTTTTTTTGGCAGTACTGGACTTTAAACTCAGGGCCTCAAGTGCGCTAGGCAAATGCCTATCACTGAGCTATACCCCAGTCCTGTCTACTTATCTTCGTCTAAGCTCTTTTTTGTTTTTGTTGTTCGTTTTTTGAGACAAGATCTTGCTATTTAGTTGAGGCTGGCCTTGTGAACTTGTGGTGATCCAACTGCTTCAGCCTCCTGAGTGCTAGGGTTACACGCATGTGCCACTGTGCCTGGCTCAAATAAAAACTTTTGGGGAGAACAGAAAGGGGCCATAAAAAGAATTAGGAAGTGTTGTGTACATGTACTAACTCCCCACAATGAATGTACTCATGTGTACTGTAAACATCTAATAAAAATAAAAAATAAACTTTTTTTGTGGTGCTAGGGATTGGAAACTAGGCCCCTCTGCAGGCTATGTAAGCATTCTATCACTGAGTTACATACCCAGCCCCTTAAATAAAATGTTTTTATTTAAAAAGGAATCAAGCCTGTAATCTCAGCACTTGGGAGGCAGAGGCAGGAGGACTTCAACACGTTCCAGGCCAGTCTGGGATACACAGTGAGTTCAAGGTCAGCCTGAACTAGTGAGACCTTGTCTCAAAAAAAGAAAAATAAATACAAGCAATTGAGCCCGATTTTGTGCTGCACACCTGTAATCTCAGCAGTTGGGAGGCTTAGTGAAATTTAGATCACTTTCACTTTTTGTACTGTCATAAACAGTGATACAACGAACATTTTCAACTTTTGTCTGTCCACTGTTATCCAATCACTTAGGTAAGACAAACTTCCAGAAGTAAAACTTCGGGGTCAAAAGGTACACATTGGATATAGAGGTAATCAGAACACTGGACAATCCCACCAACACTGCATAAATGCCCTGCATTCTACAAACCCCTATCAACACTACTGAATTTCCACTTGGCCAAAACCACTCTGTCATTTTAACTTGGACACCTACCCATTTGGTTTTCTTTTTTAATGATTTGCTTCCTTGTACCTTTTGCCCATTTTTCTATTTGAAATCATCTCCAGTTTTTATATTGATATATAAGAGCCAACACAGATATTAACATAAACACAGATATTAAGGCTATCAATCTCTGTCATATACCTGCAAGCTTTCTCCCATGGTTGTATGTGCATATTTTTATTTATCTATTTATTTATTTGTGGTACTGGGGACTGAACTCAAAGCCTTCACACTGAGCTTTATTTTTATTTTGAGACAATGTCTTGCTAAGCTAAGTCACTTATTGTCTAGGCTGGGCTTGAACCTGCAATCCTTCTGCCTCATTCCCGAAGTACTGGGATCACATGTGTGCACTGCCTTTTCCAGTTTTTTTTTTTTTTTTTTTTTTTTTTTGTGGTGGCAGGGATTGAACTTGGGGTCTGGCTCATGCTAGGCACATGCTTTACCAGTGAGCCATATCCCCAGCCCTGTCTTATATTTTTGACTTTTACTTATTATGGACTTGTCATCACTTTCTTTTATACAGCAGCTTTTTTTCACATTTGTCTGTTTCAGAATACTCACATACATAGCCAGGCATGGTGGCACATGCCAGTAATCACAGTACTTAGGAGGCTGAAGCAGGAGGATTGTTGTGAGTTTGAGGACAGCCTGGGCTACATATTGTAGTGAGTTCAAAGCTAGCCTGAACTTCGTAGTGAGACCCTGTCTTAAATAAAACAAAATAGAATACTCACATACATTTAACAATGCTGACACTCCAGTATGGTCCTATTGTCTCCCCTTTCTTGTTTCCTGGCACTCCCCAGAAGCAATGCTCCCTGACATTTTCTCTCTCTCCATCTCCTCTTCTCTTTTCCCATAGCAGCTCCAAGGCACCATAGTATTCTACAGTAGAGTGCTCCATACTGGAGTTCCAGGAGAGCAGGGGCTCCATTCTCATCACTCTTGTATCTCCAAGAGCATGATAAATACCTGCTGAATTAAGGGACCATCCCCTTACTGACCCTCTATAATAAACTGTCCACACCCTGGTAGCAAAACTGATCTTTTAAAGATATAAATCAAATTATGCTTCCCAGCACACTTTAGGCTAAACGTTAGACTCTTCACTTTTCATCAAGACTCATCAGGTCACTGGTACTTCTCCACCCTCATCCCCTACTCTCTACAGCCCCCTCCCCCGCTGCGGGCACTTGGGCCTTCTGCCTTTTCCTCAGTCGTGTCACCGGGGCTGCGTGAAGGCTGTCTCCTAGTCATTTAGGACCAGCAATATCATATTCTCTAAAGGCCATCTGAAATGAAGACCCCAACACTGGAAGGTCAGCCCTCCGTCTCTCCGCAAAACACTTTACATCTCTCTCCTTACTCTCTCCCTCTTTGTCTTTAATGCCGTCTCAAGGTGAGATATACTAATTTAGATTATTTCTCAAAAGAAAGGAAGCAAAAAGAGGGAAGGATCCCGGTGCACCTGCGTTTCCCCAACCCCCCTCGCGGCGCACCTGGGCCTCGGCACTCCGACGCTCCTCCCAGTCGCGGCAGCTGGCCAGGTCGCGCAGCCACTGCTCGCAAGCCGGCCTCTCGCCGTGGACGTAGTAGTGGTGCAGGAAGTGCCCGGCGCTGCGGCAGAGCTTCCACTCGGCGCGGTAGGTCTCGCAGGGCCGCGGCGGCTGCGGCGAAAGGCGATGTCTGAGCCGGCCCGGCGCTGCGCTCCACGTCCCCGGCTCCGTCCCACCTCCACCCCCGGGGAGGAACCGGTTAATCTTGGTTCGCCCGGATTCCTGTGGAACCTTAGTACCAACCACACTCACCTGCCAGCTGCCACTGTCTGCCATGTCAAGAATACCGCCGAACCCCGCCTCCCTGCCCCAGCAACCAATGAAAACTGAAGATAGCTCCTCTGTGTGACTGACAGACAAAAAAACCAATGAGCTCCGAGATACCGCAACTAAATTCTCATTCACTTCCTCAAGAAGCGCCACAAGACACAGGTCTGAACAGAGCAGCCAGTTACAGCCAAAGGAGGTGCCACGCAGGGAAGGGCGGGCAGGGCGGGATGGCAAGTTCCCAAGGTCCGAAGACCTGGAGCTGGGCTGGCGCGACACAGCGATGATAGCATCCATCTGCCTGGTGGCTGGCTGGCGTCCTGGGCTGCGCAGTTCCGTGGTTAGCTGTCTCTGAAACCCTATGGTTCAGATCACTTCTTTCCAGCTGATTTTATTTTTTAAAATCTCGAATACCTGGTTCACTGTTGTAAGCACAAACTGAGGATCAACTCAAGGCAGTGAACCTGATATGTAGTCTTGCTTGAGTGTCTCCTCAGGGCAGAGGTGAACTCACAAAGTAACCGGGTTTGACTGGGCGTGATGCGTGTGCTGGGGACTGGTGGATGGGGCTAGGGCGCTGTGATAGCTCACCAAGAAACCTAGGCTGGAAGTGGAAGTTGAGAAAAGTGTTCCTAGCAGAGGCAACAGAGGTAAAGGTAGCTGGTGGGCCTGCAGAAAGGCCTTTACAATACTTACTCACTGGTTTTCTGAATACAATCAAATCATCTGCGGGAGGGGGGTGCTTACAAAGCAGTTGCTGGACCTGTCCTAGGAATGACAGTGAGCTAGGCTCCCTGAAGGTAGGAGAGAAAACTGCGGTTTTACTAGGGGTCTTAAGTGTTGAGGTAGCTGGCTCACCCACCAAGTTTGGGGAAAACACTAAGTGGATTCTGTAACAAATGCTGCAGTGTACAGCAGTAACCACCAAGGTGAATGCTCCAGGTGACCACACTGTCATTAGAAGGCCCCACCTGCCACCAGAATGCCCAACAACAGGGTCCACCCCATCCCAACCAGGAGAGTATGCCTCCAGCAAAGGACTGAGTTTCACTGCATACACAGGTGTTGCTTAGGGAAGACAAAATCCAAGGGCCAAAGCCTACAGTGATTTCATTATGTATAAAATGATTTTAGTCCATGTGATCTTGCAAATAGAGACTACCTACTTGCCAACGAGGGCTTTTATCTCTGCTAGTGAAACTGAAACTAAGTGGAGGGACTGGTCCTTACCATGGTGCTTCATTCCTTTCAAAATCACATCCATTGCCAAAGATGACTGCCGTAAAGCAGAACCCTGAACGTCATGAAACTCATTGGTAGTCCTCACGAAGGACGCATGGGCAGATCCTGGGGCTGCCAACCTGGAAAGGGCATCTTCTCATCCTGATTTTTTTTTTTTTTTGTGGGTACTGGGGGTCAAATTCAGGACCTTGCCCACCAGCAGGCACCCGTGCCGCTGAGCGATATCATCAGCACTTTTTTCGTATGTGGGTACCGGGAGTCGAACTCAGGACTTCACACTTGCCAGGCAGGCACTTATGCCGCTGAGCCATCTCACCAGCCCTCATCCTGAGTTTTGAAGAGGAGCCCTGACTAGAGTGGGACCCTTCTGCCCACAAGAGGTCAAATTCTGGTCCATGGGGTGACCTTCTTAGCCTGACTATCCTTACTCCAGGGGTTAGGGAATTCATTTGTCCCTTTATTTTCCAGAAGGCCCAGGGGAGGAGTTTTCTAACCACGTGGTAGAACATGGAGCACTTGCAAGTAGGCTTTTCTCTAAATTCTGGTCAGTGGCCCAACTACCTAGTATGTGTTAATACCTCATGAAAAATTTAGAGATGATCTAAGTTTTTAATCATTGCCTGTTTTTACTTGAAATTCTTGACTCAGAATTATTCTCAAGGAAAAAATTTAAAATAACTGGATTAATAGGCCAGAAGATCTCTCATTATAGAAAGCGAAGATCTGAGGCTAAATTAAAGCTAATCAAAACATTGGGTCTGGTGGTGCAGCTTAGTGGTTGAACGCATGCTTAGTATTCACAAGGCCCTGGGTTAAATCCCAGAAAATGAATGAATGAGTGAATGAATAAATAAGACAGAAAGACCAGCCAGCGGAACCTTGGAAAATTTAATAAATTAAAATTGAAAATTGCAAAGTGGGGGGTCGGGAAGCAGAGAGACATGTCTTTAGCATTTATTCATTCTAACATTTACATTTGGCTTCATCTTGGAGTTGTTTTATTCTAGAATAAGTTCACTAAGGAGCCAATTATTTCCATATGAAATCAAAATAAAAGTGTGATCTCAATTGGATAGGGTTTCCTTTTGAGGAAGGGTACTTCTGGAAACAATCAGAATGTGAAATAAAATAGAAACACCCTTTCTCAAACACTTAAACAGCAGCCAGAGTAGTGGGATAGGCACTATTTATAAAGCACATATCTATCTAAACTCCTTTTTTTCTAGGCCAAAGACAATGCCTTTACAAATGACCTGAGAAAAAGTAAAATAAAGAAAGAGAAAAAACACCTTGAATGAGATTAATTCAATCACCTCCACTGGTTTGTTAGAAATTAAGGAACTTTGTTTTGCTGGGAAAGGAGGAAAGTCCGTGAGCTAAAAGAATAAAGTAGAAGGTGGCCATCTACAGGACATTAGAGATAGCTTTCTCTTTCCCAAAATCAAGCACACAACCATGTTCTGCGGCTCCACATCCAGGTAAACTTGGTAATTCTTAGGTAACACTAAATAAACCCTTAAGTAACAGCATTCTCTTGATGATGGTCTCATCCACATCAGAGCCAGTAACTAAAAGCCAGTATGTTGCAATTGATTCCTTTATTTTCCAATCAGCCAACAGTTTGGACTTAAGGCTTCCTTCCCTTTTTACGCAATGATTGTCCTTCTCCAGAGAAAGCAACGAATCTGCCTCCAGCTTCATCCTATGTGTGAAGATAAGAAACTATTTTCAGGAACTCTTTGGAGGTTTATAATAAATGCCTTATTTTGTGGACTTATGTATCATTCACCCATTGTCTTTCCATATGTAATAAGAAAGGCCTCTGAAATTTAAGTACAAATCATAATTTATTGTGCTGAGATACAAATGAGTCTTCCATTGCCTTTGTTTTCAGGTTGAATATACAAATATTCCTTGACTTATGGAGGAGTTAGGTCCTGATAGATTCATTCTAAACTGGAAATATCGTTAAGTTGAAAATGCATTTAATAGCTGGGCATGGTGGCATACATCTGTAATCCCAGCACGCAGGAGGCTGAGGTAGGAGGAATGCCCCAAGTTTGAGGCCAGCCTGGGCTACATAGTGAATTCACGTCCCGCCTGACTACATGGCGAGACCTTGTCTCAAAAAAACCAAAAAACAAAACAACAGAAAAATAAAATATATTTAACACACCCAACCTGTCAAACATGGTAGTTTAGCAACACAGCATACCATCCAGCACTGATTGTTTCTCCTTTTGACAGTGTGGCTGACTGGGGCAGCTGTGACTCAATGCTGCCATCTAGCAATGCAGAGAAGACTGTACTGCATATCACTAGCCCAGGAAAAGATCAAACTTCCAAATTCTAAGGATAGTTTCTAGTGAATGTGCATTGTTTTTGCATTGTTATAAAGTCAAAAAAATCCTGAGGTGAACCATGATGAGATCTTTTATATATCCTTTTACAGAATAATTTTCAATATGAAAAATATAAAGTATATCTCTCAAAGAAAAATCACCCATAAGTTCATCACCCAAAAATAACACTTTCATTCACATTTCTATACATACTTACATAAACTGTTTTCCCACTTAATTTTGAAGCCTTAAGCCAATGAATTTCTTATCTGGCATGCTCTAGAGGCTGCAGAGTATTCTGTTACGTGGGACAGCCAGTCTTCTGCAAGTGGATGTCCCTGTTACTTCTAAGTTTGCAGTATTATAAATTGCTGTGGTGAGCAGCTTAATGTGTTCGTACACAGCTGATTTTTCCTAGAAGTAGGATTTCTAGATGAAATGGTGCACATTAATCCTTTTAAAGCTTTTACTGATTGGTGGGTTGTGGTATTGGGGACTGAACCCAGGACCTTTGCACTGAGCTATACCCCCTCAGCCCTTTTTATTTTTTAAATTTTTATTTATTAATTTATTTGAGACAGGGTCTCTTTATGTAGTCCAGGATGGCTTTGAACTCACTATGTAGCTCACGCTGGCCTCGAACTCATAGCCATCTTCTTGCCTCAGCCTCCTGAGTGCTGGGATTACAGGTGTGGACCACCATCCCTGGCTTATTATTGTTAGGAAGTGGTGCCTGGCTGGAGGACATATTTCTTGCCAAGGATCCTCCCTTCTCTCTCTGCTTCCTGGCTGCCATGATGTGAGCAGCTTTTTGTCTCCCATGTCCCTCCCCTATGCCATTTCTGCCTTGGAGCTTGTGGATTATGAACTGAACCTTGAACTAAAATAAGCCTTTCTTCTTTTAAGTTATGTGTGTTGGGTATTTTCTCCTAGGGACAAGAAAGTGACTAAGACATAGAGGCCTCAAGTCTGAATCTGCCAAAAGCCAGCCTGTAACTGGTGAAGTCCTAGACAGGGACTTACAAAGGTGCCAGAGGGTGAAGCCTGATTAGGGGACCACATTTGTTTCTCTAGGCATGGAATGTCCCCAACACTTGTGTCAGTTTGAGGAATATTAATGCCTGAAGCAGCTATAAGTGGTGCTTGGGTATGTACACATAGACAGCACTGCAATCTCTGTTCATAACTACCTCAAATGCTAGAGGGGAATAGTTCAGTTGTCAGGAGGGCAAGTTGCCAGGAACTGGTTTTGTCTGGCAGCCCATCTGGAAAAGGCTGCAGCATATCTGCCCTGAAGGCCTGTTCCAGATGGGCTGCCAGACTACCCATGGATCCCCAAGCATCCAATCCTTTATAAGAAAAGGAACCAGAAAAGTGGTAGGTCTGAAAACTGTTCTAGAAACATTCATCACACTGAGGTGATTGTGTCTTGGCTTTATGACCAAAGCTAACACCCTGGAATGAGTTCCCACACGGTGGACACTTCCCGTAGCCAACTGCTATTCCTGATCCTGTGACAGGGGTGTGCCCAGCCAAAGGAGACCTGCTGTTTGGATGTCTAATTGAAGGTCACTTCCAGAGTTTTGTGGCACTGAAGTGGGATATACAGTGGTCAGGTGCTCTGCCCCTGGGGCCAGAGAATCCTGGCCTCTGGATCTTTACATATGCATTGTACAAGTGCAGACAAACCAAAGCACCCTCCTCACAGGGCTGTTTCAGTGATTAGAGTTGTTACACGTAAAAAACTTAGCATGGTGCCTGCTACCTAGCAAGGCAACCTCTGCCAACCAACCAGTATTGTGCAGGTCACCACTGCTAGGTGATGCTAAAGTGTGGCAATAATGGTAGACAGGCACTTAAATCCCACTGCTTCTCACTGCCCTTGTGGTTTTTTTGTTTGTTTGTTTGTTTGTTTGTGGGTACCGGGGGGTCAACCTCAGGACCTTGCGCGCCAGCAGGCGCCCGTGCCGCTGAGCAATATCACCGGCCCCTTTTTCGTATGTGGGTTCCGGGAGTCGAACTCAGGCCCTCGCGCTTGCCGGGCAGGCGCTTAAGCCACTGAGCCATCTCACCGGCCCCTGCCCTTGTGGTTTGGGTGAGCTGTTGTCAGAGGCAAGCGTGCCTACACCCAGGACACCCATCTAACAATCTTCGTGCCACACCCTGACTACTGCTTGGGGCCAAGCACCTGCTGGGACTGGGCACAAGGCCTCAAAGTGTTCATGCCTGCAGGATGCTCAGCCTTAACCTTCCCCTATACCATGACCATCCTGCTTGGCTAGAAGGTGTTGTCCAGAGGTTGCTAGAAGAAAGCAAAGAAAAGATAAAGCCCACATAAGGCACCCAGCTCTTTGGTGACAGAGCCTGAAGTGGCTCCTGACTCCAAGATGCCAGGCCTTAGCCTATAGAGGCCCACACACGCTCTACACAAGCAGCAGGCCATTAAGGAGAGGAGGGTTCCAGGAATGGGGAAAATATGACAAAAGCCTCCTATTCAGAATAGTAACAACCTCAGTCACCACTAGAACTCACCTCTTCAACTTTTTTGACAAGTGGACGTGAATTTCTGATGAAAGTGATCTTACCAAGTTTAAATTCGTAATTAGGAATTCCTCTGTGAAGAAGACACAGAAAAATGTTAGTTTTTCAGGAAGAAAGGGTTAAAATTCGCTTTTAATAATCAGGTGAGAGCAAACATAAAAGACAAGTGTCCTCTTGATGACCCTTTCTGGGAAATACTGCTGCATCCCAACGTAGGTCATTGTCCAGCCCTTGGGTGCTTCCCAGCATTCTTCTGGCAGAGAACCAGGACGAAAATGGTCCTAGTTTAGCATAAATACTGAGTGTGGTAGATGGGCTTGACTCTGGACCCGGACTGTGGTAAGGGTCATCTCAAAGCTCACAAATCCTTCTGCAGTGGTTATACTCACTTAACTCTTTTAGAGACCAGGTACAAGAACCCATCTCTAGCACTCTCCTTCTGCTCATACATAGTAGATAGACAGCTGACTCATCTGCCCCCACTGTGATAGCCACCAAAGGAAGGGTATGTTGAGTCACTGGACTCAATGAAGTCATGCCCCACCACACCTGGAAACCAGAGGGGGATTTGAGTCCACCTGGTAGCCTGCTGGCCCAGGCTTTGTCTCCTCAGGGGGCTAGCTCGGACTCTCCTTAGACAATAACAAAACATCTGGTAGAGGCAGAGCCAGGACAGACCTACCTTTTAATGTCTCCAGGCTTGATTGGGGAGGGACTGGGTTCAACCCCTTTCTTCTTTCCATCCAGTCTATTCCCAGAACCTGAGAAGGCCTAAACAGGGAAGGAGTCATACACTGAGCCCTGAGAGGGAGCACAGATATGTCCTTTCCTCAGAGATTGCTGTAGGGATATGAGCTGAGGGTGCTGCCAAGACACCGTCAGGACTAAAGCCCTTGCTCCCCCATTGCTGGAGTCTTGGCAGATGATTTCTCTCCACCTAGCTTGCAGGGGACTGCTGGAACCTGCAAGAGCCATCCTACCAGGGCAGCCAGCAGCCAGTGATGAGTTTAAAGGTCTAGCCCTGTCTTTGCAGGGGCTACCCAGCTCAAGCCCCTGTAGGTGGACTAAGGCCTCTGCCCCTAAGCTCAGCTTCCTGAATAACCAGTCATAATCCCTCCACTGCCTCCTGGTACCCCAACGCCCACACATGAACCATCTCCACCTGCTTCTCAGGTAGCCTTTCTGGGTCCTAATGGTCATGTTTGCAGCTTACTTTCAGTCTAGGCAAAGAAAAATAGGTCATGCCTTTAGAGAGAGATAAAAGCAAATGTGGTAAATACTAGTGAACCTAAAACGGTGGTGGCGAACCTATGGCATGTGTGCCACAGTGGGCATGCAAAACCCCTGTTGGCACACAAACCAAGTCGCCCCAGCAGCTGAGCTTTGGGTAACAGTGCATGTAGAAGCGCAAGCTTGGAAAGCAGTAGCACCAGGCAATGACATCATGAGACGCAACTCATTAGCTGTGACTTATCCAAGCTTTCATATGGCTGGCCAGTGTGCTGCCAAGGATAGATATTTGCCTGGACTGGCTATGAGTTCTCATACATTTGTTCTTATTAACAAGATTTAAGCTTTAAGATTTTTTTGTGTGTGTGGGTACCAGGGGTTGAAATCAGGACCTCGTGCTTGCGGCGCCCATACCACTGAGTGATATCACCAGCCCTTTTTTCATATGTGGGTACCAGGAGTCGAACTCAGGACCTCACACTTGCCAGGCAGGCGCTTATGCTGCTGAGCTATCTCACCGGCCCTAAGCTTTAAGTTTTATGAAAAATTGAAATTTAGTATCTAAGATTTAGCAAAGAGATGCTCTAATTAAGAGAGAGAGATTCTTTTAATGTTGTACTGTCCCCCCAGCATATTTAAATTTGCAGCATCATATTTAGCTCTTTGTGAAGAATTTATGAAAACAAAAGTGAGGATATATATTTGCTTGAACTGGCTGTGATTTTAGCAGAAGCCCCCACAAGGTAGGAAATGCACTCAGATGCCTTTTTCAGAGCAGGCCAAATGCCACTGGTCAGTGGAACACTGCCCCTTCACTAGTGGTCAGGAAATTCAAGAGGAATCCCAGCTGAGAATCACTGCATAGATTGTTGATTCAAGGAATATCTAATTCTTTAGTGTTAATTAATAGTGTTAGCTATTTTTGGTATAGGGATAGGTTTGTACTGGGTACTTCATTTATTAAAAATGTTGTGTTTTTGTAGACTCCAAATCTTGAACACCAAAAAACAACTACAGCTAAAAAAGCAGAACTGAAAACAGATAGTGGAAGATCATTCCAAGAGGCCTGAATGGCAAAAACAATGTTTTGTGATATCAAAACACTTGAGAGAAAACTGCAGGTTTTTGAAAGAGACCTTGAAAGTGGGCAGCTGAAATATTTTCCAAATCTAAAAATGCATTTTGGAAATTCTACAACATTTTCAGAAAATCCTACAAGCCATCAGAAAGTCTACAAGTAGTTTTCTACCATTGTAGCAGCTGCAAAGGAAAACTTTAGTAACAGATTTTTACAGTTCTATAAGATGGAGACAACCTGGTTTTTTCACTTCTCTAGATTAAATCAGATTTGAAGAACTTGATCTTTCCTGCTTACACTGGTTACATTTTGGAAATCTAGAAATGGAGCTGTTGAAATTTCGAAAGCTCTATCTGGAAAAATAAATTCTATAACTTGCATGCAACCCTTGAGAAGATAAAGATAGTGTGTGAAAGGATGACAAAGGACTACAGCTGGTAATTCTGAAAATGAAATCCTTAAAGTGTGGAATTTTCTGCCAAATAATTTTAACTCAAAGCGCTTAGGATTGCTTATCTTACTTTGTTTGGATCACCTTATACTTGTGAGCAGCTGTTTTCAGCTTTGAATTATGTCAAATCTGATATAAGAAACAGACTAACAGGTGATCTGAGTGCTGCATGTGTTGCTCTCACACTAATGAAATGTAAGCCAAGGTTTGAGAAATTATCAGCATGCATACAACAGCAACGATCACATTAACTGTGCAAAAGCATGCCAAATGCAAACTTTCACCTTTCAATAAAAAGCTGTTTGTATCATTGAAAGCTCTGTTATTATGTTTTTCTTTTAAGACAAAAGATGTTAATGTATGAGTTGTTTTTTCTAAACTAAAACCTCCGTATTCAGGTTTGATTGCAGTGTCAGCACTTTGTGATAAATAAGTGGGTTTTGGGTTGCAGTTTGGACACACAGTCTTTAAAAGGTTCACCATCACTGACCTAAAGAAGGGTATTCGTGTCTGTCATACTAGTTTAAGTTTTTGGTAGGGTACAAATTTTTACAAAGAACATTAAAAAGTTGGGGCTGCCTTATACGGTTGCTAGGATTGCAGAAGAAAATGGATGTATAAAAGGGTTTGGTAATAAAGCAAGTACGTAATTAATATGTGTCTGGATACCCAGAGCCCAACCCTGCTGATGTCCACAAAGTATCACAGAGAATAGCTTGCAGTGAATGTCCTGGTTCAAGGAAGCACAGAGTAAGATGTATAGCCTGGTACTCACACGGAAGCCCAGCTCTCCAGCATAGCCACTGTGGTCAGCTTCACCTTCCTGATGGGAAGACAGAAAACAGTAAGTGAGCTTCTCAGCAGGGACACCCAGCTTTTCCCTCAGTGTCTAGTTTCTATTGCTGTTCAGCCTCCCAATTAGGATATAATGTCTCCCTAAAAAGTAGGGGGAAGAGAACCTGGAAACGTAAAGGTGCCAGCCCCAGCCAAGGCCAAGCAAACAGAAGCACTGGAACAAAAAAAAAAAAAGAGGAAAAGTCTGATATGGGTTGGAAATGGCCTCCAGAGAAACCACTTACTGTTGACTCCTCATGTTGGACTTGTCTTTCAGGTTCTTTGTAGCCCAGAGGAGCATCAAAGTCCACCTGCATTTCTCAGATGAAAGGTAAAATTTTGAGACATGGCCACACTTAGTTCTTTGGCTGTTTTGAGACAACTACAGATTCATATATAGGTCTAAGAAATGACACTGAGAGATATGCCTGATACACTTTTGCGAACAACACTTTACAAATTAGTGTAGGACAACAACATTGGCAAATATTACTCATATATATAGCACTCCCAGTTTATGTACACACGTGTGTGTTTGCACACATGCGCACATGATTAGTTCTATTTAATTTTATCACCATGCAAGACTGTATCCACCATCGCAGTGAAGATACTGAACAGTTCCACTACCACAAGGATCCCATGTCCCTGGCAACCACTAATCTGTCTTTCACATCTGAAGTCTTGATAACCTAAGAATGTCACATAGGGCCGGTGAGATAGCTCAGCGGTGTACGCGCCTGCCTGGCAAGCGCGAGGGCCCGAGTTCGACTCCCGGAACCCACATACGAAAAAGGGGCCGGTGATATCGCTCAGTGGCACGGGCGCCTGCTGGCATGTGAGGTCCTGAGGTCGACCCCCGGTACCCACAAAAAAAAAAAAAAAAAAAAAAAGAATGTCACATAAAGGAAAGCAGCCCCATATGCAGCCTTTTGGGACTGGCCTTTTTGCTCGTATTGGGATGCTGTATGCATCAGCAATTTGTCCCTACTCAGGAGGCTTCCTTCACTTTTTTTTTCTTTTGGTTTTTTGAAACAGGGTCTCGCTTTGCAGTGCAGGCTGGCCTTGAACTCACCATGGCCTCAAACTCTCAGTGATCCTCCTGCTTCAGACTCCCGAATGCTGGAATCACAGGCATATGCTACCATACCTGGCTCTCCTTAGCTCTTACGAATATTCATTTTTTGGCAGGTCTGAGCAGACTGTAAATTCAGCCACTTCTGCACGGCAGGTCTGAGCAGACTGTAAATTCAGCCACTTCTGCACTGGTATCAAAGTCTCCCACCTCTACTCCTTGGTATGGTTCACTAGGTAAATGGTCTTCTCATGATGTTCTGATAGCATCTTCTTCCCAAAGTAATCCCAGGCACTGTGGGACAATCTCCTAGGGCCCTGGGCCGAGCCCAGTGAAACTATAAAAAGCTACTCACGTTCATGTCACACTCAATGATGGACACAGCCTTGTCAGGTTTGGTTTCCATCACCCGTAATTCATAGATCTGCAGGAAGAACACATAAATGAGTTGGATAGTTTCGAGGCAGCACTGGGGCTGGCAACATCCACTCACTAGGACTTTCTACCTGACATCTGTGCACAAAACCTTCACACCCATGACACCAACCCCCAGTTGCACCTCTTCCTTCAACAGTGCTGCTTAGGGGTAGGCTGCCTTTATGTTCACTGCTGTGGGGATGTCATTCCTCATATATGGTTCCAATTAGACCATTAGTGGTTTTATATGGTAGTTATGCATCATAATGCAAAAGATACTACCTTTTGCCCAGAAAATTTACTTTTAGAGATTTCTTCTAAGTAAATAATTAGTTAAGTACCCCAAGGGGAAAATTCTAAGAATGCTCACTGCATCATTGCTAATAATAATGTATGTCAAAAATGCCTGTCAGGGGCCGGTGAGATGGCTCAGCGGCTTAAGCGCCTGCCCTGCAAGCGCGAGGGCCCGAGTTCGACTCCCGGAACCCACATACGAAAAAGGGGCCGGTGATATCGCTCAGCGGCACGGGCGCCTGCTGGTGCGCGAGGTCCTGAGGTCGACCCCCCGGTACCCACCAAAAAAAAAAAAAAAAAAATGCCTGTCAATAGATTAACATTAAGAACAATAACATAGCCAGGTGTGGTGGTGGACACCTGTAGTCCCACCACTCGGGATGCTGAGGCACCAGGAGCACCACGAGTTTGAGACCAGCCTGGACTACATAGTGAGTTCAAGGCCAGCCTGAGCTACACAGTGAGATCCTGCCTCAAAGCAAACAAAAAAGACAAAAAACAAAAACAATAACAAGGGGCCAGTGAGATGGCTCTGCGGCATAAGCGCCTGCCTGGCAAGCGTGAGGTCCTGAGTTCGACTCCCAGTACCCACATAAAAGGAAAAAAGGGCCCATGATATCACTCAGTGGCACAAGCGCCTGCTGGCAAGTGCAAGGTCCTAAGTTCGACTCCTGGTACCCACATAAAACAACAACAAAAAAAAAACAACCCCAAAAAACAAATAAACCAACAACGTGAAGGCTGTTTACAATTAATTGTAAAAGCTTAAAATATTCAGTTATGCTAGAGACAAAAAAAGTATATTTTTGTAATTTTTATACAAAAAAAAAAAAAAGGCATGATTTGAAACCCACAAACCTGGAAAGTACAGGTTATCAGTATCAGGTGCCTCAAATATAAGGAAACTGCCAGAGAAGAAGCTAGATCCCTACATTGACCTCAAATGAATAACTGGCCTCTAGACCCTGCAAGGGAGGACCTGGCTGGTTCAGGCTGTGGGGGCTCCAGGGAGGAGGAACCAGGGAAGGAGCACTGGTCTCAGGAAAAGCCAGGGTAAGCCAGGCTGGGGTCACTCTTGAACACTGAAGGTTGGCACTGGCAGCAGCTCCATGAGGTCAAATGTTAACTGTCACAGTGGATGAGAAGCACCCACACTGCTGTGCCTCACACCTACAGCAATCAGCCTAGTGGCAGAATTTCCAATTATCACATCCTCCTTCAGCCATGTTTGTGTAGATAATGGGAAAGTAGACACCTTCCTGAATTCTGTAGGAACTCATCTGGCATTTCATTTTAGAGCTAAATTATCCAGAATCAGACATCTAAGAAACATGGAATCATGAATGAACATAAGAGGTATTTAGACTCAAAAATCTATGTCAGGAAGGGCTAAGCCCAGAGGAACTGCTAAGGGAAAATTAAAGTTAAATAAAATGTGGGCTCCCATGAGAAAGAGAGGTAACCCCAGGAGGTACTGTCCCCAGGTAGAGCCAGGCTCTACTTCCAAGATGCCCAATAGTATTCAACCCCTTGTAAAGGCCAGCTCCTTCAAGGAGCTGTCTGCTTCCAAAGGAGGACATTAGAAAGACAAGAACCTGATTGGTCTGCTTCTGGGTCCTGATAGAATAACAAAGGGCTTAGCTTAGATTATAGGTACAATGAAGACCTTTTTAACAGAGGCAGAGTTGGCAGCATTGCCACTGTACACAGAGGCATGACTTATAAATGTAACAACATTAAGCTTATTCATCTACAAATGCAACCAATACTTGAAACGTAGTTGCTGAGTGAATTAGGGCTCTAAATATGAATCTATGGAAAAAAATTCTGGGTTTTTTTTGTTTTTGTTTTTGAGACAGGGTCTCGCTGTGTAGTTTAGGCTGGCTTTGAACTCAGTATGTAGCGCAGGCTGGCCTCAAACTCACAGAGATCCTCCTCCTCAGCCTCCTGAGTGCTGGGATTACAGGCGTGTGCCACCACACCCAGCCAGAAAATTTTAAAACACAAGCAACAGGCAGTAATTTCATGATGGGATCCAGTAATACCCTGCTTAAAAAGAAGCCCTATTCAAACAGCAGAATGGACAATGCAAGTGGCTCTTCTTAGGTAAAAGCTGTGCCAAGGGTGGTTTACATACCTTCTCATTGTAGTTGATGGCAATCACATCCCCAGTAGTCAGACAGGCAAAGTTTCTTAGTGCATTTTCTAATCTGTGAACATACATTGTCAAGGCAACATGGCAAGATGCACACCTTCTCTATGTAATGAGTGTCTGCGAGAAGCTGGACGGTCACTGTCAGATAGACAGGGAGTATGTACCATGCTGGTACTAAAACACACAGCTTTGGCCTAGGGATGAAGCTGGGTAGTATAGTGCTTGCCTAGAGCACTGAAACACATCTCTGAGCTCGATTCCCAGAACTGCAAAGATAATTAATAAAAAACATGCAGCTTTAATACAGTGGAACAGTACTTCCAGTGATGCTGCAAGGGAGTGCTCTGACTTTCACTTAAACATGGAGGAGCTGAGCCTAAGTTGAGCCCTAAAATCCAGGACACTTGGCCTGTGAGGTAAGAGATGGCCTCTTGCATCACTTTTGCATGCCCTCCTACATGCTCTGGTGTAAGCTTGCTACCTTCTGTGTTTTACACAGCTGGCTGCCTCCCAGCTGACAAAAGTGACACCTTTTCTCTCTGCAGTAACAAGTTTACTATGCTGAGAGAAACAGCTTCTGAAAACAATCCTGTAAATCTAATTTGCAACATGTATAAAAATACAAAGATCAGAAGGGGCTATGGCCACAGAGGCAGGGGCCCCTTCTGGTCAGTGACAGCCAAACATCTTTAGGTCAGAATTCTAAAGGAAAAGTTAAGAAGCTCTTCCCACAGGACATTCCCCACCTGCAGGACAGGAAGCCTCCACCAAGGACTATTCCATGGGCAGAGTGCTTGGCATGCCCCCAGGTCCAGGATCCGGCCAGCAGGGGGCTCAATACGGCCACTTTGTCTAGGACATGGTCAACAAAGGACTTCACATGGCCTGTTCACATATAGGACATGATGACCTATAGCTTACTGGGGACAATGGACTTCGAGACAGCAGATGGAAAGGGAGGCAGCAGGCTTGGATACAGTGAGGAGGTGGAGACAGAGGCAGCTTTTTTTCCTTTTCTTAATTTTCCATGTTTTTCAGGGTATTTTTTTAAGTGTGCCTTTTAAAAAATAAATAGGGCTGGGGATGTAGTGAGAGATCATTTGCTTAGCATACACTACATCCTGAGTTTAATCCTCATAACAATGCTTGCTATGCTATGTAGCCCAGACTAGCCTTGAATTTGCAATCCTCCTACCTAGCCACCATGTCCAGCTTGTATTATGATCTTAACAAGCCAATTAAGCCATCCAACTAATTGTGCAGTCTACACACTGCACATCTCTCATCCACACTGGCAACTTCCTCACATATAAACACATATACCTGTCTTAAGCTCCAAGGTGAACCTTAAAAAGAAATCGCTAGAACCTAAAACCTTTGCTTTCTGCTTATGAAGACAGAAAATGGTTTGGAGTGAATGAGCCTAAGCCCGGGCATATAGTGGGGTTGACTGGCTAGCTCGTGTCTGAGCTGAGGGACCAGGGGTCCATAGAGGGGCAAAGGATGAGGGGAGATGAGCCATCCCTCCTTCCACTGGATGCACTGTGCATCCTATGCTTTGTGCTAGCTGGAAAGTCCAACTGAAAAAAAGGATTCCACTTTGGCTTCTACAAAGCCTCTGGAAAGTGACCACAAGAGGCCCACTGAATGCTCAGTGCATTTGGACAAGGCTGAGAGTGAGAAGGATGTTTTTGTTAAATACTATTCTTTTTTTTTCAGACAAGGTCTCACCATGTAGCTCAGGCGGTTATTGAATGCTATGTAGCCCAGGCTGGCCTTGAACTCACAGTGATCCTCCTGCCTTAGCCTCCTGAGTCCTGGGATTACAGGCGTGTGCCACCTCACCCAGCTAAATGCTATTATTCTTAAATTACAACTTCAATCACAAACAACAGTGTGTCCCCCAAAGCAGGCAAAATGCCTGATGGTTAATAACTGCCAGAGCATCCTTCTTTGAGCAGCCCTTCTTTTCTTAAATTTTGGTGACAATGGGGATGGAAACCAGGGCCTTACACATCCTGGGCAAGTGCTCTACCACTGAGCTACATCCCTTGCCCACCTCTTATTTCAAAAGGATACACTGCTTTGGGGTTGGTGATGTCTAGGAAGTCTGGGCTCTGAGGTTGGAATTTGGAGTATGTGGCCACTTGCAGGTTGACACTCTCCACCTGAACCAGGCCCCCTTCCTCCAACAGCAAATTCTGCATCATCTAAAAGGATTCAGAAGAAGGCTGCATGAAACTCCTAAGTGGCTACCATGGCTGCCACCTACCCATACACTTGGGAATAGGTAATTTCATTGTGATACAATGTCAAGAAGGAGAAAAAAAAAAAAAATCAAGTGACAGAAACATGTGGTAGGAAAAAGGCCAACAAAGGGGTTCTGCAAAGGCTACTTCACTGTCCGGCCCCGTAAATTGGCCACCAGCTCCAGGCCTTCTGGAGTAAAACATTTCCCTGGGATGCTCAGCTCAACTCCTGGCTCCCAAGCTGACCCAAAAGCAGCTTCCAAGGCTCTGAGTAAACAGGGCTGCACTTAAGGTGGGATAATGACAGCACAAGGTGAGGATGACCTTACATGGAATAGCTTGTCATGGCTGAGGCTGTTAGGTAGTCACAAGGTCCCAGGTATGTCTGCTACAGAGGGGTATAAAAAGACCGATAGACACACTCACCCACCTCTTAAACCATCTAGCAATGCAGATGATGGCTGAGGAAGGAGATGGAAGACATAACAAGACCTATGAGAACCTGGCATGTGGTGAGCCAGGACACTGTAGTGCGGCCAAATCTCAGGACAGTGGCAAGGAAAAAGGAGCCCTGTATATCTTGGAATGGGTTATTTACTTTTCTTATTTTAAACCTTCTTGAAGAGAATGTTGGACACATACACAAGCTGAGAAAACCACAGAGTGAATCTCCACACACCCTGCCAAGTAATCATGGTAATCAAGATGAAGCCCAGCTTGTTTGACTTATCAGTGCCATGGTGTTCCCCACCCCATCCCGCAGTGGACAGCCCTAAAGTAAATCCCAGGCATCGCATCCCTTTAGAATGCTACACTAGGGGCAGCAGTTAGGAGGTGACTCAGTCCAAGGAAAAGCGGGCAGGAGGCCATAGGGCAAGTCAGAGGGGGAAGCCTGTCTGGAAAGAGGGGCATACCAAGAGTTATACCTAAAGGAAGACTGGCCCTAGCCAGGAGTGAAGCATGAGAGTGAGTGGGCAATGGGATGAGCCTATGGAGGCCCTAACACAGTAGTGCTGAAAAGTACTCATCAGGATGAAAATGACAGAAATGGAGGAGTGGTTGCCCCTCCAAATGCCATAGGCAGCCAGAGGCAATCACAGCAGGATGGTAAAGCAGCTGGCTTTGACAACTGAGGGTTCTTTGACTCTGGGGAATGGAAGTGAGGAGAAAGCACAGGGCTCCTGTCTGGAAGGTGGCCAGGGCTACCACTCATGAAGGGCTCTGGGACCCAACCAAAGAAGACAGTCATCCTCACAGTGGCATGAGCAAGGTTATTTCCTGTAGGAAGGGACCTTTAGAACTTATAGTCACCTTTAATATCAGGAAGAGGAAATGCCACTTTTGAAAGTGTGGTGATCACCATGATAGGAACCAGTAGGAGGTAGCTGTGCCTCAGAACATTGCTCTTGTGGCACTGGGGCCTCAGGTGTGACAGCTAAACCACTTCTGTATGTTCCCAACCCTACCCAGCCTACACAGGGGATTCCTGGCACCTGACATAATTAAAGCACAGAGAAAGGGTACATGTTTCTCTCTGTGGGCTTCCCAAAGCTAAGGATGTCACAACTGGGGAGAGAATGGGAGTAGGGGTGGGGAGAGGAGAAGGGAAAAGGGAGCTACATGGTTCTCAAGGCCACCTATGTGGAATGGTCACCACCTCAGGCTCCTACCTAAAAGGCTCACCTCTCTGAGCAAGCTTTGGAGGCTCTGGTGCCTTTGATGTCTAGGTATGCAATGACATCCTTCAAGTCCACTAGACTCGTGTGTCCACAGCCAAGTAGAATGTTTAAGGCACAGCAGAGTGCACTGTTTTAAATCCCTTCCTCTCACTGGATTATTCAGGATAGGGGGTCTCTATCTATGAATCCCCCATCTTGTGACAGGTGAAGGGTCACAAACTCTCCAGAGACCCTGGCAGCCCCACTCACCCAGTGTGGGAGGTAGCAGATGCCCTCATCAGCCACAAATTCCAGCACACCACAGTGTGTCATGCGGTCAGAATTCTTATTGGTCAGTTTGAACAGCATGGGATAGGTAATGTTAAGTCGGCCTAAGAAGAACAAAGATGTTATGAGGCGTGGTTCAGGGTACCCTGAGGCACAGCTGCTGTGAAGGAGAGAAGCCCAGTTCATCCAACACTCTCCCTTAGAAGGAGCCTCCTCAGTGATTACAGAGGCTTTGTTCCCCACACTTGAGTATTTGCCCCTCTGCAGCTCCTGTCCTCCAGGACAAACTCCTTACTGCTCAAGGTGCTCAAGTGATGCATCCCTGCCTGGCAGAACACAGAGAATAGCTGAGAGGAGCTTGGGAATGTCTGGTGACTTAGTCACGTAGCACTGGTACCAACTTGACGTCGTACAAGCTAGGCAAGCATTCTGCTATTGAGCTATATCCCCTATCATGAAATTACAAATTTAAAAACAGGCTCATATATTTGTCAGTAACTTAAGTGCCAATCATGTGCTAAACAAAAATCCCTGGAATCAAAAGTTTCAAATTAGAAAAATAAGAGAGAAAACAAACATGCATACCCAGGTGCTGCAGTTGCTATGGAAAGGGCAGGGCAGGAAGGGGCAGGGCCTGGGCTCCTGCAGACTTGGTTCTCCAGGCCACTGGGCAGGCAGGCCAGGGAGGGAATCCAAATAGAGCAGCCAGAACGAGCAAAAGCATGCAAGGGAAGAGCCCAGGCAGTTCATGGAAAGATAGACAACTGGGCAAAACAGGCTGGGGATGGGTGTGTAAATGGTCAGGAATGGACAGGGAGATTGGGATGATACCATGAAGGGCAAAACCTAGTGTCTGGGCCCAATAGGCAGTATGGGCTAAGCAAGGTCAAGACAATGTGTCCCCTCATTCCACTGGTCGATGAGGTGAGAACTGCATGGAGGGCAGGAGCTGGCAAACAGGACTGCTGGCAGGCTGCCTCAGGAGGTGCAAGGGGACAGAAAGGGGCTGTCCATGGGAGGTAGGAAACCCAGGGGACCAGGGCTCTGGGGGAGGGATCTGAGAAGGTACTGATGGTGGTATCCTGTCCAAGACCCCTGTTCAGTCTGGACTGAACTCTTCCCAGAAGAGTCCAGGAGGTATGATCATCATCCCCTTTTTATTCACAAGCAAGCCGAAGCATGCAGCTAAAGGAGAATGCCTCAAATTACACAGCTTGAGTGGTGATGCTTTGAGCCAAATGCAGGCTGCTGGCTTCAGTCTGAGGACTACTCAGCCCCTGAGGTAGACTTGACCTTGTCAGGTTAGGCAAACGTATCAACAGAAACCCATACGGCATGAGAAGGTAAAGTAGATTTCTGGGCTCTCTCTAAAATTCTAATAAAGCAAAGCAAGTGAAGAGCTGGGGCAGGACGCTCTGGAGAAGCCTGGGAAGCAGCACCTCACCATGGAGGTGCACTAGGGATGGGTACCACCACTACCATGTCAGTGACTGATGCTGGTAGCCCAAGAGCCTAGGGACTAGGCCCTCTGTTCTTAGGGTACCTTCCAGCAAGCTGGAAGCTGACTCACAGCTGGCCTGGGGCACACTGACTCAGGCTTCAGCCAAGGGTCCAAGATTGATACAGTTAGAAGAGACTCTGATGTTCCTCAGTCCATGATTCCCAAACTGCAATGTGTAACACAGAGAAGTGCCTTGGGGCTCCTGTGCCGCCCACACCAAATGGAGGAGTGCCCTGTATTTTGTAAATTAGGACTCCCTATATGATCTTATTTGATATAAGAGAGTTTCTTCCATTACTTAAGAGATCTGAGTAACACTTATCTAATCTTAACCCCACTGATCCAGTCAATAAGTCTCTTCTGGACACCTGTACAAAGGGTCACACCCGGTGCCTGGTTCCTGGGTCAGCTCATCCTGAAAACAAGGTCCCTCTAGAGCGCTGTTCCCTCTGTAATGACAGGTCAGTGAACATTACTACAGATGTGAGCCCCATGGCTCTATCCACCTGCTCCTGAGCCAAAGACTCCACTGGGTATGGCCACAGCTCAAGGGTTGCCTCCCCATTCACGGCTGGCATCAGATGGGCTTGGTTTGTTTATATTTATGCCACAGCAGCTCCAATGCACAAGGGCTGTGGATGTCTCTGGTTAAGGAAGACAACATTGAGGTCCAGAGTCACTAGTCCAGAGTCAGGTTGGGCAAGATGCAAAAGCTAAGCATGGTGACACCAGAGCCAGCACCTGTTCTCCACAAGCCACCACTATGTCCCCATGACCAGTGTCTAGTCTCCTGCCTCCCACAGGAGGAATTCAAAGTGGAAACACCTTCAAGTTTTAAAAGGCAAGATCAGGGCTGTCCATTAGGGTTCTCCATATCTACAGCAGAGGGTTTCTTGGTTGCTCTCTTGAGATGAGGGGTTGGAGGAAAGAAAGGAAGTGTGTGGCTGGGCCTTAGCTGCTGGTGTTAATAGGTGGGAACCCAGCAAGAGGAGAAAAGGATGGCTCAATCTTTGACCTGCTCAGGATGCAATGGCACATTGAGGGTGAGAAACGTGGGTATAGGTCTCAGGAAAGATGTTTGGAGAGATGAGGAAGTCTTGTCCTCTTATGAACCAACTATTTGGTCCTTCAGAAGAGAAGCCCATAAGCCCAGCCACCAGCATGAACCACATCAGCACTGTAAAGCACTTCATACTGGTACCTTCATTTAACTCTAACATTCCTGAGACAAGCTGGGGTAGTTCAGAGAGAGGAACCCCCTCCACAGAGGGGGGACCTGAAGGGTCCATGGCAGTGGGGAAGTTGAGTGCTCACTGGCCTAGGCCTGCACAGTAGGCCACGACCACACATCACCTTGTCCTGGCATATGTAGCTGGTTCTCCCACCCCAACATGTGCCCTCCAGGAATGAATCTCGACTGTGGACAGAGGTCACCTCTGTATGTCTACATGCACGGAAGAGCCTATGCTGATTTCTGGAGTCCATATTTATATTACGAAAGTTCTCAAGTCACTTGGAAAATACTTACTGAGTTGATCGAGGGCTGAGGGTGGCATAATTACTGTGGAAAGAATATTTGAGAAGTATTAAGAAGATAAAAACAAAAATGATAGACCAAGGGCAAGGGACAGTTTCTTTTATATTTAAAAGAAGTTTTAAGCAGTATTTTTAGGGTAGGAAGAATTCCATAATGATCTTTCCTAATGAATCTTACTTGATATGATTTATTTTGGGGGACTGAATGTCTCACCACAAATCTAATTATAATTAGCACTCTACTCCCACCGCCCACGCCCACTCAGTGAGTCTGAGACACCTGACATTTTTACTTAAGGATAGCTTCTGGTGCTCACATGCAAAGTATGGGCTGGGGAAGGCTACAAGCTTCATAGACTTAGGGCAGGAAAGGTTACTATTCAAAATAAAAACAAGCACATACTCTTCCCTCCTTTCTCCACATCTGACCTGTCATTAGGCCCTGCAAGCATGGACACAGAGAAGCAGCGGTATTGCGTGGAGAAGCGGTTCTGGAAGACCCGGGGAATCGGGTGGTCAAACATGTTGAAAGAGAACTAGAAGGAAAGAAAAACTGTCATTAGAACAGAACAAAGGCACATTTCTTTTTATTTTTACTGGTAGGGTCTTGCTATGTTGCCCAGGCTAGTTTTCAGTAACTAGAACTATAGGTGAGAGCCTGTGCCTGTCACAAATGTACATTTCTTCAAGCCAAAAGCCTAAACATGCCCAGGTCATTAATCGTGCTAAACATGGTCGAAGAACACAATGTATTGAAATCCTGATTAACCAGAATGTTCTGATATCTTCAGCAGTAGTGCACTTCAAATTCTTTCTGCTTCACCCAGAACTCATCCTTAGATATAATTCCACCACCTTTAGACAGAGCATCTTATTAAAATATAAAACTGGCTATACCACAGCTACCCTTATTTCTTTCAGAGCTGCCTTGCATTCTTAGGATCAAAGCTGGAGCTCCTGTACACATCACAGAGACTTGTTACTGACCATCCCATAGTCTCCCAACTTGCCATGCTCCTACCTGGACTAATTCTTCCACTTGGAACCCATTTCCTGTTACCATGAATTTGAAAGACACTTATTAATTGATAATTATCTCTTTTTATTGAGTACCTACTATCTGCCAGGCTCTGGTCTGGACACTAGGACAACATAATCCTAGTGGCTTTTGTTCACTAACACAACAGATACCACCTCTGCCCTGGTAGACCTGATGTTCAGGACAAGAGAGATATGCAAAAGAAAACACATGTCAGGTAGTTTTAAGACAAGAGGCAGGGTAAGGGACACAGAGTTCCTGGGAATGATATTTTAACAGGTAGTCAGGAAGGGACTACCTGCAGGGAGATCTACCACCCATGAAAGGGAGCAGGAAGGAACTAAGAAAAGGCATTCCAGACTGCAGTCCTTCTCCTGGCTTTCAGTTACCATCGTTTCCTTTCTCCAGGAAGCCTCCTTTGCTCTGCCCTGGGTCTGTGCTAATGCCTCTCTAGCTAGCTCTCACAGCATGCAGCAGGTACGAATGTTGTGCTACACCATGGTGCTTTATCACATCAACAAACAAGGTCAAAACATATAAAAAGGTAAGATCCCAGCTCTGAACGTGTGGACTAAGACCAGGCTTGGCAACATGTTACAGATCAACTTGGGATTTTCTCAAAGTATTTCAAGTACTATGACATTTGAAAAGAGAATATAAAAATCTCATAGCAGGGTATATATCCAAAAGAATTGAAGGTGGGAACATTCTGCTCATAACAGCGCTATTATAATAGCAGCACAAAGTGGAAGCAACTCAAATGTCCACTGACATATGAATAAAGAAAATGTGTTATATACATATAGTGGAATAGTTCACCCTTATAAAGTAGGGAAATTCTGTCACATGGATGAGCCTGGAGCACATTATACTAAGTGAAATACAACAGTAATAAAAGGACTTACACCAAATGATTCCACTCATATACAATATCTACAATAATTAAATTCATAGATACAGAAAGTAGAATCGTGGTTGCCAGGGTCTGTGAACAGGTAAAAATGGTGAGGAAAGTACCTAATGATAAGTAGTTATACTCGTAATCACAAAATTAGCAAGCTGAAGTAGCTATTTCCCTAAAACACAGCTATAGCATGTGCCTGCTTAAAAACTTAAGGCGGTTCTTCACTACCTAGAGCTCTAGCACAGTAGTTTTCAATCATTTTGTCTCTCTTAAGTGCCAGAAGTGTCCAACTCAATCTTGCATAAAAGCACAACAAATGAAACACCTTCTGGAGGACTGAAGCCAGAGGAGTGGGGACCTCATCAAAAATCCTCTCATTACACCACTCCACCTGAGCCATTTCTTCTCTTCCAGAAATGAAAGAGGAAAACGTACACAAAGTATGCAACACCGTTAATAAGCCATCTCCAGTTCATTTTCCTATGAACCTAACCTTCTGCTCCTCCCTGCTTACTTCTGACTCCATGCCTTACTTTCCCTTATTGCAGCCATACAGTCTTGGCTTCAAATCTCACTCCTCACTTTTGTGGAGTAAACTCTCTCTGAAAACTTTAGTTTTCTCTAGTGTAAGATGACAACAATCATCCTTGCCTCCAGGAGAATTGAGATTACAGGGGACAAAATGTGCTGAGTGACTACAGGTAGGACAGAAAAAGCGCCAGAAAATATTAGCTACGTTCATCACTAATGAACACCACTGTGTATATCCGAAGGCATGAACCCAAATGTAGAGCTGACCGAACTAGGGCAAACAGCTGGATGTCCTCCACGTCCACGGGGATTCCCCCTGCGGATCCTCCCTGGGGAGTGCCTGATCTGTTCCCCACTCCCACCCTCACCAACTTTCTAGTTAATTTTGAGTTTACGGAAACCTGTTGCGTGTCGAGCACTTTTGAGACACATGGGTGGACACGAACGTACGATATTTCCTACACACAAGGAACTCAAGCAAAGCTAACAGGAAATGCAAATCATAGTCCCGACAAGTGGAGACTAACAGACGCGGCTGGTGGTCAACCGTCCGGTTCATGCCCCAAGCGCCCGGGACTGGCAGGCGGGCCGGACTCAGGCCCGGGTGACTCGGCACCTGCGCCGTCGTCCCGTCCCGACTCACTGGGCACCGGTTTGAGCCCTAACCTCATTCCCAGCTCCCGAATGCTGTCCAGCCGCACTTACCATTATGGACACCGCTTCGCAGACGCCGCTTCTCTCAGGAACGTTAGGACAGGAACCCTGGCGGAGCTCTCTTTACAAACACGGCAGTGGCCTCACAGAAAACCAGACTCTCTGAAATCTCACCGGAAGTACCCGATCTGAGACTCACAGAGGGGGAGCAGAGGCCGTCGGGTGTAAAGGGAAAAAGCCAGACGAAGACCTAGGATCTAAAAATTATTCAACATAAACATTAAAATATCTTTCAATAACTTATTTGCCTGTATAGAGAGAGTTTTAAAGTTAATTTAAAAATTTTTTGAACGTGCTCCCCTTCAGATGAACTTGGTAGGGTCCATTCCTCTTACTGACTACATTACCCACAATGCATCTAGAGCCTTCCGGCCTTTGGTTTCGCCGCCTTGGACTCGGGCGGAAGTAAGCTTCGCACCGACCTTCAGACAGAACCAGAAGCCTATTGAAAATTTAAAATGCCGCCCTCAATCGAAGTGTAACTAAATTTAATTTATTGCTAGGAGTATATTTTTCCGAAGGTGCCCGGCGTGAAACAGCAGGCTTTTCTTCCCAAAGTAAAGATGTCCGCCGAGCATGGGGCTTTCTGGGTAAATGAGAGTCAGAATTGAAGGAACCAACCTTGTTTGTGTCCAACCCCGGAGATAGAGTAAGTAATGCTTATTCTGGGGACTTTTCCAGCCGTGAGTGGTGGAGCGCTAGTGCCCTCCCCAATATGGTCCAGTCAGAAAAGAGGAAAGTTTGGGAACTTAGAGGCTATTGGTTGGTAGCCTGGGCCAATCAGAAGAGCCATAATTTGGCGGGAGTCTTGACCTCTGCCCAGTTCTTGGGGTTTCAGTGCAAGTGCTGGGTGTCCTGCCTCCGAGGCTATGTTTGTGTCCGATTTTCGCAAGGAGTTCTACGAGCTGGTCCAGAGCCAGGTAACTCAGCGCAGGACGCTGGCCGAAGCCTTGTCTGTGGGGAAGGGATGAGGGGGAGTGGCCACGGTGGGGCTTGAGGTTGGGGAGCAGCCAGGGTTTAGGTCGCCGCGCTCAACCCGCCCACTTTTCCCCCCAACAGAGAGTTCTTCTCTTCGTGGCCTCGGACGTGGACGCTCTGTGTGCTTGCAAAATCCTTCAGGTGAGCTCTGGGGACCTAGGAGGGCAGGCCAGGGCGAGAAGTGAGGGAACAGTGTGGGCTTGAACAGAGGTGGTGGTGTAAGGTGGGTTTAGGTTGGGAGGTGAGGATCAGATGAGAGGAGGGAGAGTCAGGTCACCTTCCTGTCTGGACAGTGTTGGGGGTTAGAGAAGGGGAATGTAGAAGGCGAGGAGATTAGTATTTTTGCAAGAAGCCAGGCAGGAAAAAACAGTTTCATTTGGAAGGACTTCGAACCTTCTTTCTCAAATGTAGAGTTTGAGAGAGAGTAGTTTTTGACAACTGAAGTATAGTGGTGTCAGCATTAGTGGTGGAAATGCAAGAGTCCCTGGTCTACTAGGGAAAGTCGTTAGTTTGGTTTTGAACATGGGGCAGTTTTACATTGAACTTGGATCAGGAACTTTTCAGAACATTTGAAATTAAGATCAATTTTGGCAACTTTCACAAATTCAGCAAAATTGATGAACTGTACATAGAGCATGCACATCCCTACAACCAAGCTTCTCCCATTAATATTTAGTAACTTTATCTTGTCACATTATTTTTTCCTCAGCCTCTAGTTTTGTTTTGTTTTGATTTTTTCTTGTGTATTTCAAAGTAAATTGTGGGCATACTAAATAAGATAAGCTTGAAAATACTCTCTCTCCAGGCTCTGTTTCAGTGTGATCATGTGCAATACACGCTGGTTCCAGTTTCTGGGTGGCAAGAACTTGAAACTGCATATCTTGAACATAAAGAACAGGTATGAAAGATGCATTTTAGAATAATTAGGCTATTTTTTACTTAATTACAATTACTTAATAGCATTCTTTCTGCTTCCAATAGGTTGATTAGATAATTAATTATCAACTTCATTAGGTAACATGGAAGACAAAAGCATGCTGTGTATATTGATGACTTACCTTCAAGTTAAGGAGACAGAATTGACAAAAAAAAATTGAATGTGGGCAGCACTTAACTTTGAATTTTCTTTGCAGAAATTTCATTGTGAGATGCTTGGAATTTAGCAGTTCTTAATATGACTTCATTAAAATTATTTTAGAATACATCACTATTTCATGTTTTCTCTTTAAGAAAATGCATCCCAGTTTTCCACTTTAAATTTAGAAATGAATATTGTCCCTTTGGAATTTTTTTTTTTTTTTTTTTTTGGTGGGTACCGGGGGGTTGACCTCAGGACCTCGCGCGCCAGCAGGTGCCCATGCCACTGAGCGATATCACCGGCCCCTTTTTCATATGTGGGTTCCGGGAGTCGAACTCGAGCCCTCGCACTTGCCAGGCAGGCGCTTATGCCGCTGAGCCATCTCACCGGCCCCTGTCCCTTTGGAATTTAAACAGCAGAGGCCAGGACTCCTCCCACCATGCATGGGGCCAAGTGAGAAATGGGATATTATGGGCTGCATAGTGAGGGGCTGGGGCATGGAAGAGGGTCCTGGCCACTTCTAGGACTGTTTTGGCAGAGATAAATTCTCCCTTGGAGTTTTGGTCATAACTTGAGGAACTTGTACCAGTTGGGTATTTCTAGGGAAAGGTTTTGCTATAGTGATAGAGTGTGATGGAAGACTTACTATTCAGGTGCCCCTAAGGTGTGGACTACACAAGATGTGGTAAAAAACTTCAATCTAACAACACTATTAGCACAGAGAGGTGCTGCAGTCCAGATATACCAAGAACTGAAGAACCCCATTACATGTTTGAAGTTGAGATCTGCTCCTTATAAGCTGCTTGACCCTGTGTACAAGACTTGGGTTTGTTGAACTTCACCATGCTCTTCAGAAAGTGGGGAAAGCAAGAGAGCCTACTTCATAGTGTCACCTTGGAGAGGAAATACCTATAAAGTATGTTTAAGCACTTAGCACAAGTCAGCCCTGGCTAATTTTTGAGGCTCTTGTTAATACATCTGGGCCTTGCTACATGTCAGGGGCTTACTGTGTCTCAGCAGAGACTCAGAGGCCTAGTGTGGTGAAGGGCAAGGGGCCTCCTCAATGCAATTATTTTATAATGTTTCCCTTTTTTCAGTTCCGCTATTTTATTCTTATAAACTGTGGAGCTAATGTAGATCTACTGGATATCCTTCAACCTGATGGAGATGCTGTATTCTTTGTGTGTGATACTCACAGGCCAGTCAACGTTGTGAATGTGTACAACGACACCCAGGTACCTGGGCCTTTGGGGTTTCCCCTCTTATGTGCTGTCCGCTCAACCTATCTGTGCCTGTGCCTTTTTATGCCTTGTATAATGTTGCATATGGCCTTCTTGGTGAAGCATATGTCCAGTCCCCCTGTGGGATTGTGGATTGTTCTTATAGCCTGACTATAAGAACCTGATCTTGTCTGTCTCTGATGATCGATATGGGACCTAGCCCTTGGATTTGTGCTGAATGCAGTTATAGAATTTGTTTGAGAGGTATAGGTACCAGAACTTTGTGGCCTGAAATGACTCTACTGTGCTTATTCTTTGAAACCCTGGACATCAGGCATATAAACTAGCACTGAGCAAGCCAGCTGAGCTTTTTGGACTTGAACTTTTCTACTACCAAGGTGTGAGACCCTGACATTTTCATAGGAGGAACCTCTCTAAGAGAAGTCAGCCTGGAATTGGTTTTAGAGATAGGAGTTGTATTCACTTACGAGTCTGTATCTGTCTTAGTCCATTTTGTAGTGCTATACGCAAATTCCTGAGACTGGGTGCCTTGTAAAGAAGTTACCTGAGTGTGGTGACACATGCCTTAATCCTATCACTTGGAAAGTTGAGACAAGAGGATTGTGAGTTTGAGGCCAGCCTGAGCTGCATAGTGAGTTCAAGGCCAGAATAGACTATATAGAGAGACCCTATCTCAAAAAAACAAAACAAAAACAAACAAACAAACCCAGATTTATTTAGCTCACAATTCTGGAAATTTAAGAGCATGGTGCCAGCATTTTCTTGGCTTGGCTATAGTAAGGGCCTCATGGGTGGTATCATATGAGAAGGAAAGAGACAGGCAGAGGGAGCAAGGGAGAGACAGATATCACATATTGAGGTAGGAAGCAAGAGTGTAAGCTGAGACAACTTTGAAACAACCCGTGCTTGCGGGAAGGAACCACTCCTAGGAGACCTGACCCATTCCTGAGAGACAACATTAATCCACTTTGGAGGGTGGTGTGGCCAAAAATCTAATCACCTTCCAGGAAGCCTGGCTTTTAATGGTTCCACTACTTCCACACCATCACACCAAAGACCAAGCTTCTAGCATATGTGACTTTGTGGGAACAAACCACGTCCAAACCATAGCAACATCTTCACATCCTTCATCAGAGTACAAGTTGTGGAACATTCATTTTGTTAATGTATGGCATAAGAGGGAGCTGTTTTTCCAGACTTAAGTAAACTGTAGGTGGTTTCAAAAAATTGTTTTCAGGTCTTAATAATTTCTGCATACCATGTGGTGCAACTCCAGTGCCTCACTGAATGGTAATGAAAACAAGGAGATGCCTAAGAAGTCTGAACTCTTCTCAGACAGGTGGCTTATGTGTCAGCTAATTAGAAATGATAAAGAGTCTACAGGAGAAAAACACACGATGAACAGTTTTTCAAGGAGAGATGCGAGACTTGATTGCTTTTCTGTTTTAAACTTAGATCAAATTGCTCATTAAACAAGATGATGACCTTGAAGTTCCTGCCTATGAAGACCTCTTTAAGGATGAAGAGGAGGATGAAGAGCATTCAGGAAATGACAGTGATGGATCAGAGCCTTCTGAGAAGCGCATACGGTTAGAAGAGGTATGTTTGGGCCTCTCGTGGCATCCTGGGGTAGCCTGCATTCTTAGAGGTCACCCCCAGAGTTTGCTGGGCCCAAGAGTAATGTTGGGGAAGAGGGTGCAGGTGGGAAATGGAAGAGTTAGCAGGTGTGGGTACTGACCCTGGCCTCTGCTACCCCGCCTGGTTTTGTTTCAGGGTACTGGACTTCTCCGAGCTACAGCTTCCTTACCTATAGGATCCTATCGGATGAAATAAAACTTAGGACAGCTCAGTTCTATGGGTTGATAGCAAATGTGGTTTGTGTTTTTGAGAAGGGTCTTGCTATATCTCTCAGGGTAGCCTCAAACTCTCAGGGCTCCTGCCTTAACCTCCTGAATGCTGGGATTATAGGTTTGTGCCACCAAGCCCTGGCGGCAGACATTTTTTTTAAAGACTGAGGAAAAATGATAAATAGCACAAGTGTCTCCTCCCCTCTCCATTCTGTTCACAGCATCACTCTTTGTACAGTCACTAAGAAGGAGCTACATACCCTTGGCCAAGGTCTATCCCAGACAGTCACTCCAGGGGGAGCATCTGATGTACGAGTATATGAATGTTTTTTGCCATGTGGCCCTTGGGTCTGAGCTGCTTAGCCATCTGGGGCTTGGGTAACAGAAGGGGTCTGCTAGAAGCAGAAGCACAGGTGGGAGTTGACTGTTCATCTAGCATGGAGAACCATGTTTTATTGCAGTGTTCAGTGTTAGTGGTGCTGTTGAAGGAGCCATTGACTTGGCTCCTGATTCTTGGTGCACAGCTTAGAATTTGCCTCTGGAATGTCTTAAGATCTTCCCTTCATCCTTGGCCTGACATTCCTGAGGGATGTGCTTTAATGGAGCCCTTTTGAGCCATATTTGGGATATTCATAATATGCCCTCTGTCTGCGGGAGGGGCCGTGTCCTTCAAAGCTAGGTTGCATGTTTTCTCCTTGCCTTCTCACATTTCTCTCCCGTTTCGCAAGAACTTGGGTAGTCTTGTGGGGGATCTCTTGGATCCACTCTGGCACACTTTCTGGCACACTTTTTGGTCTTTATATTATCTTCTGATTTCTAAGAGTTCTTCTTTGTTCTCTGACTATTCTTTTTTTTTTTTTTGTGGGTACCGGGGGGTCGATCTCAGGGCCTCGCGCACCAGCAGGCGCCCGTGCAGCTGACCGATATCACTGGCCCTTTTCTCGTACGTGGGTTCCGGGAGTCGAACTCGGGCCCTCGCGCTTGCCAGGCAGGCACTTATGCCGCTGAGCCATCTCACCAGCCCTCTTCAATGTTCTATAGTTTTTATCATAGAGGTCTTTTACCTCTTGGTTCCTTAGGTTTTTTTTTTTTTTTTTAGGCTATTATGAATGGAATTGTTTTTCTGATTTCTTTCTCAGCTAGTTCATTATTGGTGTTAGAAAAGCTATTGTTTTTTTTTTTTTTTTTTTTTGAGACAGAGTCTCACTATATTTCCAGCTGGGTTTGAACTCTCTGTGTAGTCCAGGCTGGCCTTGAATCTGTGGCAATCCTCCTGCCTCAGCCTCCCGAGTGATGGGATTATGGGCATGCACCACCATGCCCAGCAAGGTATTGATTTTTTTTTTGTACAAGGAATCAAACTCAGGACCTTGCACTTGCCAGGCAGGCACTTGTGCTGCTGAGCTATATCCCCGGCCCAAGCTATTGATTTTTTAATGTTGATTTTGTGTGATATTCTTTAGCTATTGATGAACTACTTATTGGGCCTCAAATATCAGTATTCAGTGCGATTATCCCCTGGAAACATCCATGTTCAACAGCTAAGAGTGTTGGAATTCTTCCCTCTGACTTAATAAGCAAATGTAACCCAAAGCCTTGTGCATGATAATCATACATTGTACCACTGAGCAATTTCCCCTACCCAGATGTATTTTTTCAGTACCTATTATGTGCCAGGTACCAGTCAAGCCCTGAAGTACAAGGGAGAGAAACAAGTCCTGCCTTTGCATAGCTTTCTTTCCAGTGGGAGAGACCAATCATGAATATAATTAAAGAATTAATGAGCACAATTAATTAATAATTTCAGGTGGAAAAATAAGATTAAGGAACTAGGTAGAAAATGGATAGTCGGTCTCTAACAAGTCCTGAAAACTTGTCCAGAGCCTAAATGAGGGGAATGCTCGGACAGAGCATTCACAGACAGAAGGGCTCTGAGGTGAGTAGGAAGACCTTAAGGGGGCCTTAGTCATCGTGGCAAGAGGCACAGACAAGGGATAACTGACCAGAGGTTTTGGCAACAAAGAAAAGGATGCTTGTTGGTGGCTCAGGCTCCCCATAAGAATGCTTTAGTCAATTGGGCAGCTGTTTCATAGCCCTCCTGACCAGCTTTGGGAGTCCCTCAGCATCCTATATCCACATTAAAAGTGGACGTGACTCCACTATATACTGTGGGAAGGTCAAAGATATCTCAGGACAAGGAGTTTTGTTAATCAGCTTTATTGAAGCATAATTTTTTTTTTAATTATTTATTTAATTTTTTTGTGTTGGTGGGAATTGAACTCAGTGCCTTGTGCCCTTGTATATACTAGGTAAGTGTTCTGCCATTGAGCCATATCCCCAATCCAACCTTTTTTTTTTTGGAGTCTTGGTTAAACTTGTGATCCTCCTGCTTCAGCCTCCTAAGTAGCTGAGATTATAGATTGTGCCCAGCTATTAAGGCATAATCTCTACTTAGTTCACCAGGTGTGCAATTTGATGAGATTTCGTAAATGTATAAAATCACGTGATTATCACCACATCATGATGAAAGAAAAAACAGTTCTATTGTCCCCCAAAATCCCCTAATCAGGATCCTGGGTTTTAAAATTAAACTTTTTCTTTCAGATCATTGTAGATTCAATGTAATTATAAGAGATAATATAAAGAGATCATTTATATATTTTTCCCAGTTTTCCCAATGGTAACATGCTATAGTATAATATCACAGGTGGGATATTGATATTGATGCAGTTAACATACAGAACATTTCCATCACTGTAAAGATCCCTCCTATTGCCCTTTTATAGTCATGCCCATTTCCCTTCTGCCCCTGTCGCGCCTTAGGCCCTGGCAGCCAACAACTGGAGATCTCCATTTCTACAATTTTTTATTTTAGCAGTGTTACATAGATGAAAATGGAAGCATACAGTATGGAATCCTTAGGATTGGCTCTTTCCACTCAGTATAATTCTCTGGAGAATGATCCAGGTTGCTATTTCTACCAGTAGTTCATTTATTTTTTTGTTCTATCAATATTGTACAGTATTCAATATACAAATTCTGTATATGTTTTGTCAGATTTACACCTACATTTAGCATAAAATATCAGTTTTTAATTCCGTATACTAACAGTGAACACATGGACACTAAAATTAAAACTATAATACCATTAACCATCACCCATCACTCATATTCAGTTGAGCATTCTGGAAATGTCACGTACATACTGTTAATTCTCCGTGTCGTTGAGTTCTTTTGGCTTGCTGCTTTTCTGTCTAGTTGCTCTTTCAGTTCTTGGGAGAGGTGTTGATTCTACCTGTCTGTTTCTCTTTTCAGTTCTATCAGTGTAGAACATTTAGGATTGCTATGTCTCTTGGTTGATCTATCCTTTTATCCTTTTTTTTTTGAGACAGGGTCTCGCTATGTCGTTCAGGCTGGCCTTGAACTCACTTATGTAGCCCAGGCTGGCCTCAAACTCATGGTGATCCTCCTGCCTCAGCCTCCTGAGTACTGGGCTTACAGGCATGCACCACCATGCCTGGCTCTTTTTACTCATTTAATGTTATTTTCTGTTAATTTATTTTGCTCTAATTTTTTTTTTTTTTTTTCAGTACTGGGGATTGAACCAGGGTCTTGTGCTTGTTAGGTGAACACTTCACTGCTGAGCAATATCCTGAGCCCTCTTTTATTTTATTTTGAGAAGGAGTCTTAATAAGTTGCCCAAATAAATCTATGATCCTCCTGCCTCAGTCTCCCAAGTATTGTGGAGGCTTTTTTATGACCTCTTTGAAATATTTGTCAGATACTTCTAGATCAGCAGGTGTGGCAGTCTTGGCTTCCTCTTTGATTCCTCTGACACTCCTGGCAGAGAGGTTGGGGTCCTTTGTTACAGCTTCACAAGGTGGGCATCTAAGCTCTAGCTCAGCCTTTGCTGGGCTGGATGGGAGTATTTTCAGTGGTGTTGGCTGGAGTAGAGTGGTTACTGTATAAAAATTTTCTGTCCTTCAGGACTGGTCCTTCCAGATCCTTTGGTTAGAGAGGGTAGCTTTTGTTGGATTTTTTTTTTTTTTTTTTTTTTTTGTCTGCACTTGGTGTTTCTAGATTTCTGGCTTCTTCATCTGCAAGTCTGGGCTATATGAGCCAAAAAGAAAACCCAGGGCATATACTAGCATGTTTTTCCTCAGGGCCCAGGTCCTTAACTGCTCTGCTTTTGCCTCTACCTTTCAGACTCTTAATTTCTTTTACTTATAATACCCAGGGGTTTTAGCAGACACATACGGAAAAAGACTTCTACTCCGTATTTCCAGAAGCAGAAGTCTCAGGACCATGGATTTTTTTGTTTTTGAGACAGGTTCTCACTCCGCAGTCCAGGTCTGCCTTAAACTCACTATGTAGTCTAGGCTGGCCTCGAACTCATGTGGTCCTCCTGCCTCAGCCTCTCAAGTGCTGTGATTACAGGTGTGTGCCACCACGACTGGCTAGGCCCATGGATTTTTTTTTTATTTTTTATTTTATTTAATGTGGGTACCGGGAGTCGACCTCAGAACCTTGCGCTTGCCAGCAAGTGCTTGTGCCGCTGAACAATATCACTGGCCCTTTTTTTCCTTCATGTGGGTACTGGGAGTCGAACTCAGGACCTCACACTTGCCAGGCAGGTGCTTATGCTGCTGAGCTATCTCATCAGGCCCTGCTAGGCCCATGGATTTTTATAACCACTGTACTATCCATCCTTTCATGGTGAGAATTAAATGATATTGTCCATGTAAAATTAGAATCATTGCTGGCATGTGGGAGAATGTAAGAAACACTAGCTCTTATAAATCCTGGTGGGGACTCAGGTACAAGGCAGTGTGAACTTGTTTTGGATCCCGTGGTGCTGTGGGCGGTGGATAGCTGGAGTGGGGGGATACAGAGTACAACAGGGAGCAGGTTCTCAGGAAGCCTCTGCTCTTCTGTCCATGGTGTCTGTGGTGAGAGGGGCCAGAAGGGTTCCTGGCCTTCCTCTGCCTCAACTCTGCCCTACTCTTGGAACAGGCTGTGCCTGGGGGATGGAGCTGACACCTCTTCTTCAGAGGTCTGAGCCCAGCAGCTTCTACCAAACTGAAACCTTCTCAGGCTGTGGGGATAAAATCCTGGTGCTTTTGCTCAACCCTTTGTTCTCTTTATCCCCACCTCAGGAGATAGTGGAGCAAACCATGAGGAGGAGGCAGCGGAGAGAGTGGGAGGCCCGGAGGTGAGTCTGGCATCCGGCATCTCCCTAGTGCCTGTTCTCCCTGGGCTCTGTAGCCCACTGATACCTTTTGTTTTTCCAAGATGCTGTATGGATTTTCTTTTGTTTTTGTCTTTTTTTTTTTTTCTTCATTTTAGGATAAAGCCTTTAGAACCTCAGGGCCAGCTGCTCCAAGAGTGACCACCTCATTGGAGACAAGCTTGGGTCACTGTCTATATTGCCTTCTGGTCCCAAGAGAGACAGAACAGGCCCAAATCCTTTCCATCTGTTAGGGGTGATAGCCCTTGGCTTTTTAATTTTATCAGGTTTTTCATCATAGACACTTTTATTATAAAATGCTTATTCATCAAGTAGATGCTAGTTGTACAAAACTTTTCATAAAAAAAAGTATGAACAGAAACTGTTATTCATAACACCTCTTCCTATTGCACATGTAAGAAAAAACAAAGTGTTTTAAAATTAAAATATTGGAATGGTTATTCCAGCTTGAGGTGAACATGCAGCCGTGCTTTGAGGTGGGCACCCTGGGGAATTTCTTGCTGACCCCTTCCACAAAGGTCTTGCTGGGTCACGCAGCTGCGGTTTCTGCTGTTCTAGCTGAGGACTTGTGCTTCTGTTGGCCATGGGAGAAGGCTGCCCCCTCCTATCAAAAGACACTCAAGGGGCCGGTGAGATGGCTCAGCGGCGTAAGCGCCTGCTTGGCGCGCAAGGTCCTGAGGTCGACCCCCGGTACCCACAAAAAAAAAAAAAAAAAAAAAAAGACACTCAAACTGTTTCTGGAAGTATAAGGAAAGATAAGAGAGAGTATCTGCCGTCTTATCACCTAATTCAAAGAGATTCTGGGTTTGGATTTCTCTTCCTGAATTATCCGTACTTGTGCTTATTTTACATAATCAAAATATGCATCTAATTTTGCATTTTTCTATATAATGTAACCATTATCAATCTGAACAGCCCTTATAGACTGCTTAGTACTTAACTGGCAATTTTCTGTCTTCTTTTTAATCTTTTATCTTATTAGCACATGTTAATTGTTCATATTAATGGGGTTCAGTGTGCTATTTCCACATGTGTACAGTGTGCGCTGATCAAATCCACGCCTCTGGGTTCAGTTCCCAGCACCACACACACAAACATCAGGTTTTTCACTCCTTTTTGAACCGTAGGTTACTCCCAATATTTTGCGTTACAAATAAGGCTGCAGTGCCTTTTTTTTTTTTCTTTCTTTCTTTATGTGGGTATCAGGAACCGAACTCAGGACCTCGTGCTTGCCAGGCAGGCACTTGTGCCGCTGAGCTATATCACTGGCCCAAAGAAAGAATTCTTTTTTTTTTTTTTTTTTGTTAGGTGGGTATTGGGGATCGAACTCAGGACCTTGTGCTTGCCAGGCAAGTGCTTATGCTGCTGAGCTATATTACCGGCCCAGCATGTTTTATCTTTTTGCTTTGAATTATTTTGGGATAATTTCTCAGAATTGTATTTTTTTTCAGAACTGGAATTTTGGGACCATATCTTTTTACTTTGTACGTTGTCATAGAGAATTTGTGTGGATTTTACTGCCTTCCCAGTGTTGTACATATACATTCTACTAAATAGTCAATAAGAGAAAACAGTGGTACCATGATTTATTTTGCATTTCTTTGAAGGTTGTGCAGGGTCTCACCTTGTAGTTCAGGCTGCTCTTGAACTCACTGTGTAGCCCAGACTGGCCTCAAACTTGTAGCGATCCTCCTGCCTCAGCTTCCCAAGTGATGGCTTTACAAGCGTGCACCACCACATGTGGCTTGAAGACTGAAGTTTTAGCATTTTTCCAAATATTTGGTTTCCTACACTGCTGCTTCCTATTACATTTTGTGTCATTACAGACGAGATATCCTCTTTGACTACGAGCAGTACGAATATCATGGGACATCCGTAAGTATGAATAGGTGTAGTTCAGCATAAACTTCTGACTCCAGCAATCAGTGTCCTAAAACGTGAGAAAGGGGCTAAAAGATTTTAAAGCCACAAAAACCTGGTTTTAATTGGAATTCCATGGCTTCTTATGGTGTGATCTTGGGAAAATGATGTAGCCTCTCTAAGCCTTACATTTTGAGAGACTATATATATTGTTTCCAACTTATAATGGCTTTCTGTCTTATGATTTTTCAGCTTTTGATGGTGTGAAAACAATACATATGCAGTAGAAATTGTACCTTGCTTTTTTTGTTAAGTTAGAGACAGTGTCTCACAGTGTTGTCTAGGCTGACTTTGAATGTCTTGGCTCCAGCAGTCCTGCTTCAGCCTGCTGAGTAGGTGGAACTAGAGCTGCATGCCACTACTGTGCCTGGCTACCTCTTTTTTTTTTTTTTTTTTTGAGACCAGGTCTCACTATGTAGTTCAGGCTGGCCTTGAACTCACTATGTAGTCTAGGCTGGCCTCGAACTCATGGCAATCCTCCTGCCTCAGCCTCTCCAGCGCTGGGTTTACAGGCATGTGCCACCATACCCAGCTCTAAAGTTTTTTTTTTTTTTTTTTGGTGGGTACCAGGGGTCGAACTCAGGACCTTGTGCGCCAGCAGGCGCCCGTGCCGCTGAGCGATATCACCGGCCCTTTTTTCGTATGTGGGTACTGGGAGTTGAACACAAGACCTCGTGCTTGCCAGGCAGGTGCTTATGCCGCTGAGCTATCTCACCAGCCCCTAAAATTTTTTAAAGATCATATTGGTTTTATTTTTTTTTTAAATTCTAGAGTAGATCAATACTTTATTCCATAAAGTAAAATTTTGAATTTTAATCTTTTCCTGGGCTATGGACATGCTTTGGCAATGCCGGGCAGTGGCAGCAAGCTGAAGCTCCTAGTCAGCCAGGAGATTATGACGAGAAACAACTAATTCTGTACAGTGTGCTGGGCTACTAAGCTAGGGTGTTGGGTACATTAGGTATACTCAGTCATTTTTCAGCTTATGGTACTCATAATTTCCGATGGGTTTATCAGGATGAAACTATCATAAATTGAGGAACATCTGTAATCGTCATTTCAGAGGCAATTTTTAGGATGGTCCCATGCGTTTAGTTTGTGCTCAGAGAATAGCAGCTATTATTTTTGTCCGTCAGTAATACAGAACAAATCTGTATTAATCTCTGTACGAGAAGATAAAACTAGACTTACACTGGCACATCAGTGTGTGTGTGTTTTATGGAGCAGAATTCAGTATAGAAAACCCACTGTGTTGACTCTGTTAATGTTAAGCAGAGCTTAGGGCCTTAAATAGCCCTAGAAAATAAGTTTTCAATAAAACATCCTATATTGGAATATGACCCTTGGGCCTTGAACTCAGCACTATATTTCCCATGTCTCCTTTATTCTGAGTTCCATTGTCCTTTGGGTTGGTTCCTCATGTCTGGTCAGAATCCACTACCCTGCAGGGCCTCAGCTTGGGGGCATTTGTCTGGCCCAGCTCCATTGCCTCTCCCACAAGCACAGCCACATTTGTCCTCAGGCTTCTGTGCTTCATTGCAGTCGGCCATAGTGATGTTTGACCTGGCATGGATGCTGTCTAAGGACCTGAACGACATGTTGTGGTATGTAGCCCCACACAGTGTCAGTGTTGGAAGTCCTGTTATCAGCCCGAGTCAGCCCCATATGGGTCTCTCTTGTATCCCTGGGAATATCGGGTGTAACCCCTGTCTGGGATTGTGGCTGACCTTGGTCTTTTTCCTGTGAGGTTCTTGGTGCTTCACACAAACTCAGAGAGCACACAGAGTAGGGCTCAGGCACACCTCCATCGTTTCCCACCCCTGCTGCTTAGCCTTGAGCTTGGTAAATCAGGCAACCAAAGGGGCATAAGATTTGAATGAGACAGTCCTTGCTGGGCTTCCTTGCAACGCTGGCATGTGGTAAAATCTGATAAGAAAGACCATCCCTGTAAGCTGGGTGAGGTGACACACTCCTGAAATCTCAGCTAGTTGGGAGGCTAAGGTAGGAGGATTACAAATCCAAGCCTAGTCTGGGCAACTTAATGAGATCCTGTGTCAATATAAAAACTTTAAAAAGTCTGAGGATATAGTTCAGTGGTAGAGCCCTTAGCATGTGTGAAACCCTGAGTTTAGTTCATACTGCAAAGAAAGAAAGAGGGGGAGAAAAAAAGAGGGAATGAGGGGGAGAGAGAGACAGAGAAAGAGACAGAGAGAGAGAAAGAAAACTGTCCCTGCCTCTGATTTCTCTGCAGGCAGGGCCTTTGGCACACAGACTAGTAGGCCTAGGCTGGTTGTTGTCACCTTGGTGTGATCTAGAAACAAAAGTTCACAGTCTTTCTGAGTGATGAGAACATGGGTCTGGCCTGGCTCTACCACCTTTGTCCTCTGCTCAGGGTCCTGGTTTCCTTCTCTGCAAAATGATATTCTACTGTCGCTGCTCCTGGCTCTGACCACCAACAGTGCTGATTGTAGTGGTCTGCATGGAATCAGGGCCTCAGGATAGCCAGGGTGTTCACACTAGGCCTGGAGTTCTGTGTCTGCTTTGATGCTAGGAATCTGGTCCATCAGCCCGTGCCAGTCCTCAGCTCTCATCCCTGTACATGAGCCACCCTGCCATGTACCCACCAACTGTTCTCAGCCAGGTCTTAGTCCCTCAGCCTGAGGTTCTCTGTGATGTGGAAATCCTAAACCGGGAGACTGGGATCAGAGTCTTGTTTCAACGGCCCTGCAGTAAGGTCAGGTAGGATCCCTGGAGCCGTGACATAGCACCTGACTGCCATGTTGTTTTGACTTCTCCCCCAGCTAAGTTAGGGTCCCCATACCAGAGTCACTAGCAATCCGGCCCTACCCGAAAATGGAGGGGAGCTAGATGTTTACAGTCTACTTTTCATGGATCACCTCTTTTACCTGGCAGATGGCCTAATGCCTACATGTCTGATTTGTGACCAGGAGTCCCTTACACAGGACACTTGTTTACACTGGCAGATGCCTTAGTGGCTCTTGTCTGACCCATGTACAGTTTATGCCTGCCTGACTATTGTTCTTGTGCTGGGAACCCAAACTTGTGTGTGCTCTGACATCCTGGGGAAAACCTGGCTGGGGATATCCCGTTTTTTTTGTTTTTTTCTTTGTGGGTACCGGGGTCGACCTTAGGACCTTGCGCGCCAGCAGGCGCCCGTGCCGCTGAGCGATATCACCGGCCCTTTTTTCGTATGTGGGTTCCAGGAGTCAAACTCGGGCCCTCGCGCTTGCCAGGCAGGCGCTTATGCCGCTGAGCCATCTCACCGGCCCTATCCCCTGGTTTTTTATATGGAAGGTACAAATGTAATATGTCACCACAATAGAAAATAAGTTCAAAGATCCTTACTTACAGATCCTGGGCAGGGAGGCTGCCCTAAGCCAGGAGCCACACTAGCAAGGTGCTCCTGGGAATGTTGAGCCTGCACTGCCCATCCCGTTTCCTGGCTACAAACCACAGGCCTCTTCCAGCCTGGGTGGCTGCAGCTGGCTCCATCGCCTTCTTTACTTCCAGGTGGGCCATCGTTGGACTGACGGACCAGTGGCTACAAGACAGGATCACCCAGTAAGGACATGCACCTTTGCTTTCTGGGTCAGCCCTGTACAGTGACCAAATGACAGCCCTTGAGTTTGCAGTGGGGAGATGGGAAACTGTCACTATAGGGCCTTACGGAGAAGGCATAAGGGCTGGCCCTCCTTGGGCGGGACCCTTGTAATCAAGGAAGGGCCGAGTACAGATCTTTGCCTATGGCTGTGGCCTGCTTTGGCCTCTTCATCACCCTGTGGAGTCCACTAGGTGGAGCCATCACTGGGAGGAGGGAGCACAGTCTCCCCTATTCTTGAACAGGATTTAGAGGCAGGTGTTGGAGTGTGGCCCATACCTGGTGGGGATTAAGGGGGAGAAACAGAAGAAGGAAAGGAGAGGGAAGAAGGGAGTGTGGGAGTGGAAGTAGGGGCCCTAAGTGTCCTGCCTGGGAGTGTAGGTTTGATCACGAAGGCAAGCGGAAGTCTCTAGAGACTTTTAAGGAGACTGTTATGAAAGTCTCTTTTTTGTCCATTGGCTGTGTCGGGCTTCCCTTCTTTTAGATTATGACCATGAGCTGAAGGGCTGCCCCAATGTTATAGTACTGCGGAGGGTGCAGGACCTTGAACAGCACTGTGTGGCATCTCCCATCCCTTCTCCCTCACAAGGCAGCTCAACCTTCTCTGGCCATGAGGTGGCACATCTAAGAGAATTGACAGGGACATCAACCCTGAGGAACTAACCCTGTCCCAGGAGACCCATACAGATGTCTCCCAGCTGTCACCTATCATAGCTTCCACTTGGTCAGTAGACTGCTCATGCAGTTTGACAGCCCTCCCCCCGACCATGTCTTGCCTCCCTGCCCTGTCCCTGCCTTCATCTTGCTGGGTGGCCCAAGGAGCTTGAGGTGCCTGAGTTTTAGACCTGAGGTTACTGTCTGGACTGCCATGTTGCCACAGCCTACTGCCTTGCTGAATCTCAGGCCCTTCTCTGATAAGGGTAGCATGGGGCACATGTTTGGATACCACAAGATCTAGAAATAACAATGCATGTAGTAGCAGGTACCATCCCTGGCCTGTGGCCTCAGGTGAGGCCCCATTGTCACCATCCTGATTGGTGGCCCTTTGGTATCTAGAGTGCTACCCACTCCTACTGTGCTTGGTATTATCCTGTGTGGGTCTGCACCTTCTGCTATGGAGATTCCTGTCTTTTATGGAGTCTGTCTACTTGCCTACGTGGGCTAGTAGGCCTGACTATGCCTCCACAGTGCCTGTTCATCAGGGAAGGCCTGTTCATCAGGTTCATCCACCTTTTGTGTGGCTATGACTGCTTTCTGTGACCACAGTAGAGGGCTCTGCAAAACCCCTGGACCTCGGTTTCTCTATCAGAAGGGGAAAACGGGTGAGGCCAGAGCTTGCCCTGCCTAACTGGGGCCAATCACTTCCCCAGCTACTTAGTGTCTATGCAAGGGGTCACCAGGCTTCCTCAGTCTTCTTCAGGAGCAGCCTGAATGGTGGATAACCCCTGGGAACAGGAGGGTGCTGCCCAGCCTGTAGTACTTTCTTTCCAGAATGAAGTATGTGACCGACGTTGGCATCCTGCAGCGCCATGTGTCCCGGCACAACCATCGGAATGAGGATGAGGAGAATACCCTTTCCGTGGACTGCACGCGGATCTCCTTTGAGTATGAGTATCCTTGTGCCTCAGGCCCTTCAGATACAGGCAGTGTTCTGCTCAGCAGGTGCTGTTTGCTTAGTCCTTGTGTGCAGGCCTCCACCCATGTTCCCCTATAGAGCGTGCCTGCCTTTTCAGAGCTATGTCTGGGTCGGGTGGAAAACTGCTAGTTGAGGCAGGGAAGATGGCAGCCTATGAGGGCCATAGTCAAGAGAGGGGGCCATCCTTGAGGTCAGGAGACACCAGAGGAGCAGTGGCAAGGTGGCAGCATGACTGTGGAAACAGGCAGGGTCAGCCTGAACGCTGTGGAGGAGAGGCCTATGGTGGGGCCTGTCATCGCGCTCAGCCTCAGTCACGGGACTGTGGGTGGTGAAAGGCAAGTTCAAGGAGACGGGTGAGGGTGGGAGGACTTTGTGATATCCTGTTGGAAGGCTCTTGGAAAGGATAGGTGGTAGCTGGGCTCGGCTAGGTGGAGTAGGAGGGGACAGGACAGTATGGCAGCCTAAGCCAGGAATTCCCAGCCTTCCACCTTCTGTGTGGCTATGACTGCTCTCTATGGCCACAGTAGAGGGCTCTGCAAAACCTCTGGACCTCGGTTTCTCTATCAGAAGGGGAAAATGGTGTGCACCCACGACCTCCTACTCTTTCTACATGGGTCAAATTGCTCCAGTTTGCCCTTGTTTAACCTGGTTGTACGAGCAAGCCCTTCAAGGCAGGCCCCGAGAACACAACAGGCCATCTGCTGAGAACTGTGGGTAAGGCTGTGCACTGCCAAGGTTGTGGGTTACTGTGCAGCTCTAGGTGGGCATCAGACACCACATTTGTTCCTTGACCTCGGGCCCAGCCTCTGCCTGGCTCTCTACCACCACTGGTCCCTCTATGACAGTCTGTGCAATACCAGCTACACCGCGGCCAGGTTCAAGCTCTGGTCTGTGCATGGGCAGAAGCGGCTTCAGGAGTTTCTTGCAGACATGGGGTGAGTGACTGCCTGGGCCTGCAGCCCTCTACCTTCCCAGACTGCTATGGAGATGCCCCTCTGCTTTGTTGTGACTCACAGGGTTGTGAAATGCAACTGCTACCCATTCCTTCATTACTTCCTCCTTTCCAGATCCGAGAATGTCATCTGAGTAAATGTGCTAGGTCCACAGGGGCGGTGAACCTATGGCACACATGTTATTTGTGTTTCTCTTAAGACAAAAGATGTTAATGTATGAGTTACTTTTTTTTTCTAAATTAAAACCTCAGTATTCAGGTTTAATTGCAATGTTGGCAGTTTGTGATAAATAAGTGGGTTTTAGTCTGGGCACTCGTCTCTGAAAGGTTGCCATCACGGTGCTAGGACATCCCTCCATGGCCCACATGGTGATGCTGCTTGCAGGCTTCTTTCTATTCTGTTCATTCTCTCTATGATCTCATTCATGTGACTTGTACTTATTCTTTTCAGGCTTCCCCTGAAACAGGTGAAGCAGAAGTTTCAGTCCATGGACATCTCTTTGAAGGAGAATTTGCGGGAAATGATTGAAGAATCTGCAAATAAATTTGGGTAAACATTTTTTCCTGGGTTAAGCTGTTTTAAAATTAGGGCTTCTGGGCCGGTGAGATAGCTCAGCGTCATAAGTGCCTGCCTGGCAAGCGTGAGGTCCTGAGGTTGACTCCCGGTACCCACATAAAAAAAAATAAAATAAAATAAGGGCTTCTGCTTTAACTATACGTGTAAAATAATGTAAAAATAAATTAATAACCCCAAGAATGTACAAGTGAGCATGAACTGAATTTGGTCATTCCTAAATGTTTGTCTTCTCTTTGGGTTAAAAAATTGACCTTCTTCAAATGCCTATAAGCCTTAGGATCCTTAAATCCTGGACTATCTCACTGGCCCAGGATCCTTAAATACTGGACTGTGGTGTGGACCTGTGAAATCAACCCAACTCCTTTCTCATTCAGACAGGAAATGGGCCACCAGAGTCATGTTTAGGTGAGCTTTGCCTAACCAGCTCCTTGGGCACCACTGAAGGTCCTGTGCCTGGCTGCTCTTGCCCTGCCAGCTGGTGTGCTGGGGTGAGGGAGAGGAGCCTACCTACACCATCGGCCCAAAGGCTGCCGTGACTGGGTGTTCTGACTCACCTCATCGTCTGACCAGAGAGTCATAATGACAATATTGCTGAGGACCTATGAAGGACCTCAGGGCATCTGCTGGCCTGTCCTGGCCAAGAGGGCTCGCTCATGACTTAAAGGTGACAGCCACATTGCTTCCTCTCATGACAGGATGAAGGACATGCGTATACAGACGTTCAGCATCCATTTTGGTTTTAAGCATAAATTCCTGGCCAGTGATGTGGTCTTTGCCACCATGTCTCTAATGGAAAGCCCTGAGAAGGATGGCTCCGGGACGGATCACTTCATACAGGCTCTGGACAGTCTCTCCAGGTAGTAGGTGTGGCTAGGGGCTGCTGTCCCCTTCAGGCTGCCTCCAGTCCTCAGTCTCACACTGCACAGGGAGGCTGGTTGCAGGGATCTTCCTGGGTAAGACAGTGATGGTCCTGCAGAAACTGCAAGTGTGAGTCAGAGTCCAACACGCTGCCTGCCTGTCTCCAGTACAGGATTTGTCACTCTCTTGAGTCCTTTTCATCTCTTTTTAATTTAAAAAATTTTCTTTTTTTTCACTGTGTGTATCTCTTAGTCCTTGTGTGCAGGCTCCGCCCATGTCCCCCTGTATAGTGTGCCTGTCCTTCTCAGAGCTATATCTGGGTTGTGTTGAAAACTACTAAGATTTGAGGCAGGGAGGATGGCATTCTTGTTCCTTCTAATTCATTCTTCACTTCTCAATTCTTTGATTTCTAATCTTTTCTTCTCTCACTCCCTGAGATATACTCTGTTATTTTATCCCATGCTTTTAATGTACCATGAAATAAATATGCCAATTTTGATCTTTTTGGGGGCATGTTTCACATCTTTCTAGATTAGTTTTAAAAATTTATTTATTTAATTTGTTTGTTTTTGAGACAGGGTTTTGCTATGTAGTTCAGGGTGGCCTTGAACTCACTATGTAGCCCAGGTTGGCCTGACTCAGCGATCTTCCTCCCTCGGCCTCCCAAGTGCTGGGATTATAGGTGTGTGCTACTGTGCCTGGCCTATCTACTTTTATTGTTGAGGAGGATGTTACTGTGCACCTTGTTCTTTTTTCTATTAGTGACTTTGAGAGGACCTCAAAGGACTTGAGTCCTTCTCTGTTGCTTATTTGTGAGTTTTGCTCCCCTGACTTTTTAGGAAGAGGCATGATTTGGATAGCTTTTCTAACTTCCCAGAGCTGCTACTTCTGTTGATTTTGTGTGAAAAATATGGGGGCAGGGGCTGCTTGTGGGATTTCTGAGTTCTTCTCCATAGTACACTTCTGTTTTTTTAACATGGCCTTGTTGAGATATAATTCACATACCAAATAGTTCACTCATTTAAAGTGTACAATGCAATGGCCTTTAATGTACTTATTATGCAGTATTACCAGTATCTAATTTCAGAGCATTTTCAAAAAGAAATCCTATACCCCTTAGTCATCACCCCCCCAAATCCCTCATCCCTCCCTGCTCTAGGCAGCTACTTCCACAGATTTGCTTTTCTAGTCCTTTGATGCAAATGGGATTATACAATGTGTGGCTCTTTGTATCCATTTCTTCTATTTAGCATAATGTTTACAGCGTTCATCTGTGTTGTAGCTTCTATCAGAACTTAATGTCTTTTTATTGTAAATAATTCATTAGATGGATATGCCACATTTTATCTACCAGTTCATTACTTGATGGACATAAGGAGTTGTTACTACCTTTTGGCTATTATGAATAATGTTGCTGTAAACTTACATGTATGGATGTTTTTGTGTAGTCATCTTTTCATTTCTCTTGGATACATTTCCAGTAGATTGTATAGTTACTCTAGGTTTACCTTTCTGAGAAATTGCCAGACTATTTTTCCTAGAGACTGTACTGTTTTACATTCCCACCACAGTGTGTGAGGGTTCTGGCTTCTTTACATCCTCTGATGAGGATGTGTTTTAGATTTTCTTTACATCCTCTTGTCTGTGTTTTAGATTATAACCATCCTAGTAGTATCTCACTGTGGTGTTTGTTTGTTTGTCTTTTGAGACAGGATCTCACCATGTAGCCCAGGCTGGCCTTGAACTCACACCAATCTTTCTATCTCAGTCTCCTGAGTGCTGGGATTACAAGCATGAGCCACCACTCCTGGCTTCTCACTGTGGTTTTGATTTGGGTTTTCCTGATGGCTAATGGTGTTGAGCATGTTCTCAGGTGCTTGTTGGCCATGTGTGGTATTTTGTTTGGAAGTTAATCCAAATACTTTACCTATTTTTATTTATTTATTTTTTTTTTTTAATTTTTTTTTTTTTTGTGGGTACCGGGGGGTTGACCTCAGGACCTCGCGCGCCAACAGGCGCCCGTGCCACTGAGCGATATCACCAGCCCCTTTTTCGTATGTGGGATCCGGGAGTCGAACTCGGGCCCTCGCGCTTGCCGGGCAGGCGCTTAAGCCGCTGAGCCATCTCACCGGCCCTTACCTATTTTTAAATAAGGTGTTTGTCTTTATTATTGAGTTGTAAAAGATATTTTTTACATATTCTAAATACAAGTCCCTTATGAGATATGTAATTTGCAAATATTTTCCCCCATCCTGTGAGTTGGCTTTTTTGTTTGATACTGTCCTTTGAATCACTAATTTTGGTGATAGCTAGATTATCCATTTTTCTTTTGTTTGTTGTGCTTTTTGGTGTCATACCTAAGAAGCTATTGCCTAATCCAGGATCACAAAAATTTCACATTATGTTTTCTATTAAGAATTTTGTAGCTTGTCACCAGATGGGATCCAAGGAGGTTTTCCAACGGGGAAATGGAGATCTCACCCTTCCCCACCATTCCATGGCTTGTTGCTTGTTGATGTCCATCACAGAAAAAGAATTTCAGGACACATCAGTATGAGGCATGGAGGGGTTTATTAGCAGAGTTAGAAAGTAAGGGACAAAGGAAAAAACTTCAGCTTGAGTAAATGGAGGGGGCACATTCTGATGTAGGAGCTTAAGACTGGCCCATTCACAAAAGCACGAGCACACCTTTTTTTTTTTTTTTTTTTTTTTTTTTTTTTCTTAAGACAGGGTCTGTCTGTGTAGTCTAGGCTGGCCTTGAACTTACTATATAGCCCAGGCTGGCCTCGAACTCACTGCGATTCTCCTGCCTCAGCATCCCAAGTGCTGGGATTACAGGTTTGCTCCACCATGCCCAGAGGCAACATGAGACCACTTTCAAGGATTAGCCGTGGGCCAGGGTCTGGTCAGTCATTACCTCAGTTCTAGTTTCCATGAATCCTCATGGCTTGAGTGGTGGTTTGGTCCCGTGTGATTGTCTTTGCTTAGGAGGGTGATCTCATGGGGTGGTCTAGGAGGCTCCACTTTTCCTGGAACTCAGATGACTACAGTTTAGGACAATGGCTGTAGACTTCTAGGCATCGGTCCAGGAAAGTCTGGAACTGGACATTATGAAAGCTGACACTTGGGTGTCCCTGAAAACTAGTTACTCTTATCTTGGTGCCCTCAGTCTTAAAGGAGGATAAAATAGATTAGGTAAATTTAGGCTTGAGAAACCTTGTTTTGTCAACTCTTCCTAAATAACTAACATTCCTTTGTGCAAAGCTGAGCAGTGATCAGACCCAGAGTTTTAAGGTAGTAAGGAGACAAAAAATTGAGTTTCCAGTTGGACACGGTGGTGTATTCCTATAATCCTAGCACTCTGGGAGGCTGAGGGTCCAGCTGGGCAACTTAGTGACATTTCCTTATCTTCTTTTTTATTTATTTTATTTTATTTGTCTTTTTGAGACAGGGTTTCGCTGTGGAGTTCAGGCTGGCCTTGAACTTACTTTGTAGCCCAGGCTGGCCTCAAACTTGCAGTGATCCTCCTGTCTCAGCCTCCCGAGTGCTGGGATTATGGGCGTGCACCACCACGTCTGGCCTTCCTTGTCTGCTTTTTAACTGTCTTTATTTTTTCTATCCTACCTCAGTTTTAGTTATTGCATTTGGTATATGATTCATTTGAGGTAAATTTTTGTGTTTATTGTAAGGAAGGAATCCATTTTAATTCTTTTGCATACTTGTCCCAGAACCATTTGTTGAAAAAACTATTTGTTCCCCCAATCTATGTTGAAAATCAATTGACCATAAATATGAGGATTTATTTCTCAACTTCAGTTTTCTTCCATTCACCTATATGTCTATCTTTATGCCAATATTACATTGTTTTGATTACTGTACATTTGTTGCAAGTTTTGTAACTGGAAAATATGAGTTCTCCAATTTTCTTTTTCAAATGATTTTGGTGACTTGAATTTCCAAATAAATTTAAAGAAATAATAAACTTAAATAAACTAAATTTCTACATAAATATTCTAAATGACTTGAATTCCCAAGTAAATTATGAGATCAGCTTGTTAATTCCTGCAAAGAAATAAATTTCTCTGTAGAATCTATAGATTAATTTGGAGAGTATTGCCATCTTAAAAATATAAACTTTGCACTTTTTTTGTTAAACTTATAAATATTTGGACTTTTTCTTTTTTGCAGTATTGGGAATTTAACACAGGGCCTAGGCAAGCACTCCATCACTAAAAAGGCTACATCCCCAGCCTTTTTTTTTTTTTTTTTTCTCTTAAGTCTTAAGACAGGGTCTCACTAAGTTGCCTAGCTGGCTTCAAGTTTTGGTCCTCCTGCCTCAGCTCCATGAGCAGCTGGAATTACAGGCATGTGCCACTGTGCCTGACTGGACTTATTTTCTTAATTTCATTTTTGATTTGCTCATTTCTATTGTATGGAAATACAACTGACTTTTGTATATTGATCTTGTATTCTGCAATAGTCCAAAACTCATTTATTGGTTCAATTAGATTTTTTTCCCCCAGTACTAGGGATGAAACCCAGGGCCTTGCAACAACAACAACCAAAAAAAAAAAAAAAAAGAAAGAAAAACAAAATACATTGCTCTAACCACTGAACTATACCCAAGCCCTAGTTCTAATAGTTTTTTAAAATGGATTCCTTAAGCTCTTCTGTATATAAGAGTATATAATCTGAAATATAGTTTTACTTCTTTTTTCAATGTGAATTCCTTTTATTTCATTTTCTTCTCTTTTTTTTCTTTTTTTGTGGGTACTGGGGGTCGACCTTAGGACCTCGCGTGCCAGCTGGTGCCCGTGCCACTGAGCGATATCACCGGCCCTTTTTCGTATGTGGGTTCCAGGAGTCGAACTCGGGCCCTCGCGCTTGCCAGGCAGGCGCTTATGCCGCTGAGCCATCTCACCGGCCCATCACCGGCCCTTTTTTTGTATGTGGGTTCCGTGTGTCGAACTCAGGCCCTCGCGCTTGCCAGGCAGACGCTTACACTGCTGAACCATCTCACCGGCCCTCATTTTCTTGCCTAATTTCTAGCTAGCCATTTTCTTGCCTGGCTAAAATCTCCAGGACCATCCTAATACATTTTCGTCTCTACTTTCTCTTTGCTTTTTTTATTGTTTCACCCTTGCTTAATTGTTACTCCATTCTTGGCAGTTTGTCCTCAGTGGGAGGCCTAGCACAGAAAGAAGTTCTGGTGGGTCTGGAGGGACTTCTAAGGGGTAGAGTTCTCTGGCCCCTTATATGCTAAACATGGCTCTTTGCATTTTTCTTTGGCTCTTTGCATTTTTCTTTGGCCCCTTGCACTTTGCTTTGGTTGCTTGCACATCGCCTTGGCCCATTGGACTCACCTCGCATCTCTCAGTTTTGGCCACTATTCTCCAATGCCTGGAGTTTTTAATTGTTTTTATGACTCACCACCTCTCTATTTACTACCGCACTGATGCTGACTGTATACTAACCTTGTAGATGGTTGGTGGTCTTTTCCCACCTGCTTACGTTTTGGAGTCTGGGGATGTAGCTCAGGCCCACCCTAACTTGGCTATTTAGGCTGGCTACCTATTGTCACCATAGATGTCCCTTGTCTGCATCTCTGTAGTTAGAGCCAGCATTTCTTTTTTTTTTTTTTTTTCTTTTTGAGACAGGGTTTCACTATGCAGTTCAAAATGGCCTTGAACTCACTTTGTAGCCCATGCTGACCTCGAACTCACAGTGATCCTCCTGCCTCAGCCTTCAAGTGCTGGGATTATAGGCATGTGTCACCGCACCTGGCTTAGCCAGCATTTCTTAGCATTCCTTGTCTTTGTTTCATTCACTCATCATTTTACTAGAATTCAACGCTCAACTGATTTTCAAAGAAAGGGGGAACATAAAGTAAACTTTCTGAGTTCTGTGTCTGACAACATCATTTTTTTATCCTCATCTGATTTCTGGTTGAGCTCATACAGAACTCAAGATTGAAGGGGATTCCTGGAGACTGTGGATTCCATTGTGCCCCTGTCTTCCAGCAGCCAGTGCTGTTATGTGAATAAGAAGCCTGAGCCATTTTGAGTCTTGTTTCTTTGTAAATGCCCCACGCCAACCCTACCTCCAGAAGTTTTTAGGATCTCCTTTGTGGTTTTCAGTATTCGATAATTTTGTAGTGCTTTGTCTAGGTACGTACTGTTCCATGCATTTCACTGCATTCTCAGATGACCCTTTCAGCCTGCAGACCCAGATCTTGTAGCTGCAGGAGTGCTTTTTTTTACTATTTCTTTACTAAACACCTACCCCCACACACACACATTGTGTTTTGTAATCTCACTTTCTGGCCTTCCTGGAATGATATTCTGTCTTATATTTTTGTCTTTCATTTTCCATAGGTTTGTTTTGTTGTAGACATTGAGGAAGGTATTCTTGACTGTATCCTCTAGGTTTTGAGTGAATATTTTATTTTTTGCAATTATTTTAATTTCTACCTACACTTTCTAGTTTCTGATGGTTCCTTTTTTGTAGAATCCTGTCCTTGACTTAGGAATGTAATAGTTGCTCAAATCTCTGAAGATAGTAAATTTCTAGTTTCTTTTATTTTCTAAATTATGTTTCATCCCAGGATCATTTTCTAGGTCACAGGTGTTTCTCAAATGGTCTGCTGTCTTTCATATTCAGGAAGGGGGTATTGAATCTTGGCTGGGCTCTGGGTGTCTGGGCACGACTTGCTGGCAAAAACATCACTTCATCCTGGCAGGCAGGCTGCCAACTATTATATATTGGCACTCTTAACTGCTGGGCATAGAAGCTGTGCTTGAAGGCCCTACTACCTTAGAAGGTTCTTTCACGTGTTTGGAGGGGAGCCTTCCCTTTTGGAGGGGATGATTAAACATCTGTCTGTTGGATGGAGGAGTCCCCTGTGCTCCCCCACTCCCTGCCCAAGCCTCCCCTGTCGGAGCCCTCCAGGCACCTTCCTGTGACCTCCTTTGCAAGATCTTCAGTCTCCCATCTTCTGATGCCAGCACCACTTCCCACCTCTCATTTCTATCACTCTCGGTTTATCCTTAATTTTATTCCTTCCTTTTGTGTGAAAGGGAATTCAAAGGGAGAGAAGATAAACTGTTATTCCCAAATCTCTTACTGAACCAGGAACCAAGTGATGTATTTGTGATTTAGGTATTTTACCAAGAGTTCCTGACAAGCAATGTCTAAGGTGAATGAATGTCTGCCCTGTTACAGGAATAACCTGGACAAGCTGTACCTGGGCCTGGAACTTGCCAAAAAGCAACTACAAGCCACCCAGCAGACTATTGCCAGCTGCCTCTGCACCAACCTTGTTATCTCCCAGGGGCCTTTCCTCTACTGCTCCCTCATGGAGGTCAGGCTTCCCTTGATGCATACGTACCAAGCCATGACCACTAGTAGCCTCCTCTGACCTTTTGTCTCCCTGTCCCAGGGCACTCCAGATGTTAGGCTGTTCTCCAAGCCAGTATCCCTGAGCCTGCTCAGCAGACACCTGCTCAAGGCCTTTGTGTATTCGGTGAGGGGCCATGGGTGGGGCATGGGTGCAGGAGGGCAGATGCTCGGTGAGTGCTCTGAACCAGGTATAAGACAGTGTGCTGTATGTACCCATAGCTATTCACCAGCAGTAGGGGCTGGGAATATCCCTTGTGTTTTCTGAGCTGTACTTTCCTCAGCTGACCTCTAGGAGCCTTCTGGTTTCCCACAAGTCCTGATTGCATCATTTGCTGTCCAAGTGGCTCAAAAAAGTAGAAAGAGGCCTGCACAGAGTAGTGGGGCTGAGGCTTATGTTCAGAGATGGCAGAGCAAGAAAAGATGGAGGTGGTTATAATACTGACTTGCTTCCTAGCAAGTTTGTCTTCTAGGCTGACTTTCTGTGTGTGAATTCATCTTTCATGTGTTCTAACGTGCTTCTTTGCCTTGGCCTGGAACACAGTCCTAATTCAGCTGCTATTTAGGCAGGGGTCTATGCAAATACTACACCATTTTATGTAGGAGACTTGAGCCTCCTAGGGCTTTAGTATCCGTGGGGGTCCTAGAACCAATCCTCAGTGGCTACAAAGGGATTACCATAATGTCAAAAGATGAACTAGGGGTCAAACATGAGCTTTGAAGTTTTCTAGGCTTAGTTCAAATCTCAGCCTCCTAGTTTATCAGTTGTGTGATGTGAGGTGGATTATCTGATTTCTGAGTCTCTGTTTCCTCTTCCACAAAGTGAGTAAAGAAATACCCACTTCACAGGATCCTTTCAATAAGACATTGAGTGAGTAACTACCGCCTGTTAGACCATTTTTATAGAATGACCTACCCTCCCAATTCGCTCCTCAGTCCTGCACAAATCAGGACATTTAGCCACATAGGTTGAAGGGTATGGGAGCTGTGGGTTCAGCAGTGAGGAAAGCACTCAGTCTCCATCCTGAGGGAATACGCGTGCAGGTGAGGGGACCACATGAGGAGTGAGGGCCTGCAGTTTTAGATAGTGGCTTGCTCAACAGAAAAAGAAACGGGATAGGCATAGGTCCTGGAGGAGGTGACAGCTGCAGCAGGACCTGAAAGAGGTGATGGGGAATAGCACAGGCAAAGCTCCTGCAGAGAACAGCCAAGGCACATTGGGGTGAGGCTGGTTCCAAAGTACCACATGGGGACTCTAGCATCTCCTCTGGTGATGGACAGTCCCTGGAGGATTTTGGGGAGTGGCCCAGCACAGCTGGGGATCCTAGGTACTAGACGGTGTGTGCTACCCATGGAGCTGGATCTGGCTAAGCCGTAACTGAGGGTGCCCTTATCTCTGTAGACAAAGAACCGACGCTGCAAGCTGCTGCCTCTGGTGATGGCTGCCCCCCTGAGTGTGGAGCAGGGCACAGTGACCATGGTGGGCATCCCTCCAGAGACCGACAGCTCAGACAGAAAGAAGTAAGCAGCTTCCACTTACCCAAGAATGGCAGGGATGGGAGGCCTTTGGGGGTATCAGCACGTTGGCCCATCAGCCCTGTGCCTGAGGCCTTCAGTGTCTGTCAGGGGGAAGGAAGGGTGCCTTGGAGGTGGCTTGGCCTCCAACTTGTCTGTCCTGTGTCTGCAGCTTTTTTGGACGAGCATTTGAGAAGGCGGCAGAAAGCACCAACTCCCGGACACTGCACAACCACTTTGACCTCTCAGGTGAGAGTCCCAGGTGTTTGGCCATGCTTTTGCCATCTTTTAAGGTCAGCAATGGCCTAGAAACTAGGTAAGCTGGCGTTGCTTAGCCCCACCTGGCTAGCAGCCCCCTTGTTCTCCTAGAACCATTCCCAGGCAAAGCTGCTCCCAGAGGCTCAGGGAGCTCCAGCTGTGGCCTTATAGCCTGCCAAGAAGATCAGAGGACTGGCTGTAGGCACCTTCTGGGCCCAGCCTCACCACTCAGGATTGTGTCCCCAGTGCCCTGGTGTGAGCAAGGAAACATCAGGGCTGCAACAACCTGAACATGCCACCATGTCTCAGGCCAGAGCCTGTGCCATTGTGGAAAGTCCTGCATGAGGCCACAGCATGATCCAATGGGAGGGCTGGACCCCCGGCCCCTCTTATGCACTGGGTGAGCCCCACACATGAGAATGAGAAGGTACAGACTGGCAATAGCTTCCCCAGATGCCATCCTGGAACATGGTCTATATTTAGCTGTGTTTGTCTTTTTTTCTTTTTTTTTTTTTTTTTTGTGGGTACCGGGGGTCAACCTCAGGACCTCATGTGCCAGCAGGCTCCCGTGGCACTGAGCGATATCACTGGCCTTTTTTTCGTATGTGGGTTCCCGGGAGTCGAACTCGGGCCCTCACGCTTGCCAGGCAGGCGCTTACGCCGCTGAGCCATCTCACCGGCCCTGTGTTTGTCTTTTTATTCTTAACATTTTAAAGTAAAAGACTGATCACCACTCCTCCCACTCTAGTGTGGTGGGGCTGCAGAGCACAGCTAGACTGGGTGGTTTACGCAGGTTTATTTTCTCACAGCTCTAGAGGCTGGGTCCCTGAGACCAAGATGTCAGGCAGATCTTGGCCGGATGGCTGTAGTCTCCCTGTAATCTCACGTGGTCCTCCCTCTTTGTGTATCTATATCCTGATCCTCCTAAAAGGACACCAGGCACACAGGATTAGGAGCCACCCTGAAGGTTTCATTTTACTTTATTCATCTCTTTGAAAGCCGTTTCCAAATACGGTCACATTCTAAGAGGATGGAAGTCAGAGTTTCAACGTGGGAATTTGGGTGGCACAGTTCAGTCTGTAATACCCCTCAGTATTTTATCTGCATTTCTCAGAAAGACCTTTTCTTACATCATTACCTCCTGATTCTCTGTCCTGGGAGACCCAGTCTATGTTCAGGTTGCCTTGGCTGTCTCAGAGCCTGCTTCCTTGTGCCAGAGCAGTTACGCTGTGTTGCTGTGTGGTATCTATCCCTCCGAGCAACAACCCCTGCTTCCTCTTTCATCCCCATGATGTAGGAAGGATTGACTACAGCTGGCCTGCAGAGTGTCACACCTCCATTATACAAGAGAGGATTTGGGGCTGGGAGTTGCCTGGTTTCTCTTGAGGCCTAGAGAGCCCCAGGTGAGGAGTGTAGAGTGAGCCATGGCCAGTACCTTCCTGGGTGGGTTGGGCCTGGCCATGGACCATTGTCAAGACAAGCCAGCTCTGTTCCAGGGCCTGGTTTTGCACTGTCTGATGAAGTTTCACATGCTCGGCTGAGCCTGATGGCTCTTGTAGATGCAGTTTGTATTATGGCCCCTTCCACAGAAGACACTGAAGCTGTGATAGTGGGCAGAGCAGGCTATAATGGACTCCTGCCCCACCTTGGGCCTCTCACACCCACTATTGGGGCAGGCATTTGCTGGGCAGTGTGGGACAGCCTGACTCTCTCCAGATCTCTACTGTTCTGAGTTGTTACATCAACCCTCTGTTGGCTGTTATTGCTGGTTGCTGGCTGCCCAGGGGGTCTTCCCTGTGGCTTACGGCTCTGGCCTCTCCACCAGTACAGCCAGCAGATGGAGAGATGAATCCAAGTCATCTAGAATATCCCAGGCCTCGGAAGCTCCTGCCTGGTATGGAATGCAGTAGAGGGATGCTCCCACTGAGAATGTCGGGAAGAGGGAGTACATATGCCCTGCTTGTTTTTCTCACTCCCTTCTCAAAAGATGTTTTTCTTTCATTACTTCAGTAATTGAGCTGAAAACTGAGGATCGGAGCAAGTTCCTTGATGCTCTCATCTCCCTGCTGTCCTGAGGGTGAGCTGGTAGGGATGGGGGTCCTTGGGATGGTGGGCCAGCTGCCTCATCACAGGCCTGCCCTGACTCTGGCTTTGGCCCTCCCTCAAGTAAAAGTGGAGACTTTTACTTGAGTTTCAAATCAGAGCTGGGTTCTTGAAATTTGGAGCCAACACATTTTCCCCAAGAATGTCTGTCCTCAGGCTGCCAGCAGGGCCACAGTGGGGCATTTTTGAGGAAGCTAATTTCATTAAGTCCCTTTGATCCCTTCAGAAAGACTTGGCATTCACCCTCCTCTGACTACACTGCAGAGCTGGGCATTGTGTATGCAATGTGTGTGACATGCAGAGAGAGTCCTTGGTGCTGCCCCTAGAGGCCACCTAGAGCCTTCTGCCCCGACAGTCTATCGGTGCTTTTGTATGTGAGACCCTTGAGAAAGCAAAGTTGTTGGTAGCTGCTTGGCTGCAAATTACAAAATGATGGTTCTTTGTGAACCATCAGCAGCGTACAGCTATGCTGAGAGGCCCATTGCAAGCTACTGACAGGCACTGTGACCTAGGACACCTCCTCAACCAGGCCCTTCTCACTGCCCCACATGATGCCCCTTGGAAAATGATAAAAGGGACCCTGCCCTTCGTCTTTGTGGCAGTCTCACTCCAGGGCTTCCATAGTGGAGAATCACACCCAGCACTGCCTCTCCCTAAGTCCTAGGCTGGAGGCTGTTCCCTTGGCAGATGGCTCTGCCAAGGCACTGACCTAGGGGGTTCCCTCAGTCCTTGTTCCCCCGTCCATGGTGAGTTGGAAGCTAGAGGGGACAGGTACCAGAATGGCATACAGGCCTGGGATACAGAAGGGAAGACTGGCCAGACAAGGGGAGAAGCCTGTATGAGCCCAACATGAGGCTACCCCAAGCGGGACACACACCTGGTCAGGGAGCTACAGATGAAGAAATGCTAGAGGCCATGAGTATGTCCAGGGCTGTCACTCCCGTGACAACCTAGACCTGGGCTGAGTGTGCAGTGAAGGCAATGGGTGCCTCGGTAGATCTGGGATGACCCTCCACCCCTGCACACTCACCCCCACCCCCAGGTTTGAGGCTGCTCAGAAGCAGGCTGGTGCAGTTTTACATTTGGGGAAATATCAGAGTTGTTTGCAACTAATTTTTTTTTCTTTTCCAGAATTTGATTTCTTCAGAAATGGCTTCCTTCTCCTTATTTATATTACCTGGCTTTTATTTAGATTGTAAGTTATAGACAGTTTCAAATGCAGCAATGGTGGTTTTAATAGAATAAAATGCTTCTTTTAGGTTCTGTTCCCCTTCATGGCTCTGGTCTTGAGGCCAGTGCTTGGGTATAGCCTGAGATTTCCTTGGGTCCAGGGGAGCCTTGGTCCTAAGCTCCCAGCATCCTCCATGCTGAACAGGAAGCACAGGGATGTGGCCTCCCAGTGGCAGTAGGTAGAGGCCAGACCCTTCAGCACCCAGTTCTCTTCACAGTGCCTGCACCAACCACTGCCCAGCAGTGCCACACGGGACCTATTCTGTCTACCTGCCCATTGCTTCTTCCTGTCCAGCTGGCCTTGACAGCAAGATCCTAGCTGGCTGAGCAGGTCCTGGATGGAGGCATTGTGTCCCCCAGGCCTTGCCACTGGCATCACCCACATCCTTGTCACAGAAGATCCAAGCTGATTGAGACCTCAGGAACCTCCACAGGCTCAGAACTTTGAGAATTTTCCAATCAGAGGAGCCTTGGGGTCAGCTGCCCCACCCCTCCTAGATGTCCCTTGAGCACCATGAGTGTGGAAGGGTTAGCAGGTGGGAAGACTATGGTTCCTATGTTTCTTGCCCTCCACATGAGCTGTTTCATGAGCCTTCTGTGGCCACTTCCTGAGGACACAGGTGGTGGGGAAGCAGGTGGGTTGGAGAAAAGATCCACCTGTGAGGCACTTGGATTGCTGGGGGAGGCAGTGTTGGGTGCAGTCCATGAAGTCAGGAGTGATTTGGGCAGGTTTAAGTTAGTGGGAAAAGCCCACAAAGAGTGGTTTGGAAGTGAGGCCACACTAGGTGGGGCTGTCCTTGGGGAAGGGCAGTGGGCACAGAGGGGCTGGGGCTGTTAGAGACTGGCTCCTCACCCCCAACCTCTTGTGCCAGTAGTTGAAGTTAGCCCCTGCCCTTCCCGGCATGGGTCAGGTGGATGGTAGCCTGCTCTCCAGGGCCCACAGGTACCCACTCTAGCCATTTGGAAAAGCTTTGAGCTGTGCAGCCACCTTGAATTCAGAGAGTACTCATGGAAAGGAACTGTGTGGGATGAGCCCCCTGGGCAGCTCCTGGCTATTTATCCTGGCCCCTGCACTCCCCAGCCCCAGCTATAGCAGGGTCTTTATTCTGGTCCCATCCAGGTCATGACTCCAGGATCACATGACCTAGGCTGGGGCTGTTCTTAGTCCCTGCTGCACAGGCTGAGGGGCTGCAGTTCAGGCCCTGCTGAGGACCTCTCCCTGTAGCTTGTCCCATTGTTGGGCTTCAGGCCATTGGAGCATTTAGCCTCCTTGGAAGTCCCAACTGCTGGCTCCCCCATGGGTTTGAGAATTTGGCATGAGCCTATATCCTGAGGGTTCTTCCCCATGATGGGAAATGTGGCCAAGCTCGGGAGACTGCCATTGGATATGGCCCAGGTGTTTCTGAACAGAGCCTCAAAGCCAGGGTTTGGGGCAGATGCCAAGCCATCCTACTGGCTGACTTGGAGCACCTTGCAGTCTCCATTCCCATCTACTAATCACTCCTGCTGCTGGCCTTTGGGCAAAAGGTAAAAATGCACCAATTCGAAGTGTCCAGAACAGAGCTTGGAACAGTGAGCTCAGTGACTATAATGAATAGCTCTGCCCTGGGAGCTGTCCTCTACTGGCTTCTACTTCCCTGGCCCCCAGTAGTTAAGTAACAGGGTGCTTCTAGTAGGGCCAGCACAGAGGTCCAGATGCCTGGCACCAGTCTAGGATGGGCACAGACCCTGGAGCCATGCTGTGACTGGTAGAGGAGCCAGGACAAGGGGCTGGAGCCAAGCCCAGGTACTCTGGGCAACAGGTCCCTCCCCATGGCAACACTGTTGACCTGCAGCAAGCCCTGCTAGAACCAGCTCGCATCCTGGATTCGGTCCTTCCTACTGTATTGTTGAAAAGGGTCTCTGGCTTTGTACAGATGGTACAGTACTCAGAGCTAAGCAAGCCCTAGAGGGCAGGTAGAAACATAACCCTGTGGTATATGGGGGGGAGTGGGCCTTTCCTGGAAGAAACTAGCAGCCTTGCTACCCACCCACACTCAGCCCTCTCTCTTCCCAAGTCCCTAGTGGCAGGTCCATGGGTGTCCAGCCTGGTCCTCTGCTGGGGACTGCCTTCTCCCACCCCACCCCCATGAAACAGCATGGGACTCTTCCCACTTTCCTGGGTTGCAGTGAGCTGTGTTTTCAAGTCTCTGATGGGAAGGTGACCAGGCGGCAGGGAAGGTAAAAAAAAGGTCATGGTCTCCAGGGGCTGCCATCCCTGAGAGATCTCTACAGGAACCTTTGGGAAGGAGTTGGTAGGTGGGTAGGTGAATGGGGGTGCTGGGCATAGGGGTGACTGGACAGAGGACAGGACACAGGTGGGAGCGTTCAAGCTATTTACTAAGCAAATTCTTAACCTCCCCAACCCCTTCCCCCAAGCCTGGAGGAGGGCAGTGGCCCAGCCCCACTCAGGCTCTGGTGTCCACAAGCCTCACCTGGGGGACTGTTGAGGCGACACAGGTCCAAGTGAAGTCACTTGGTCCCTTGGGCTTAGGCCCCCGCTGAAAAAGAAAAGGCCCTTTATGCACATCCTTATGGCCTGGGGGCCCTGGGGTCTTCATCTGCCCTCCCAAGTCTGTAGGAGCGCTGATAAGAAAGGCAGCATCCAAGACCCCTCCCGCTCAGGGTCAAGAAAGAAATTGGCATCTGCAGTGGATGGAGTTGGGGAGTTCCACCCACGTCGTGGTCAGTGCTTCCCACAAAGGAAACCTATAAGTCCTCCCAAGTGCTTGTCATCTGTTCAGGGCAGGGCGCGGGCCAGGGCCTGGATGGTGGCAATCAGAGAGGACCGACTGAAGCTGTGGGCGGGTGGGATCGGTGCACTGAGGCCAACATTCCGGGGAGTTTGTGCGGGGCGTGACCCTGCCGTCCACGCACAGCTCCCCGGGTCGCTCGCTCCTCCAGTTCGCAGGCTTTGCTGCCGGGAGGGGCCCCGCCGGACCCCGAGCCATCAGACATAGTTCTTCTTGTCGTAGTCGCCGCTGGCCGTGGGCCGCCGCGGCGCTGAGTACTTGACAGGAAAGCTGAAGTCCGGGCGGCCGGCGCAGCCCCAGGCACCGCAGCATACGAGGCCGCCGCCACACATGAGTAGCGCAGAGGCCACCCACCCGATGTACAGCGCTGCGCCCAACTCGTACTTCTGCGACAGGGGAACCGAAGGGTCGTAGAACTCACGGACAACAATGTTGGCGAACCAGCAGATTGGCACGAGTGCCAGCAACCCACAGAACACGTATAACGCACCGCCAGTGAGGGCCACTCGCGCCTTCGCCGGGCCCGCGGCCACGCAGGTGGTGCACTGCGCGCCAGCCAGGGTCACGAAGAGCGCAATCAGCGCCAGCAGCGCGGAGCCCACTGTAAGCGCCCGTGCCGCCTGCACCTCAGAGCTCAGCGCCAGCACAGACTCATACACCTTGCACTGCATGTGCCCGGTGCTCTGCACCACGCAAGTCATCCACAGCCCCTTCCAGGTGATCTGCGCCGTCACGATGTTGTGGTCCAGGAAGGCAGTCACCTGCCACATGGGCAGTCCGCACGCCAGGATTAAGCCCAACCAACCCAGCAGGCATAGCACTAGACCCAGGATTTCCAACGATGCAGACCCCATGGCTGAAGGCGAGATGCGCGCCGGATGGTCCCCGGACCGCCCTGAGCACGGCGGCGGCGCTTTGGTTGGCTCGGCGCCCCGTGTGAGCGCTACTGGCCTTTAGCCTGAGCTGCCGGATCTCCGCCTGCTGTCCACTCGCCGCTCGGGTCTGATGCACCACCTCGGGTCTGCTGGCACCTTTTGGGGGCTCCCCATTTGAAGTCTCTGGGGGCGGATCTGCCACCTCCGGACCCAACCCCCGGGACTCGAGCAGCCAATCCTTGTGCGGGCCATCGCCTACAGCCAATCGCAAGCTCCCCGGCGGCTGAAGTTACAGAAAGAACAGCGCGTGTGGATAGCTGAGGGCGCATGGACCGCACCCAGTCGGGCCACAGACCCCACCCGCCGTTGACCTAATCACCGCGGAGAGCGTTCTGGACCGGCCTTGGGCTCTTCGCTTGCTCCTCGAGCCACTTCTGGCATGTCCTGGCCCTGGCACTTTAGGAGCTCAAAACCCACAGGTTGAACTGCCCCCTCCATGCTACATCTCTGCAGCAGCCAACCTCACCGAAATACCACCCCGCAGAGGCCTGCTTGGAGAGGCTCTCAAAGTCCTTTCACTCAGTTGAAGTAAAGTACACTAGACCTTTCTCCAGAAAGCCCGTCCTGGAGATCAAGCCATGTCTATTCCCTGCACTCTCTCTTCCCAGAGCTCTCTGAGCCTCAGCACTGTGGAGGAGCCATACCAAGCAGAGATGGCAAGCCTGCAGGGGTCAGGCCCAGGATCCCATCCTCCTCCAAAGGACCTGCCCAACACACCCAATACACTGCCTCCCTGGAGGTCAGGCCCTGACACAAAGTGGGTGGTACAGGGGCCTTACCTAGGCAATGCCTACTCTGCCGCTGTGTGGTGGCTTCCCAGACCCCTCTGCCTTGGCCTGCTGCTCCTCTTCCTGTGGTACTGCTAATCCCCCATCTTTTTAAGCCCAGGTCAGGCGGCACCACTTGTGAAAGTCCTCAGTTCATAAGCTCTGCTCCCACCAGCTGCAGTGGCCCCAGCTAGGCAGCCTACTTTGGTTCTCAGACAGCAGAGACACAAAGGGGCATACAGGCTGTGTACAATCCTCCCACCAGTGGTGGTGGTGCCTGCCACCCCAGCCCCCAGGCCACCCTCCGGAAGCCAACTTGGAGTTTCCTGACCTGGAGGAAGAGCCCCCATCCTTGCTGGAGGAGGGATTTCCGGGCATTCTTCTGCACAATGGCCCAGCCATTTCTTGAAAGGTCCACTGGGGTATATGCTGCAGGCCCCCTAAGGCTCAGGTGGGGGCACTCGGCCACAGCCCCATGGGGCGCCAGCCCTTTTCCAGCAGTCTCCTCCCCACCCCCTGATGGCCCCTTTGTTTCCAGCTAAGTCTGGACACCCAGCCCTACACTGAGGCTTCTGGGTGTATTTTTTCCTCTGGCTCAAAGTGCTCAGGCTCTCCACAGAGTGAGTGGCTTTGTTGAGGCCAGTCACTGACATGATTTTGATCATCTCCCCCTCCTAGGCCCAGATTCCTTCTCCTCCTTGGAGATGGCTCCGAGGGGATAAATGAGGTTAAGGCCAGTGCCTGATTCCTCTAGCATGGGAAGGTGCTGAAGGCAGGTTTGCTGGGCCCTGGGGTAGAGGGAAATTTTTAGAGTCCTTGCTTGCCTGCAGCTGCCCTTCCCCTACAGAGCAGAGTGCCTCCTCCTAGCCATTGCATTGCTGGATGTCTTCCTCTGGCTGCAGACTTGTAAATCACTCTTCTTCTACAGATCCTTCTGGAAGTCCCCTCACCCATCCACTACAGGGGCCCACCCTCTTAATTCGGCTTCCCCTTGGCTCCAGTCCAGGGACCTTTCCCAGCCCTCCCTCCACCTTCCATACCACCATCTTCCAGAGTCAACTGCTGTAGCCTTCTCGGATCATCCAGACTCCACCCTTGGGGTACAACTCGCACAAGGCTCTCTCCCTTCACCTGCCTACCTGCCTTCCCTCTCTCGACCACTTTGGGCCCATTTCCAGCCTCACACCCTGCGGTGGCCCAGGTGAGCTCCTGTCTCTTCGACAACAGCCTTACAGTATCTCCAGGATCTGTTGTGGAATTTCAGGCTGCGTGTGTGGTCAAGGTATTCACTTGTAGTAGAGCCAGAACCAGTACAGAGAGGCCTAGGAGGGCAGCAGGGTTGACACTGCCTCCATCAAACCTGCCCACAGATTAAGGATGGCCTCCAAGTGGCCTAGTCCAGATCCAAGAAGCATATGAAGACAGGCCCATCCTTTTGCTCACTGAAGATTTGACTACCTACTGTGTGCCAGGCACTGTCTCTGGCAGAGCACACAATACAGGAAGCTTAAGAGACTAACAATAAATCACCAACTAATATCTTGACAGGAAACAGAGTGGCAAATGCCTCAGTAAAGAAGTGACATTTCAGCAGGATTCAGGGAAGAAGTTTCCAGCAGAGCAGAAGAAAACACTGGTGCAAATTCTTGGGGGTACACGGGTGCATTTTCGGCCACAGTGTGGCTCAGTGGTAGAACACTTGCAAAGCAAGTGTGAAGCACTATCTTCCATCCCTAGCAACATGAAAAAAAGATAAAAGATCCTAGGGGTGGGATGGGGCTCAGCGTCAGTCTGGGGACAGAAAGAGGCTGGTGTAGCCAGAATGCCACAGTGGGCCAGAGCCTGCAGGCCAAGGTCAGAGTGTGCCAAAGAGGGCCATGTAGGAACATGAATCCTGATCTCTGGTGAGGGGCTTGAGGTAGGCCTGGCCATGGCCACCTGCTCATTCACAGCTATTGTTCTGGTTTCCCAGGGAAGTGCTGCAGGATCTCATTAATTGTGTGAGAGAAAGGCCTGAGTTGGCAGAAAAGCCGTTTATCTTGAGCAGCTGCTGGCTGACCCTGCCCCGGGGACACCCGTTGATCTTCCAAGGACAATCTAAATTTAGGCTCCAATTTTCTGGGGATTGGGGTTTGGGAAGCTCCTAGCTAACAGATCATTTCAAGGGAAATGGAAAACAACACTCCTTCTATCTTTTGGCTTTGAAACAGTTAAGAATGTTTCCCTCCCATTCAGCTGATGTTTACAGAACCTCTAAGCACAGAGCACTGCGAGTACCCTTTCTTGACGGGAGCCAAAGCCTTACACCTGCAGGTCGAGGGCAGCAGCTTGGGATTTTCTGTGTCTCTGACCACTGGACTGGGTGGGAGGCCATGGTGCCACCAAATCTGTGAGGAGAGCCCTGAGTAGCACCCAGCTTTGCTGTTGTTGGCCCTGCTGCTGTTCTCTGTGGTCAAGAGCAGGCACGGACTCAGATTCACCCCTGCAAGTAGTCAAATTTCTGGACTGGTAACCTGGCCTTAGTTTCCCTGTTGATGATGAAGCCCTGTGCATTAGAGACTGTGAGATTGCAGGGGTTGGTGGTGCTGATGCGGATCCATCGCAGGACCCCAGGACCCGTTCTTGAGAGGCTTTCAGTCTTGTGACACCCTCAATAGCTCCTTTGACCTTCATTGCTCATCTGACCTCAAGTCCCTTCTCTGTCCCTTCTCTAAGGATGAATGCCACTTGCTGTTTATCAAAATCTAAAGTCACTGTGGCTTTAACTTCCTCAGCAGGTAGGAGGATCTGGGCTAGGGAGCTCTAGCTGACAGAGCCCTTGGGTCCTATAGACCCTTTTCCCATTCAAGGACTGCAGCACAGCTGGGAATGGGGGTGCACACCTGTAATTCCAGCGCTTTAGGAGAGTGAGGCAGGAGGATTGCAAGCTCGGGCAACTTAATGACTTAGCAAAATCCTGTCTCAAAACGAAAAATTTTAAAAAGAGCTGGGGGTATAGCTCAGTCCAAAGGCCCTGGGTTCGATTCACGTGCTGGAGTGGGGGGAGGACTGCAGTGGAGAGTAGTCTCTGCTCGGACCAGGCCATTCCAGGAGCCCCAGGGAGGCCAAGCAACTCCCTGATAAAGTGGCAGTGGTGTCTGCAGGGCCCAGAAGCCACACTTCACTCCTTTCACCTCTTGTGCCTGAAGCACCTCTGTAGCCTCCATCTTTCTCTGCATGCTGCATTTTGCATCCGTTTTCTACCATTTCTTTTCCACTTTATTTTTTTATTTCGTTTTATTTATTTATTTTTTTATCTTTTCCACTTTAAATCATGGAGCCATTTAGGATTCTCCTTTGTTGTTTGGCATCATACTGTAAACACTTCCCTATTTTGTTAAAAATACTGCAGCTATAGTTGTTTACAGAGGCCTGAGATGGAATCTGTCTCTGCCAGTCACGGGTGGGGTGTGAACATGGGCAATTTGTTCTGAAGTTGCAAAACTTGAGAATGATAATGGGCTTGATATCAAAGGGTTGTGGAGGGGGTTAGTGCAAAGCTGGTTCTAGCCCAAGATGGACATTGAATTGATGTTAATGGTGGGATTACAGTTGTCCCTGAGTATCCATGGAGGATTGTTTCCAGGACCTCATTTCCACCCCTTTAATATCAAAATCCACAGATGTTCACATATTTTATGTAAGTGATGTAGTATTTCATACAACCTAGGGTGCATCCTGCCACACACTTTAAATCATCTCTAGAATACTTATAGTGGGATACTTATAGGATCTCCAAATGATATAAAGGAAATATTGTAACTCCCAACCTGCTAGATGTCTGATATGTTGAGTTCATGTTCCTCAAAATTGAAGAATGAATTTTAAGGAACAAAGGAGGTTAAGAATAAGAAATATTTATTGAGGGAGAGAGATAAGCTCCTGAGAGGCAGGAGGGGCCCCTAGTGGGTTGCCAAGGACCCCACTTTTCAGGGGAAGTTTTATAGAGCACAACCATGTGGGTTAAAGCTATGATCAGCCAATAAGACTATATGCATAGCCGCGTAGGTAACATTGATCTAATGGGGAAGCAAGTCATGTAGCAACTGTACAGGGAAAGAACAAAGAACTTTTCAGGAAGGGATGAGTCCAAGGGTCTTGGTCAGCCACTGAGGTGACTGATGTCTATCTAGACTTTATTAGACCAGGTGTTACCATTTATCTTAGGCCTGGTCATTCCGTCTTTATATTGAGGCCTGGCTTCTAACAGATGTGCCTCCAGCCACAGTTGTAATGAGTTTTCATTTCCTGCACTGACTCTCTCGAGGTCCCATCCCTATCTGACTGCCTATAATATTTCTACCTTACTCAGCTTTCTATCATCATCATAATAATACCTATGACAATGTAAATGCGATATAAATGGTTGTTCTACTCTATTGTTGAGGGACTAATGACAAGAAAAAGTCTATACAGATGCATTTTTTTATTTTAAAGAGAAGAAAAAACAAAACAAAATAAATCAAAAAAGAACAAATTTTCAAAACAACATAATAGGAGGGTAACAATGGTTAATGCATTACGTATTATTATCTTTAAGTTAGTTATTCAGGATACCAGATATTAGCATTCAATTGTCCAAACATTATTGGCACAAACCTTACTCTTCAATGAACTAAGTAAAATTAGTAGTGTATCTATCTTAACCATCTTATATATATATATATATATATATATATATACAATTTTTTTTTCCTTTCCCTTCTTTCTTTTCCCAGTTCCCCCATCCCAGTCTCTCTTTCCTTTTGACCAGTTTCTTTTTGATTCAATATGTCTATTGTACATTTTGGATCTTACTTACTCTTTCAGTTTCTCATACTAGAGAGACAATATGATGCTTACACATGTGCGTCCGGATTATTTCACTTATGAGTATTTTCTCGAGTTGCATCCATTTACCTATAAAAGTCTCCAGTTTATCCTTCTTTATGGCTGAATAGTACTCCATTGTATAAAAATACCACATCTTTCTTATCCATTCCTCAGTTGATGGGCATTTGGGTTGTTTCCAAGATCTGGCTATTACAAATTGTGCTGCTATAAACATGGGTGCACATATATTGCTGTGGTATGATGTTTTTAACTCTTCTGGGAAGATACCCAGAAGGAGAATAGCTGGGTCAAATGGGACCTCCAACCCTAGTTTTTTGAGGAATCTCCACACTGATTTCCATAGTGGCTGTACCAGTCGACACTCCCACCAACAGTGAAGAAGGGTTCTTTTTTCCCCACAGCCCCTCCAGCACTTGTTATTAGTTGATTTCTTAATAATAGCCATTCTTTCTGGGGTGAGATGGTATCTCAGTGTTGTTTTAATTTGCATCTCTCGAATGACTAGTGATGTTGCACATTTTTTGTATATTTATTTGCCATTTGTATTTCTTCATCTGAGAAATGTGTGTTCATCTCAGATGCCCATTTTTGGAGTGGGTCTTTACATTTGGGAGGTCTGATTTTTTTGAGTTCTTTATATGTTCTCGATAGTAATCCTTTGTCTGAGGAACATCTGGCAAACATTTTTTCCCACGTTGTGGGTTGTCTCTTCAATCTGTTGGTGATTTCTCTTGCTGCGCAAAAGCTTTTTAATAAGATGAGATCCCAGTTGTTGATTATTTGTGATAGTTCCTGTGCGGTTGAGGTTTTATTCATAAAGTCTTTGCCTACACCAATGTCTTCAAGGGTTTTACCTATCCTACCTTCCAGCAGATTTAATGTTTCTGTTTTAATATTTAGATCTCTGATCCATTTTGAATTTAGTTTAGTGCGTGGTGAAAGATATGGGTCTAGTTTTAATCTTTGGCATGTGTAGAGCCAGTTTTTCCAGCACCATTTATTAAAGAGGCTATCTTTCTTCCAGTGAATGTGTTTGGCACCTTTGTCAAAGATGAGGTGGCTTAGTATGTCTGGGGTTGTTTCAGCATCTTCTAATCTGTTCCATTGATCTTCAGGTCTGTTTTTTTTTTTTTTTTTGCCAGTACCACACTGTTTTTATCACAGTAGCTTTAGAGTATAATTTCAAGTCGGGGATTGTGATGCCCCCTGCCTTGCCTTTGTTGCCCAGAATTGCCTTTGCTATTCTAGGTCTCTTCTGATTCCAAAAGAATTTTAGGATTGTTTTCTCTAATTCTGTGAGATATGCTGTTGAAATTTTGATTGGAATTGCATTAAATCTGTATAACAATTTTGGAAGTATGGCCATTTTCACTATATTGGTTCTTCCTATCCAGGAGCAAGGGATATCTTTCCATTTTCTGATATCCTCTTCAATCTCCTTTTTCAGAGTACTGTAGTTTTCAGTGTATAGGTCTTTTACATCCTTTGTGAGATTGATTTCTAGGTATTTCATTTTTTTGGATGTTATTGTGAAAGGTATTGTTTCCCTAATTTCTCTTCAGTAAGTTTGTTATTTGTGTACAGAAAGGCTATTGATTTTTGAGTACTGATTTTATACAGATGCATTTTTAAAAGTATTTTCTATCCATGGTTGGTTGAATCTGAGCATGCAGAACCTGCAGATCAGAGTGCTGACTGCTTTCGGGTAATTATTCAAACATCCCTCATGGCATAGGTTTATAGGTTTTTATGGTTTAGATCTGGAATGTCCCCTCAAAGCCTCATGTGTTCAGACACGATTGGATCATGGGGTACTACACCCATTGCTGGATTCATCCCCTGGTGAGTTCAGGAGCAAGTGTGCTGGTGGGAGGTGGGGTCTGTTTGGAAGAGGCAGTCACTGGGGGTGTAACCTGGAAGGATGTGTCTCCCTCCCTGGCTCTTCCCGTCTCTCTCTGCTTCCTGGCCACCATGACACGAGCAGCTTTCCTCTGAACAGGCCCTTCCACTATGCCACTTCTGCATTTGAGTCTGCCCACCATGGACTGAAACTTCTAAACTGTGTCAAAATAAACCTCTCCTCCTTTAAGTTATGGGCGTTGGGTATTTTGTCCCAGCAATGAGGAAAATAACTAAGACATAGGTGATAATTTTTCTATTATAAATAATACTGTTATGGATGCTATGATTTGTAAATCTTGGTATTTGGAAGTTTTCCTTAGGAAAAATTCCTTGAAGTAGAATTTCTAGATCATACCCAGGAGGTTATATCATTGGGACTTCCTATCTGACTGTACCTTTTCACAGCCTGTTGCCAGCTTTAGATACCCACTGTGTTTTTTTTTTTAATTCTTTATTAGTATATGTTTGCAGTACATAGTGATTATACTCAGCTTGGAGTATTGACACACATGTTGAATCTGGATCACTTTTGTCCCCTCTGTTCCCTACCTGCCACAGTCTTAGATGAGTACTATTTGCCTAAGTAGAAAATGGTATCTAATTTTAATTTGGATTTCTTTAAATAATATGAGAATACTTTTCTTCAAATTTATATTGGTCATTTTTACTTCCTCTTGGGTGAATTATCTATGTACAATTAATGCTAAGCATGAATGTTCTCTTCATTTTACATGTTACAAGCACTAACTTGCTATCATATATGTGGCAGATAGCATTTGCCATTTATTTCTTATTCTATTAATCATTTTTTTCAGGATGTAGAAATTTAAGTCTTTTAATATACAAATCTATTAAAGTTTTCCTTATATGGTTTCTATCTTTATTTTTTAGCTACCAAAACTTCTTCCATAGCTAGAATATAAAAATTGAGTTACTTTTTTTTAGTTTTCTTCTGCTTATTCTCATGAAAACAGAGTTTCCAATTCTGACCAAGATGGATAGAATTAACAGCAGACTGGAATTTGCAAAAGACGTGATTGATGAACTTGAAGGCAGAAAAATAGGAACTATCCCAAATGAAACAGAAGGAAACTGAAGAAAAAAGAAAGAAAACCATAGTGTCAACCTCAAACAGATTACTATATAGATAATTAGAGTCCCCAAAAAGAGAGGGAAAGGGGGGAGAAAATACTTGAAGAAACACTGACTGAAAAACTTCCGAATTTGATGAAGACTATAAGTAAACCCACACATTCAAAGTTTTCACCAGATCCCAAGCATAAGAAACATGAAAATGACACCAGAATACATCTTAATGAAATTGCTTAAAATTAGTGCTAAAGAGAAAGTCTTTTTAACTTTATTTATTTATTTAGTGTTGGTGATTGAATCCAAGGCTTCATGCATGCTAATCATGTGCTCTACCACTGAGATACACTCCCCAGTTCCTAAAAAAGAAAATCTTAAAAATCATTGAGGAAAAAGAAACATTATATACAGAGGAACAAAAATAAGGATGGCAAGATTTTTCAGAAATAATGCAAGCGAGAACATAATATAGCAATACTATTAAAGTCCTGCAAGAAAAAAAAATCTGATTAACCTAAAATTCTATACTCATGGAAAATATCTTTCAGAAATGAAGTCAAAATCTGCTTCTGCTTCTTGTAAGATAGAAATATTTTTCCCTCTTCCTTCCATAAATAAAAACTCTGGATGTTATGAATAAAATAAACAAGGAGATTCTGTGTTAGTGAGAAAAAGGTAGACCAATGAGAGACCCTGAAACCCAAGGATGGAATAGTGGCGAGTTCCCTGGGTTTTTCTTTTTTACTCATATAACCTAGGCAGCATATTAGAGGGAAACCAGAAACATGAATGGGTGCAGGGGGGAAAAAAAGGGTTCCAATAGAAGCTTATTTCTTTTTAGCCAAAGATCAGGAAGTAGGCCGCCTAGAAAGATGGAAAACTTGTAGACAATAGCCATTTTACTTGAGCCAAGCAACTATAGGGAAATAATTGGCCTCCCAATCCCACCCTCACCAGCAAAGACTAAATGGGGAGCTTAGTCTTCCACCCTTGCCAGGCTATGATGAGATGCTACAACTCCCAACCGGGGTGGTGTTAGAAAAGGCCAAAAAGGGACTTGGGTGATAACAGGTCCTCCCTCTTCCACCATATAGGGAGCCTGGCCTTCTGCTTCTAACCTACAGTCATAAGGTTCCTGCCAAGTCCTCACTAGGGAGGTGTCAAAGGAACTAAAGTAGAGTAAGGATTTCCACCATTTCCCAGAGGTGATCACTCCCATTCCCACTCCATGAATAATGCCAGTGCACATGAGATTTTTTTTAACAGGGCAGCTACACAAACCTACACATATAGCACCAGCCAGGGTGGTATAAGTGGAGGGTTAGTGAGGAGCTTGACTCCTATCTCCACTCAGTAATAACAAGAGTCCTCTTGATCACAGGTGGCCATGGAAGCAGGTGGAAAACCTGGAATTCCACTTCCATATAACATTAAAAATTTCCCTTTCACACACACCAGAATGGTGTCAGAGTAAGCCTGCTAAAATACAAGATATAGAGCTGGGGAGATAGCTCAGCAGCACAGCACCCGCCTGGCAAGCACAAGGTCCTGAGTTTGATTCCCGGTACCAAAAAAATAAAAAATTTAAAAAAATTTAAAAATACAAAATTTAAATAATAATCAGACAGTCCAGTTTTGATTGAAAATCACTCATACTACCAAATACCATTAATATATCAAACTAAATGAAAAAAGCCAATGAATAGACACAAAAGTGGAGATGACACAGAGAGTAAAATTGTCTAATTTTTAACACAGCCATGATAAAAATGATTTAATGAGCAATTATAGATATATTGAAACAGATTAAAAATAGAAAGTCTCAAGAAGGAAATAAAAAATAAAAAGAAGAATCAAATAGAGGGCCGGTGAGATGGCTCAGTGGTGTAAGCACCTGCCTGGCAAGTGCGAGGGCCTGAGTTCAACTCCTGGAACCCACATACGAAAAAAAAAAAAAAGGTCGGTGATATCGCTCAGCGGCACGGGTGCTTGCTGGCACGTGAGGTCCTGAGGTCGACCTCCGGTATCCACAAAAAAAAAAAAAAAAAAAAAAAAAAAAAAAGAATCAAATAGAAATTTTAGAACCCCAAAAATATAGTAACTACAATGGATGAACTCAACAGCAACAGGAAGAGGAGAGAGGAAAATACTGGTTCATTTGAAGATAGAAGAGTAGAATTATCCCATCTTAACAAGAGAGAGAAGATGGACTGGAGGGAAATTGAGCCTCACTGATGTGGTATCACAACCAGGGGTCTAACATCAATGTTACTGGGGCTGAGGGTGTAGCTCAATGTTTGCCTGGCTTGCATGAGGCTCTGGTTCTATCTCTAGCAACACACACATGCACACACACATACACACACACACACAGTTAACAACCATGTCACTGGAACACCAAAAGGAAAGGAAAAAGAGGGTGGGGTTAAAAAATATACAGATAATAGCTGGAAATTTCCTAAATTTAACAAAAAGAAAAAACTTGGAAGAAAATATTCAAGAAGCTGGGCCAGTGAGATAGCTCAGCAGCATAAGTGCCTGCCTGGCTAGCACAAGGTCCTGAGTTCAACCCCCGGTACCCACAAAAAAAAAAAAAAAATTCAAGAAGCTAACTGAACCTCAAACATAATGAACCCAAAGAAACCCACAACAAGACATCATAATTAAACTTCTGAAAACTAATGGCAAATTGCTTATTGTAAGTAGCTTTATTGCTAATATTTAGAACTCTTAGGAAATGACTACTCAGAGGTGTCTTCAGGTATAGCTGGCTTTTGGGTTTTGAGTTTGTTGCAAAATCCTACCTCTTCAATTTATTGGGGATGAGAAGTTGCTGCCTACTCAGCCCAGCCCCTGGTTCTTTAGCACTGGCCTATAGTATTTTTTATGACCCTTAGGCAATCTCAGTCTTGGTATAAGAACAACTGGTTAGAACAATTATATGTCACTTTGGCTAAAGTGGTACAATCAGCAATAACAATAGCATCAAACATAGCCTAGAAAATGACAAACTGAGGTAACAATTAACTTGCCACCTTTAACTGTATGAGCTAGATTTGTGGTTATATAACAAAATCCAAAACGAACCAGAAAATTGTGCATAGTAAATAAGCCCTCAATATGGCAATTTTACCCACAGGGGAGAAAATTTAAAAGAGGATGGGGGAAAAATAGAGAAATAGAAGAAGAGGAAGAGATTAGAAGCAAGGCTGAAGGACAAAGGAAGATCGTGCAAACTTAGGGAAACTGGCAAAGAAGACAGGAGGTAAAGAGAGAAGGAAGAAATAAAAACAAAAACAGTTCAGCAACAACAAAAAAACTAGAAACCATGTTCACACTCATATAAAAGCAAGAACAAACAGTCAAAACAAAACAAAACAAACAAACAAACAAAAACAAGAAAAGAAAGAATGGAAAAAAAGAAAATGAAAGGTTCAGTTCAAGATGTGTCTCTGCTGTCACTGGTAGACAGCGTGGGCAATCAGAGTCCAGATCGGAGATGATTAATCCCAGCAAGCCAGCTGTAGCTTTAAGACGGGATAGTGGATAATCCCAGTGAGCCTGCACCTTTAGTTCCACTGAAGTTCAGGCTGGTTTCTGGCTGTGAGGCTGGAACCAGACCAGTTTAGCCTCCAGCAGTCCATGCGCTTCCTGGTGGTTCAAACTCAGCTCCCTGACCTCCTGCCTACTTGAGCTCAGCTCCTTCACCCTGACACTGGGAGCTGCTAGATGGAGCCAGCAGTTTCTCTGAGTTCCAAGCTCAGTTGGCTCCTCCCCAAATGGCTCCCAGCCAATTGCCCTTTCCTAGGGGATGTTGATGTCTGAACCTGAATAACTCACCAGCCACTGCAGTCTGCTGTGTCCACTGCTCCATTCCACCGGTGTGTTTCTCCATGGAGGCCTCTGAGGTTGCTGGTAGTCCCTGTGCATCTGTAGGTTTGTGCCGCCCCTCCCACACAGTGACTACAGACTCAGGGAGAAAGCGTCACCTGCCACTGCCTTTTTCTTTGTTGAATTCTCTCTCTTTGCTCTCCCCATGGGCTTCAATTCTCACTTCATGTCCTTGCTGGGTCCTGGAGACCCACCTCCCTCCTTCTCTTCCTCACGTTGCTATATTCTGGTGTCTGGACACCAAATATCAGAGAGGCTCTTTCTCTGCTGTTCACCACTCCACCATCTTCTAGGAAGTCCTTCATGAGTCGAAAATCATTTATTAAGTGCTCTGTACTTCTTTCCTCTACTAGGGATTGAACCAACAGCCCTTTTTATATTTTTAGTATTTTGAGATAGGGTCTCTCATTTGCCCAGGCAGGGCTCAAACTTGAGATCTTCCTGCTTCTCAGAGTGTTGGGCTAGGTGCGCATTATTACACCAGGCCATATTACAAATATTAATCCTTAGTCTGACATACATGTGTTCAAACTCTGTTTCCTAGTTAGTTGTTTGATTTTTTTCATTTGTTTACTTTTTTTTTTTTTGAGACAGAGTCTTGGTATGTAGTATGGGCTAGACTTGAACTAGCTATGTAGTTCAGAGTAGCCTTGAATGTGTGATCTTCCTACCTCAGCCTTTTAAATGCTGGGATTACAGGTGTGTACCATCATGCCTGGTGACATCAAGAGATTTGGTGAATTATGCATATATAGTATATGCATATTTAGCACAACCACTAAAAATGTATACAAAGAGATAATACTCCAAAACACTATACATAATTCAAAATGGAATTTAAAAAATATCAAGTAAGCCACAGTAAAACAGGTGAAAATAAGCAGGAAAAAAAAAAAAAGATGGTGGGATGGGAGGGAAGAAAGGAGGACAAAAAAACAAAAATAAAATGGCAGACTTAAGTCTTACCATTTCAGTAAATACATTAAATGTAAGAGATCCATATATAAAATAAAAGACATTGGGCTGGTGAGATGGCTGAACGGCATAAGCACCTGCCTGGCAAGCATGAGGGCCCGAGTTCAACTCCCGGAACCCACATACGATAAAAGGGCCAGTGATATCACTTAGTGGCACAGGTGCCTGCTGGCACGCGAGGTCCTGAGGTCGACCCCCGGTACCCACAAAAAAAAAAAAGACATCGAAAAAGTAAACAAACAAACAAACAAAAGACCCGGATATATGATATTTAAGAGAAACTCATGCTGGGCATGGTAGTATAGGCTGAGGCAGGATGACTACAAATTCCAGGCCAGCTAGGACAACTTAATGAGACCCTGTCTTAAAATAAAAAGAACTAAGGGTTCAGATTAATAGTAGAGTGCATGTGGAAGGCCCTGGGATCAATTCCCAGTACCACCAAAAACTGAAATGAAATAAAATAAAGAAATTCATTTCAAATACAATGAAATGAACCTTCAATGAAGGTTGAAAGCAAAAGGATAAAAAATGCCATGGGAACATTAATCAAATGAATACAAAATTGGCTTTATTTATATGAAATTGACTTCATTAAGAATATTAACAGGGGGCCAGTGATATAGCTCAGCAGCATAAGCACCTGCCTGGCAAGGTCCTGAGTTCAACTCCCGGTATCCGTGTATAAAAAAAAAAAAGAATATTAATAAGACAGAGAAAGACATCACATAATGATAACAGGCCAATCCATCAAGGAGATATAACAGTTCTAAACACGTATGCACCAAACAATAGAGCTACAAAATATGTGAGGCAAAACTGGCAACGCTAAAGAAATAGACAAATATACAATTGTGGATTCAATGCTCCTTTCTCAACAATTGATGAAATGACTAAACAACATCAGCAAGAAGAAGAAAGGTCTCCACAACACCAGCAACAGACAAGATCTGATCAACATTTATAGAATGCTTCCCATCTACAGGAGAATACTTTTTTTTCCTTTTTGAGACATGGTCTTGCCATGTAGTCCAGGTTGGCCTTGAATTCACTACGTAGTCCAGGCTGGCTTCAAGCTCAATGATCCTCCTGCCTCTGCCTCCCAAGTGATGGGATTACAAACATGCACTGCCACACCAGGTCCAGAATACACGTTCTTTTCAAGTGCCCACAGACCCACATACCAAGGCACACAATATCTTGGGCTATAGAGAAAAAAAACCCTCAAAATCAATGAAACTAAAACTTGGTTCTTTGTAAAGTTCAATAAAATTGACAACCTTTAGCTAGAAAAGGGAGAAGACTCAAATTACCTAAATCAATAATGACCTTGTAAAAGTGAAAACAGTTACAAGCGGATACTATAAACCAGGGATAGCCAGCTGGCTTTCCTGAGCCGCACAGAGTGAAGAGGAATTGTGAGTCACATGTAAAACATACAATAGTTAACATATGTAAGTAACAAAATTTTATTTTTTAATATTTTTATTATAACACAAGAATGTCCAACCCTCAAGCTGCAGGTTGGGCACACTTGATAGTTAATATATATGT